>BSBK01004622.1:1457500-1712500 GCA_027943335.1 Chamaecyparis obtusa | reverse complement strand
GGCGGTGACCCTTGTTTCATATGAAGTGTGAAGGTGAGTGGCGGCTTTGGGTCCTTTTTTGGGATCTTGCTAAGCTTGTTTATTTCTGGGAACCTCACGAGTGGGCCTCTTTATGGGTTCCATCGCTTCTTCTAGCTGTGTGGGAGAAGGGTGTTGGTTCGTCTGGAATGGCCTTGTGTGGGATCCCTATTAAGGTGGGGCCGCACTCAAATGCTCGTTGGCAGCTGTTGGTTTCTCATCGTCACAACTCTTATTCTCTATTTCCTATAGAGGTGGAAGCTTGTTTTGGGGTGAAGGTCTCTTTCCCCCTTAACACCTCTTTCCCGCTTTCTATAGAGGTGGAAGTTCCTTCTAAGGTGGAGGCTCTGCCTATTGAAGTGGCTAGGTGCTGGTTGGAAGAGGAGGGATGGGGTTTTGATGGTGAGTTTGGCTACAACTGGAGGGCTCTGTTTCTGCTAGAGATCTTTGACGATTTCATCTTTTGTCTGGCTAGTTGTAATCTGGTGGAGTGGGGAATACTTCTCCTCTTCTCTAATCCTGTGTTAAAGGTTGGGGGAGCCTTTCAAAACCCAAGGGGGTGCGGCCTTTGCTGGAAACTCCTATTTTTGCTAGAGATCCTTGATTGTCCTCTCTTTTTTCTGGCAGATTGGATTATGGTGGTTTGGGGAGTCATCTTCACTCCCAGTTCTTTGTTAATGGTTGGGGGAGCCATTCAAAACCCAAAAAACTTTGGTGCAGCTGAAGACTTTTTAGCTCATTCTTATAAGTTGTTGTATTGTATTTGGTATGATCACAAAAGGGTGGATGGGTTTTTCTGCCAGATCTATTGGATGCTAAAACCCATGATGGTAATGGGAGCCATTAATAAGGTTGGGGGATCCTTTCAAAACCTTGAAGGAATGGTGCAGTCAAAGCCCTATTTGCAAATCTATGTGAGCTTCTGTTTCATTAAAACTAGTTATGGGAGCCATCAAAACCCTTATGTTTGGTTTAGGGAGCCTGAAAACCCTAGAATGGTGATTCGGTAAGGCATTGGTCTTACTTTTTAGGTCTTAGCAGCTTGAGTTTTAGCTGATTACTTTTTTATGGCTACTATTGTAATGCTGGGATTTCTCTGCTGGTATCTTTACTGACAGTTTGTGCTGGGGGGTTCTATAAGGGTGATCTTGTTCCCTAGCTGTTTCACTTTCCTTTGAGATAATTCTTCCTACTTTTATTCTCTGGGTTATAGTTCCCTCCAAAAACTATTTGTATATGGTTTCAGGGCCCATTCAAAACTTGTTTTTACCTTATTCAAAAATAATTCAATTGCCAACAAATTACAGTCTAATATTTAGTTATTTTGATAATATTTGGAGATAAGATATCTGATTTAGCCTTTGAATTGTTCTTGTTCAGACACCCAGTAAGCCACGTACTACTTCAAAGAGGCTCAATTTTGATGATCCAACACAGTCATAGATATTGATAGAGATATACAGATCTAGTTGTGGTCATTGAATGACCAATTTTTGTATATATTCAACATTTGTATTGTATATATCGACTTTGACATGGCACATGCCACATTTTTGTAACTATTATTAATTTGGCATCTATGCCATTTTTTGATATGTACACGATTATTGTTCATTTTCATATATATGAAACTTGATATTCGATCCAATTTGTTCATTGTATGCATATCATTATACTTCAAAACTTATTTTTTTGCAATTAATTAAATAAGTTTACATTAATTATTTAATATAATAGAATTGAAACATGTTTATCAAATTCAGTGTGGCATGGATAATGTAATCAAAGTCATATGTGACTTAATTTGATGAAATAGGGCATGAAAAGCCAAAATATGTAATTATTTTGTCTATTGTGTCAAATTGTCCTAATTGACCAAATAAGGGTCATAGGAAGATGTATATTAATGGGTGGTTTATGTGGTTTCTATTTCTTGTGGATTGTGTTTTGGAACAAGTTGGTGAAAAGTGTGAAATACCCGATTTTACCAATGTTGCTTAGTGACCCTTAGGGACACTCTGGTCCAGTGTGCTCGTAAACATTTGAGGGACTCTGTGGGTGAGATGGGGTTGTCACTAGCATTTAATTGGCTAACTGAAGCTAATGGAGCATATGATTTAATCCCATGGTGAATGGATTGGAAGATAACCAATGTTGTTCATTTCAATTGAGCAACATTGCAACTTTTGACATAAACCGAGATAGGGATGCCAAATTAAAACAAAGGGGAGTCTCCCAAAACTAAGATGGGTAATTGTAGGCCTCCATAACATGGTCCTATAGCACCTGATGATTTTTTTATACCTTTCATGAGCTTTGAGATATGCCCCAAAAAAGATTGCTCCCCAATGTTGCTTAGTGACCCTTAGGGACACTCTAGTCTGGTGTGCTCATGAACGTTCAAGGGAATTCGTAGTCGAGATGGGGTTGTCACTAGTGTTTACCTAGCCAACTAGAGCTAATGGAGCAGATGAATCTATCCCATGGCGAACGGATTGAAAGATAGCCAATGTTGCTCATTTCAATTGAGCAACATTGCAACTTTTGACATAAACCGAGATAGGGATGCCAAATTAAAATGAAGGGGAATCTCCCAAAAATGAGATGGATAATTGTAGGCCTTCATAATATGTTCTTGTAGCACATGATGATTCATTGATACCTCACACAAGCTCCAAGTAATGCCCCAATAAAGATCGTTGCCTAATGTTGCTTAGTGACCCTTAGGAACACTCTAGTCTAGTGTGCTCGTGAATGTTCGAGAGACTTTGTGGGTGAGACAGGGTTGTCACTAGTGTTTGCCTAACCAACCAGAGCTAATGGAGTAGATGAATCAATCCCATGGTGAATGGATTGAAAGATAGCTAATGTTGCTCTTTTAATTGAGCAACATTGCAACTTTTGACATAAACCGAGATAGGGATGCCAAATTAAAATGAAGGGGAATCTCCCAAAATTGAGATGTATAGTGGTAGACCTCCATAACATGGTCCTATAACACTAGACAATTTGTCAATACCTTGCACAGACTCCAATAAATGCCCCAATAAAGATCATTGCCCAATGTTGCTTAGTGACCCTTATGGACACTTTGGTTTGGTTTGCTCGTGAACATTTGAGGGACTCCATGGGTGATACGAGGTTGTCACTAGTGTTTACCCAGCCAGCCAGATCTAATGGAGCATATGAATTGATCACATGGTGAACATATTGAAAGATATCTAATGTTGTTCATTTCAATTGAGAAACATTGCAACTTTTGACATAAACTAAGGTAGGGATACCAAATTAAAATGAAGGGGAATATCCCAAAATTGAGATTAATTGTAGGCCTTCATAACATAGTCTTGTAGCACCTGATGATTTGTTGATACCTTGCACAAGGTTTGAGATATTCCCCAAGAAATATCATTGTCCAATGTTGCTTAGTGACCCTTAGGGACTCTCTGGTCTAGTGTGCTTCCAAATGTTTGAGGGACTCTGTGAGTGAGATGAGGTTGTCACTAGCATTTACCTAGCCAACTGGAGCTAATGGAGTAGATGAATTCATCCCAAAATGAACGGATTGAAAGATAGCCAATGTTTCTCATTTCAATTGAGCAACATTGTAATGTTTGACATAAACTGAGATAGGGATGCCAAATTAAAATGAAGGGGAATATCCCAAAACTAAGATGGGTAATTGTAGGCCTCCATAACATGGTCATGTATCACCTAATGATTCATCGATACCTCACAAGAGCTCTGAGACATTCCCCAAGAAAGATAATTGTCCAATGTTGCTTAGTGACCCTTAGGAACACTCTGGTTCAGTGTGCTCATGAATGTTCAATGGAATCTGATGCAGAGTGGGCAGCCAGAAGTGCCAAAAAGGACCAAACTAGCCCTTCAAAACCTTCAAAAGGTTCTAAGTAAGAACTAAAAGAAAGTTCCACAATAGTAAGTGCCTCTCACACTTATCACAAGTGTAGGAAATGACTTGTTCCTAGGTTATCACAACCTAATCTATTAGGGTACTCAATCACTGAGTCTTATCAAGTCTCCAAGTCCAACTAATCACTAGCCACCAACCAGACACTTAGGTTACTTTGCACATAATTTTCCCCAAATGCTACAATAAGGACCAGGGGTGACCCTATACTTTGTTTTTTTGTCTATTTAGGTCCTTGATACAAGAGCACAACAAATCATGGTCAATAGAGACATCAATTTGGGCATATTAGCCTTATTAATCTAGTTATAGGCTTGTAGCCTTTCAAAAACATGAATGTTGACTATGAACACACTATTCCACACAACCTCACAAACTAATCATATATTTGGATACCCTTTTGGACCTAACATAACATGCTAAGGGCACAAGGCTTGATTGTGAAGGGAAGTCACAATATCACTCTGATTTAGTAAACGAGACCAAGCCTAATTAGGTTCCAATTAACACTACAGGTACCTCATTTGTACATCCAAATCCAAGTCCAATGCTTGGATCATGTGAAGATATACATGAGGCTAAAGTATACCAAGTTTCAAGTCTTGGTAATTTCCCAATGACGATTTGTGTGGACTGGTGTCAGAATTCAGAAGGTGCACACATGGGCATGTACACCTAGGGCATCAGTAGAAACTCATTTTCCTGCAAGTTGAGAACCTGTGCCTATAAATTCTTAAAGAACATATCAAATACATGAATTCCACCAAGGGTCATCAAATTCCCATGGTGGAATTGAGAGTTACATACAATTTTAATCGAAACCCTAGTTCCGAGCTATTAATCCGAAAAGACTAAACTTGAATAAATTTCTACTCCAAATAGATTAGGACATGCAATCAACTACAAATGAAACCAACTCACATGCCTAAATGAAAATGTCAGCCTTTCATACCAAGGCTTCCGTACACGTCCGTACAAATTTTTTGATACTCAGAATTGCAGGAAAATAGTTATATTTTATTAATTTTGAATGCCAAATTACATCATCTTACCTTCCACCCCCCTAGTAGGGCTTATGAAGGCCTTCCCCAATGGTTACAAACTGATTTTTGAGTTATCTAGTTATTGGGGAGTTAATTACAACTTTTGGCAAAAGTTGTCAAAGTTGCTCGATAACTTTTACAACTTTTGTTGCAACATTTTGCAACTTTTTATCCTAGGTGACCAAACTTGATCCAAACCTACAGCTAATGATCCAACATGGATCCAAACACTTCATCAAATCCTAAGGGAAATATCCTATTCTATGGTTTAGGACACCTGTTGACCAATAGTTGACCAAGGGCTTATCAATGCCAATCTTGGGACTAGGTCTTACAAATAGGGTCCAATTTATTTTAAACCTTTATTTCTAATATGTGGACCACCAAAGGATCCACAAAGAGCCAAAAACACTTAGTTTTTTTAGGGTACTCATGTACCAAAATCTGTGGGAAAGATGGAGTTGTCACTACCATTTACTTGGCCAAATAGAGCTAATGGAGTAGATGATTCGATCCCATGGAGAACAAATTGAAAGATAGCCAATGTTTCTCATTTCAATTGAGCAATATTTTAAATTTTGACATAAACCTCCATGATTCATTGGGTACTCATGCACCAACAACCTGCATAAAAATATATAGCCATTAAATCAATTCTAATAATGATATTTTATGTCTTATCAACTTAATGCATTCCATTACTTCATATGACATGAGCTTTTGTAGTCACATCCATGTTATGGCGTTTAAAGAATAGTTTTTTTAAAGATATGTCTGAACATGTTCTTAATGGTAATTAATATTTAAGTAAGAAATTTTTAAATAGAAGTCACACTTATTTATTGTTGAGTGTGCAAAATAAAAGATAAAGTTCAAAACTAAATGCTAGATTCTTCTAAGGTAAGGATTGAGAGGATTGAATACATGTATTTCAATAATATATTTGCAAAGCAGGCCCATTGCACCTTTTATATACAAAATTTGGCATCTAACATGCACATGATAGCTCATTGCCCTTTTTTTACATAAAAATTGGCATCTAATATGCACATGGAAGCTCATTGAACCTTTTATATACAAAAATTGGCATTTAACATGCACATGACAACTCATTGCACCTTTTTACATAAAAATTAGCATCTAATATGCACATGGTAGCCCTTTTTTATACAAAATTTGGCATCTATTTATACACATTACATCTCATTGTCATTTTGAAGTACAAACTTTGGCCTTTAAATATGCACATAGATAACCTCAAAGATATACACCAAATTA
The DNA here is from genome assembly GCA_027943335.1 of Chamaecyparis obtusa. Lineage (NCBI taxonomy): Eukaryota > Viridiplantae > Streptophyta > Pinopsida > Cupressales > Cupressaceae > Chamaecyparis > Chamaecyparis obtusa. Next base: position 1,706,230 of record BSBK01004622.1, on the reverse strand, counting down.
TCAAAATCATTCTACCATATTGTAGAATCATTCTTCTAGATTCTCCAAAATTAGTCAAGAGAACCTTCTGGATCAACTCTAACCCTTATTGTGTCAAGTATTGCCTCACGGTTAGATTCATGAACTTTCCACAAATTATTGTTAAGAGGTCTTCCAAAATACTTAATCAATTCAATATTTGTTGTAGAAATAAGGTTAGAGTAATGAAGAATATGTCTATGTGTCTCAAAGTCCTCAAACAAACATGCATTAGAATTCTTGATAGGATACCTATATTTTATAGAGTTTAGTAAAAAGATCAATGCAAAGTGTAATAAAAAGAGTTTAATAGGTATGAATACAACTGGACACAACAATGGTACCTTCTAAGCCATGTCCCTATGACAACAATGGATCCTATTGGGTACTAAATACCCTCTCCATCAATGACTGTAGTTGTCAATTTCTTTTTGGCCTCAATATAACGACACAAAAAGTAATATGTTCCTTCTTCATTGTTCTCATATGAAATTACTACATATACATGACTTGCATTTAATAAAAGGATTAGTTAATACCAAAATCAACATTTAAAGAACAAATAAATTGAGTTTAAAATGGATTTAACTTATGAAATCTAGAGAAATTACTTGGTTCAACTAGGTTTGATACATTGTCAAAATCCATCGATGCTTCAAACTGGTTCATTTGTAGTTCTTTAGGAATTTGATATGTATCTAGGGTTTTCAAAGGTCTACAAGACCATTGGTCAACCCACTCTTTTTATTCACATTCATCCCACACAAAATGTATACATGAAGAGAAAAAGCATGTAATTTATCTAGTATAAATAGCTAATGATGTTGCATTTGAACTTCTAAATGAATGTATGTCACTTGATCTTGTAAGTGTACAACAATCTAGATATTTTCCAATGTTAGATTCATGTATCAACCAAAAATATCTAGAAACCATATACTTACATGTATTGTCTGGTCCCATCATAGAGTTACCATTGTACAATTGTTTCTGCATCTATTAACATTGTGCCACCTTCGTACTTCAATTCCTCTCTGGTAAGAGCTCTTCTCACACATGATCCCACACCATCATGCTCTTCCTTTCCATTCCCTACCTTGGTGAAATTCCAAAAATGTTGTACATCACTTGTCACATGCATCCTACTCAACCAGTAGAACATCCTTGCATTCTTAAATTGTGTGGTGCAATTGTCCGACCATATTAAGTGTTGGTTGTATCTTATACCTCTTTCCCTTAAACTATCATAGAATATTGTAAAGCATCCTTGCACAAACTCTAAGGAATGAGTACAATCATCACTAGTATAGAAGTGATACTCTCTTATAACCTTCATGTCCTCCTGTATGCTATCATGTGCATGCATGAATGCTATGTGTACAAAATAGTAACTTGTGTAGAGTGGTAATACATAGGTTGCACTTCATTTTGAGGTTTAAGTGTATAATTCTCAGAAAAATCAATGACAGACACAATATTACCGAGGGGGAAAGTGTCCTTACACAACTTGAATTGCTCATCTAACTACCTAGTTCTATGTGTGACACCTATGTACTCATAAACTAGTTTCTCTTGAAACATATTCATAAAATCAGCTACGCATACCCTTTTCACTAACTCACACCTCTTTAATTATTTTCCATCTTTAACACCATATGTGACTGAATTGTATTTTCCAATAGAAACTAGTGTCTTACCAATTTCATGTGTGCTATCTAGATGTAGGCATCTAGGCAACTATTGCAAACCACCACATGTAGGAAAAAATCATTTCAAACACATCATCTTATAGTAAATGCACCCGTCATCTCTTCTACATAGTACACTTGAAATAAATTCTCTCGGTCACTTATGAGGTTCTTGTAGACCACATTCCTGTAAAACATTCTTAGTGTGCAAACTACAACATATATAATGATAAATATCATAATGCATGGAAAATTCAACATGGACCTTAAAAAAACACATAGTACGTGCATGATTAATCTTAACATAAAATGGTTTCAATGTCATCTCAAAAAATCTTTGGCTAATTTTAATCTGAGGAAATTTTTAAAGAAACCTTTCATAAAATTGTGTTTGAGTCATGTCTAAATAGTGTTTTGGATGTGGTTCACAATTTCTAAGTCCAATTCACCTTCTAACAACATCTCTTTAGTTGGGTGAAACCCTTGTGTTGTCATGCCAAAATTTGTCAATTAACATTCTTAGTGCATCAACAACAACCTTGTCCTTGGGTGAGAGTCTACCCGAGAATATCCAAAGAGAATTATTGGTAGGATCCCCAATTTTATTTCTCATCTCAAAGGCACTATGTAATGTTTTTGGTTAAGGTAAAAAAAGATTTTGAATGGAACCCGAAACCATTTACATTAAAGCATAAATATATAAAAAGAAAGTTAACCAAAATGAAACGCTTACTGGAAAGACACAAGCAGGACCCAAAACACACCTAGATACGACAACAAAGAAAAGAAAAAAAGTTACTAGTACAACTACCAGGAACACCCAGCAACCAACCAAACCATTCTAATTGTTTTTTATCATTTTCTCTGCCTTCATCTTCGGGTCCTCCATCTTCTGGATAGCGTCTTTTAGGTCCTTTAGTTACTTTGGCTTATCAGGGATCTTCCTCTAAGTGCACCCTCTAGTTCTCATTCCTGGACCAGCATTCCCAGCATCCTCCTCAATGGTTATAGTCATGTTTTCAAATTGGCTTTTTTCCAGGTAGTTGTGTAGCATATTGAGGTTCATGACAGCCACACTAAGTCCCTCATTGTGTAATGTTATTCTACTTATCCTTAATGAGTTTCTTGTTTTTCTTATTAAATGACATTTTTTCATTTCCTTTCCCATTATGGTTGATGTGAGGACACATCAAGTAACATTACCATCTTTTACACGTGCTTTCGTACCAACGACTTGGTATGCATCAAATATATTTCTCACAATAGTTATTTCACTACTATTTTTGGTTGTTCTTAACCCCAAAATTCTCATTGTCTCTCTAAATTTTAGATTTTTAATAATTTATTAACTAATTGGCATCTTCCACTTTAGTTTAAATTTTCAAAATAGTTATTCCAAATTCTTTTAACTGTTCTTCTACAAGTTTTGTCAGAAATTTTATCATGCATTGGCCTCACAATATTTTCATCAATGTCAATTAGAAACTTTGGTTTTCTATGAATTATTCTAGGAGGTGTTAAGATACGTGCATGCTCTTAGTTTTCATTAGGTGCATTATGTGCAATAATCTCATCAAATTAAAGTGGTGTATATTCTTCAAATCCATTAGGTGCACTCATCACATTGATTTGAAATGGAGTATGGTCATTGCATTCATTAGGTGCATTCGTCACATGCATTTGAATTGGTGCATGTCGATCATTTTGATTTGGCGCATTAGGTACATTTAGCATGTCAATTTGGATTGTTATGTGTTCATCACTGTCATTAGGTACATTAGATGACATACCTCCACATAACCTCAGCATACCCTCCCTTTGTCTTATCGTTGTTGCCTCTTGTTGTTAATTTGTTCCTATCTTGTTATTTCCCATTACATTAATATTGATTGTCCTATGTACATAACATCATGATGAAAATCCACAATCAAATAGAAAGAAAACAAAAAATGAGCATCATTTTATTATAATCTAAAGTAACAAACCACAAAATAAAACAAATCAATCAAAGCAAAATTGACAAAGAAAATGCAAACCTGACTATTATTGTCTTGAAAACTGATGCCAAACAATGCAGTGGGACCTTCAAACAAGTTGCAGTGCTAGTTTTTAGGCTATTGGGAATATATTTTGTAGATTTTCTCTTTTTAAATTTTATCATAATGCGTACGGGTTATGGAAACCTAAAACTAATGTTAACATTTCCTCATAACCCATACGAGTTATGAAAATTAGAGGTTCAACTCTACTTTTCCATAACCCGTACGGGTTCTATAAAATAGGAACCCAAGAAGGAAGGGAGGAGAGAGAGAGAGAGAGAGAGATAGAGAGATTTATACAAACATATATACATATATCTATATAAATATATGTATATAAAACTATAGATATGCATATATACAAACATAGAAATATATTATATAGATAAATCTATACATAAATTTAGTGTATTCTTAATTTAGGACCATGTGTTTTGATGTATTCACAACTCATACATGTTTTGTAAAACATAAATTGCATGTCTTTACATCTCCAAAACACGTACGGGTTTTGAAAATCTTGAAATGTACTTTTTGCTTTTCCAAACCCGAGAGGGTTATGATGGACACAAAAACTCATACATATTTTAGGCTTGTAAAAAGGGTTAGTAAATGACCCTAAGGCCTGAAAGCCCATTTTCCCTACATTTTAGTCTCTTTACACATTTTTTCATCTTCTAACATGAATTCTTGACTTCATCCTCATCAAGTTTACAAATGATCAAGTGGGTATCTCTGAAATTACCACCATAATCTTACACATTTCATATTTCTAACCATATAAATTTTTCAATTTTTTGACAACATTAACATAGTGAAATTTAATTTTCTTTATGAGTGTCTTGACATGATGCAGGATAGGTACAGAGAATCCAATTAAGGATAATCCAAACAAGCAGCCAAACACCACAATGCGGAATAACTCGACAAGATAATGTTTTCAACTGAATTTTCATTAACATGCCCGACTATAAGGCCTTTCGGGTTAGGGCCAATTAAAATCAATTACAAAAGTAATTATGCAACCTCCTAGCTAGTCCAACTTTGAACAACTCAGCAACTGATGGAAACCCTAAGGTAGATCTGAACTTGAGCTCGCAAGCCTCCAAGCAACCTCATTGTTTCCAAGCAAACAACCACTAGCTCTGTTACTACAACTATCAGATAACAAATATGATCTTCAAGATCTTGCTGGATCCAGATCTAATCTTCTATCTCCCAAATCTGATGTCCCAATCTCCTTCCTAAACAACTACCCAAACACTCCTTAAATACTACTCTTCAGCCACAAGTCAGCTGGAAGAAACAATTAACTCCTAAGCCAAGTCGGCTTCTACAACAAACAAATATTAAATGCAAAAACAATCAGCTCTCAAATAGCCTTATAATTATTTAATTCTCCATGTTGGCCTCTAGATCTACATAGGAGAATGCAACAACAACTACCAATAATAAATGCACTAATTCGGCCAACCAAATCACCAAGAACTCCAGTTGGTAAACTAGAACTATCAAGCACTAGAGAAATAACCAAGCACTAATGAAACAACTGACCACGCCAAGCATCTTCGAGCAAGCACGTTGACCGAGCACCATAGACATCGCTGAGTACAAGTTCCACTGAGCACAAGAGGTTTCACCGAGTTCCTTCAATGATCGAGCTTCCTTGAATAACTGAGACCATCGATTAAAGCTGTAATTGAGTAACACAGAACCAAAATAACACACCACCATGCAGATTGACTGAGTACCCAAGAATGCCCCTACATCAGACACTCCAGGTTCAAAAAAGATGTTCTCATAGGCTGGAAGAACATCTTTTGGGATTCAGCACATAAACCCCAAACTGGTTCTTCACATACAAGTCCTTCAAGTCTTCACCTTGTATACTCTTCCACTTATGTTTCCTCTGTCTTCTCAAGTCTTTCCTTGATAATAAACATGATTATCCTCCAAACTGATCATCCATATTATCAGGATCTGCCAACTCAACTCGGCTACCAATACTCATGCTTCTTCTACTAAGTGTTGTATCTAGCAAAGGCATTAGGGAAAACTTCCTGTCATCCTTCTCAATAGTAAACACATTCTTAAAACAATCATACATAGCTCTGCAATCATACTTCCAAGGTCTATCGAGCAATATATGACAACTATTCATCTCCACAATATCACACAATACTAGATCCATATATTGGCCAATCTGAATATCAACAAAACACTACTCCCTCACTTCCAGAGTGTGATCATATTGCAACCAACCAATCCTATAAGGACAATGATGCTTCATTTTCTTCAAACCAAGTTTTTGAACCATGTCCTCAGTAACAAGATTATCAATACTACCACTATCAACAATTACATCACAAAGTTTACCTCCAAACTTGCACTGAGTTTTGAACAAGTTACTCCTTTGACAAGGTTCCACCTTTGTACCAAGCAATGTTCTCCAAACTAGCAAGTTCTTAGATTCAGGTTCATTCTCAACATTCTCATTCACCACAGCAGTCCGTCGATCCCCAAACTTCTTCTGTGTACACTCAAAAGACCAGTGTGCTTCTTCACCACAATTATAACAAGTACCCTTAAAGATAACCCTACCTATCTTCTTATTCGATTCCATGGGTTTCTATTCATCTTCTGCAGTTGGTTTATCCTTCACCGAGTGATCAATCTTTTCCTTCCCTAAGGGATTACTATGTTGTCTCATTTTTAACTTCTCTTCTGCCTTCAAAGCATACTAATAAGCATCTTCAACAGAATCAATCTTCAACATACCAAGCTCATCTTGAATATTAAATCTCAAACCATTCACATACCAAGCTACCTTTTCCTTACCAAGTTCTCTGTGTCCAAATAGAATAGTAAGTTTGTATAACTCCTCGGTATAGTCTTCAATAGTCAAATCTTTTTGCTTCAAATTCTGTAAGTTCTTAAACAAGTCAAGATCATATTCAACAAGTATGAACTTAGCTTTCAATTTAGTCACCATCAACCTCCACCGATTGATCTTCACTTCACCTTCATCTTCTCTATCTCTTTGTAATTCCTTCCACCAAAGAGTAGCATGTCCTTTCAACTTAGTCTGTGCCAACCTTACTCGAAGAGGATCTTCAATTTCTTCTAGCTCAAAGAAGTCTTATAATTCACCAATCCAAACAATCAAATTCTCAGGTCTCAAAGTACTAGAGAAGGTAGAAATTTCCATTCAGTAGCTAGTACTTAACTGAGCTCCAGATCTATGCAACCAACTAGTTCTATCTTCACCAGATCTATCCCTCTAGTCGACTCTATCATCGCCACTAAATCCATCAACTTCAAAGTCTTCAACAACTTCCTCATAACCGTAATCAGTACCAAGATTAATAGCTATCATGACTATCAACGATCATGTCATTCTTCATCAATTCCATCTTAGATCTAAAATCAACTTTAACTTTATCTGTAATCATTGATTCCACTACATCATAGAGATCTGCAATCGCTCTAGGGTCCAATCTTCTCAGAGGCATCCTTCAAGATTTTTGAAAACCCAAAGCAATAAGTCATCAACAAGGTCTTGGTGCAAATAACCTCCATTAGAGATTGGTTTACACACTCAAGATCTTCTCGCTCTAATACCACTTGATGTAGGACAAGTCCAGAGAATCCAATTAAGGACAATCCAAACAAGCATCTAAACACCACAATGCGGAATAACTCAACAAGATAATGTTTTCAACTGAATTTTCATTAACATGCCCGATTGTAAGGCCTTCCGAGTTAGGGCCAATTACAATCAATTACAAAAGTAAGTATGCAACCTCCTAGCTAGTCTAGCTCTAAACAACTTAGCAATTGATGGAAACCCTAAAGCAGATCTGAACTTGATCTCGCAAGCATCCAAGCAATCTCCTTATCTCCAAGAAAATAACCACTAGCTCTGCTACTACAACTATCAGATAACAAATTTGATCTTCAAGATCTCGCTGGATCCAGATCTAATCTTCTATCTCCCAAATCTAATGTCCCAATCTCCTTCCTAAACAACTACCCAAACACTCCTTAAATACTAATCTTCAGCCACAAGTCGGCTGGAAGAAATAATTAACTCCTAAGCCAAGTCGGCTTCTACAACAAACAAATATTAAATGCAACAACAGTCAACTCTCAAATAGCCTTACAATTATTTAATTCTCCATGTCGGCCTCTAGATCTACATAGGAGAATGCAACAACAACTACCAAAAATAAATGCACCAAGTCAGCCAACCAAATCACCAAGAACTCGAGTCAATAAACCATAACTACCAAGTGCTAGAGAAACAACCGAGCACTAGTGAAACAATTGACCAGTCCAAGCATCACCGAGAAAGCATGTCGACCGAGCACCACAAGCATCACCAAGTACAAGTTCCACCAAGCACAAGAGGTTTCACTGAGTTCCTTCAACAACCAAGCTTCCTTCAATAACTGAGACCATCAATTAAAGCTGTCATCGAGTAACACAGAACCAAAATAACACATCACCATGCAGATTCACCGAGTACCCAAGAATACCCTTGCATCATGATAGGTCTCACAAACATATGTCTACCATTTTTTTAATAACTTTTTATCTACTCAACCAATTGAAAAATAAATTAGATACTACTATTCTACACTTGAATCTATACACTTTTAAAAAAAGAATATTGTATTTTCAATTATTTTGATGCAAGTTATGCCCAGTGTACGAATATGTACCTGATTTTCTAGATGTGGTCACTTCAAAAAATCATTAAAAAAAAAGTAATCAACATACAATTATGAAAAAATACACAACTTTTAAATCTAACTCTTACCTACCTCTTAATATTATCCATTTAAAAAAAAACTTTAGTAGATTAGAAACTAGATTCAGAGTACTACAATTCTTATTATTTACACATCTCCTAATTTTGATTGCAAGACCCTCCAATTTCTCTTTGAAGTTTAGGTTTACCTGATTTCAGAAGAAAAAAATGGCCACTTTTACCCCCTTTTTTGCACACCATCTTGGTGCACTTACCTGCATATTTTTGGGTTATTCAACTAAGGGTGAGGCTTTAAAATGTTTTAATAGAAGGGCTAATAAAATTATTGAAAGTGATAATGTGAAGATTGATGAATTTCCTAACAAATCTTAGGAAACAAGAAAAAAAGAGATAGAAGATGATTGGGGAATAGAGTTTATTGAATCAGAATAGCCTAGACTGACAAAGCAGAATAATGAGGAAGAAGAAGTGCAACCAGCAAAAGAAGTTCCCAAGTCTGAACCGGTAACCCCAAGGTATATGAAAAAGGAATCATTCTTTTGACCAAATAATTGGTGATAAGAATGCATATGTGTTGACAAGAAGTAAGTTTAGAGAAAGAACATGTATAATATCACAATTTGAGCCCAAAAATAAAGGAATCAATTTAAAAAAATGATTGGGTGAGAGCAATGAATATAGAATTGGATCAGATTGAGAAGAATGAAACTTGTACTCTTCTTTCAAGGCCTAAAGGCAAAAATGTGATAGGTACAAAATGGATTTTTCATAAATAAATTAAATGAGGATGGTGAAGTGATCAGAAACAAAGCAAGACTTGTGTGTAAGGTTTATGTACAAGAAGAAGATTTGGATTATGGTGAGACATTTTCTCCTATAGCAATATTGGAAGGTGTTGGGATACTACTTGCTTATGTTGCATTCAAGAAATTCAAACTTTATCAAATGGATGTAAAATCAACATTTTTGAATGGAATTCTAGAAGAAGAGGTCTACATTGAGAAGTCAGATGGATTCGCATTAACTAAGGACAGAAACATGGTATGCAAACTTAAAAAATTATTGTATGGTCTGAAGCAATCCTTTAGAGCATGGTATGAAATATTACACTCTTATCTCATTCAGATTAGTTTCAATAAGACTTCTGATGATAGTAATGTTTACTTAAAGATTGAAGGTGAGAAGATATTAATTATTGAAGTCTTTGTTGCTGACATAATTTTTGGTGATGGTGATGTGACGAGTATGTATTTTGCTGATGAGATGAAGAAATAATTTGAAATGTCAATGATAGGGGAAATAAAATTCTTCATAGGACTATAGGTATCACAGTTGGACAATGGAATATACATATGTCAATCTAAATATGTGAAGGAGGTGTTGAATACTTTTGGCATGGAAGATTATAAACCAGTTGGTACCCCATGATTACAAGTTGTAAATTATCCAAGGATGATGAATCTAAGTTTGTTAATGCCACTTTATACAGGTCCATGATCGAAAAGTTACACTATGTTATACATAGTAGATCGGATATTGCTCAAGTAGTTGGCATAGTTGTAAGGTTTCAGTCAAACTTGAAGGATTCACACATTGATATTGATTGGGCTCGTAATGTAGATGATCGAAAGAACATAAGTGTTGGTGCATTATTTCTAGGTGGTAGGCTTGTATCTTGGACAAGTAATAAATAGAATTGCATATCTTAGTCTACAACTGAAGCGGAATATGTGGCAACAACTATCAATTGCACACATGTAGCTTGGATGAAGCAAATCCTAAAGGGATTAAGGAGAAGGTAACATAACTGGTGACAATTTAATGTAATAATACTAGTGCTATAAACATTTTCAAGGACCCAATTATGCACTCGTAGACCAAGCACATTGCTATTAAGAATCATTTCTTGAGAGAATAGGAATAAGAGAAAGCACTAAGATTGGAGTACATTCTAACTAAAGATAAAACTACATATATCTTTACCAAACCACTTACTAAGGATACTTTTGAGTACCTTAGAGGTAAGCTAGGGGTCATGCCCCTACCTAAGAAGAATTAAGATGCAAATGTTGCATCAATCCAGTGGGTATTACTGCTTTAGTTTTTAGTGGATTGATGTAAAGGGGACTACTCCTTAGGGGGAGCAGTCGAATAGATGAAGTCTTGAGCACTATGGAGCCTTTGACATTATTTTCAAAGGGGGGAGAATAGTAGAATGGGAGAATAGAAGATAGAAAAGGGGGGATGAACTATGAAGAGAAGATAAACAGGGGGAGTGTTCCTATCTGTTGGTGTGTTGCCATCAAATGAAGATGGAGATAAAGTTTTGTGGTTCAAGAACATGTTTGGTATTGCTTGGTGTGTTGCCACCAATTCCAAAGGGGGAGATTATTGGCATAACTGATGCAGATGAAATGAGTAAGTGTGTGTATGGCTTGATGATGTGTTTTGTCAGTTATGTTGTTGTCATTGATGTCAACTTAAGTTGATGACTATGTTCTTGGTGTACCAAGTTATGATGTAGAAGATTAATTAAGAGTTATGTTGTGAATTGTGGTGTGCAATTTGGCACATAGGCTCTAGAGGTGTGTACAATGCTATATCTATGATTGCATATGTGTATGATGATTTTTATGCAATTTGCAGTTAGTGTAGTGAAGACAAAGAATTATTTTAGTAGTAAAGGAACATAGAAGAAATATTTGATCGGTATGTCCCACAAGAATGGAATCAGGTGTTTCTATTGAAAGTGATTGATTGTGATTGAAGTGTAGACTAGGATTTGAGAGTGCACCTAAACCTGTTTTGAAGGCCAAAGACAAACAAACGTCATAGCATATAATCAAATCAAATTTAATGGCAAACAAACTAAAATCAAAGCCACCTCAGTTTAAGCCTAAAACGGATGCGCCCATGCACCGTTTGATATGCTTAGATATAGATGGATGTGGGTGTGCAAACTCAAGCACTTGGAGCATGCAAGATAAATGATGATTTGAGGATCAAGAAGACCCAAAATGACACAAAATAGGTATGAGGAACCTATTTTGCCTCAAAAGGCCTCAAGAACACACAAATATGCAAAGCTAAATGAAAGAACTAAGATTAAAACAAGAAATGAATCTATGTTAATCCATTTAAGCTAATTTAGATGTGATTTAAGCTTGGAAATGATCTAAAATGATGAGTTTATGCTTATGCTAGAATGAAAATGGCATTATAACTTTGCTATTGAGTTTGAGAGTTGAAAGATGATTTGTCTTAGGAAGTGAGGGTATTTATAGGATTTCTAAAGGCTTGGGGTAGGAGGAATGAATGGCCAGGATTGAAATCCTTAAGAGAGGCCAAGATTCACTCAAAGGGAAGCACATGGATTGTGCTAGTTCTCAGCCAATCAGGAGGTGACACATGTCACAAGGTGAGTGGATGAAGGGAAGGGCAAAGAGGAGTCAACAAAGGGGGCTCCAAGCTCATAACTCTCCAAATAAATGCTTGTAAGAGCAATGAATGGGCTTTAAGAGGCTTTGAAGACTTTGGGGAAGCAATAAATGCTTTGTGGTTGAGATATTTGGAAGGAAAGACTTTGCTTTGGTTTAGGAAAGTCTTAAGCTTGGTTAGGATTGCACAAAGGTTTAAGGGTAGGATTAAGATTAGAAAAAGGATAAAAAAAGGATTAGGATGGGTGAAGAGGGTGGATTTGAGAAGATTCTAGAAGAGTCTAGATTTCTCCTTAGTTTCATGGAATAAAAGTTATTCATTCCAAAAGCTTAAGTTTTAGGAATATTTATTAAAATATTTTCAATAAATATGAAAATTAAATATTTAACCTTAATTAAATATTTAACCTTGGGATTAGGGTTAGAAAAGATGGGATTAGCCTTTTAATCAAAATTAAGAAGGGATTAGAAGATTTTGGAAGAGGTTAGTGGTCTTAAGAAAATTGGCCAAGTTTGAGATAAAAAATAAATTAATTTATTTTTTGAAATTTTTGGTCAATTTATTAATTAAATAATTAATAAATTAGGGATAATGTCCAAATGACATTTTTAGGCTAGATTCCTTAATTAAAGATTTTTAATTAAGAGAGAGGGATTTAATGCCATAAAAATAAATTAATTAATTAAATAATTAATTAATTAATAAATGATGATGTCATCAAGGATTTTCAGAAAACCAAAATAATTTATTTTCTGAAGGATTTTTCGGTGTCTACATTTTGCCCCTCTTTGATGCGATGCCGCAAGTGGCATGGCGTCAAAGACAAGAAAACAAGATGCCAAGGCTAGAATCAGAAGAAGAGGGTATGACGCCTGGGTGGACTAGGAGAAAGAGAGATCATGCCCCGGTGGGACAAAATCATGGAAGATGCGCCCAGTGGGACAAGGAGAAAGAGGGATTACGCCCTGGGACAGAGTGTGCCCGGCGGAACGAGGAAGGAAAGGCCTAGGAAGAAAGGGGAGATAAATAACCTCACTTCTAAGAACAAATATGGATGATATGCAAGATGAGATGGAAATGCAAGATGCAAGATGCAGCTGTATGCAAAGATGCAAGATTAATCTATATGATAAGTGCAAGGGACTAGATAGCTCCAAGTGCAAATGGGAGTGCACAACCTAGATTTAATATAGCTATGTTAGAGACCTGCCAAGGATACTGGGATCACGAGGCCTGTCAACAATGTCGCAGAGGACTGACGAGGACTGACGCTAAACAAACACACAGGGTTGCCCCAACATCACACATGAAGCGCAGAGGTGACATGGCGGATCCGATGCTGAAGGAACCACAAACACACAACTGACTCACAGGCAGAAGCGAAAGATCAAAAGACCTTGCCCCAGATTATCCGCACACGCAGCACACCGTGATATAATGAATCGTGGTGACCCTGGTGGGATAATGAGAAGCCAAAAAGATTAACAAGACCCAAAGGACAAAAATCCAAGATCAAAAAGATAACTCCAAAAAGACATCCTTTGCCAAGGAGAGAGATTAGGTTTGATTGATGGTGGGAAGATTGGTCGGACAGGAGAAACGATATATCCTCAAGGACCAGGATGGAAGATTAGGTCAGACAGGAGGAACGATATATCCTCAAGGACCCATGGGTTGGTGAGAGAATAAGTGTAGTTGTTCGCTGGCAAAAGCTGAAGTTCAAGGAATAATCAGGATGAGCAAGGATAAGTCGACAATTGATGTTGCTGAAGCACAAGGCCGGAGTGGGACTAAAAGTTTTCTGAGGCTGGGGATGGGACAAGATTTTTGATCAAATGCTGCTGCAGGACGGACAAAGGCTATGTACAACAAGGAGGAACGATATGCACAAGGGATATGTACAGAAGCTCAGGATTGGGGATAGGAAGATCACACTCGGCGGGACTCTCACTAGAACGGAGACAAGAAGGATAAATACAGGGAGGAAAGCGCTGTACAGGAAAGGGAAAGGGATATGGTACAAGATATGGTACAAAGCTTTGGAATAGGATACGGATTGCAGATGGGCTGGAGGAAGATGGAAGCTGAATGCTTGGAGGATAGGGGAGACGGAACTGCTGGGAGATCTGTTAAGAGATGGAGGAAGAGGACGGTAGCTGAAAGGACAACTGAATAGATAAATAGCTCAGTTTACTATGTTGGCACCTGTTTGCCAGGTTTTCACCAACATACTTGTCCAAGGTGCTTGAATTGCCAAGTTTTCACCGTTGGACGATTATTTTCTCTTTCTCTTTTGCTTTTTTGCTTTTTTTTGAATGTTTTTGGATTTTCTGATATATGCAGGATCAGGTTCAGGCATAGAACCTCTTCAGATGGATGATGTTGATAGGATCATTCAAGGGCTCACCTTCTGGTGTTGATAGCTGATAGGCTCCCGAGCCAAAGGATGCGGTGACAACATAGGGGCCCAACCAAGTAGGCTCAAACTTGCATTTCTTTTCTCTATTTGCTAGGACCTTCTGATTTTCTTTAAGAACCATGTCACCGACTTGGAATTGTCTAGGATGGACCTTTTTGTTATAACTCCTTTTGAGTCGATTTTGGTATGCCACCAAATGATCATAAGCTTGCTGTCTCTTTTCATTTAGCAGATCTAGCTGTGTGAGCCGGGCCACACGATAGTCTTCATCAGTTGTATATTTCTTCATGGAGACGCGCAAGGATGGGAGCTCGACCTCGATCGGCAGAACGGCTTCAGCACCATATACAAGGGAGTATGGGGTGGTGCCTGTGGGAGTGCGATAGGAAGTGCGGTAGGCCCAAAGGGCGGGATTGATTTGGAGGTGCCAGTCACGACCAGAATCATTGACAACCTTCTTGAGGATTTTCAAGATAGTTTTGTTAGTTGCCTCAGCTTGGCCATTTCCTTGAGGGAAATATGGACTGGAGAAATGGTGATGGATGTGGAGTCTAGCACATAGATCATCCACATGCTGGTTTTCAAAAGGTGTGCCATGGTCTATGAAAATGGTAGATGGTATGCCGAAGCGGCAAATGATATGGTAGAGGATGAACTTGGATATTTGGATGCCAGTAGTAAGGGTGAGCGGAATCGCTTCAACCCATTTGGTAAAGTACTCTGTGGCTGTTATGATATACTTGTGTCCATCCGAAGAGAGGGGGGTGATCAAGCCAACGAGGTCGAGGCCCCAACATGAAAAAGGCCACGGTGGTGCAATAGGCTGTAGATCCTGTGCTGGTGCATGTATCAAATTGGCATGCTGTTGACATGGGAGACATTTCTTGACAAATTCACACGCATCATGTTCCATTGTTGGCCAATAATATCCAACTCTAAGCAGCTGCTTTGCTAGAACCATGCCACTCGTGTGGACACCGCAAATTCTAGCGTGAACTTCTTGTAAGGCTAGGACGGCCTCGTTCGAATCTAAACATCTAGATAGGACATTATGATACCCGCGACGATATAGGGTGTTGGCTACAAGAGTGTAGCGGGAAGCTCTGCGAATAAGGTTTTGGCGTTGGTTATTGGTGAGATGGGGAGATATGATACCATTTTTTAGATATGCATGGATGTCGTGGTACCATGGGGATTGAGGACCAACCAAGACACACACCATGTCTGCATCGGCGTTCTCATAAGCTGGTGAATGTAGCTGCTCGACTAGAAATTCATACTGTGATGCGTCTCATGGTATTTCCAATAAGGATCCGATGGTTGCCATTGCATCTGCTACTTTGTTCTGAAGCCTTGGGATCTGATTGAATTGTAGATGTAGGAAATGCTCTTTCAGTTTATCCACCAGTTGCTTGTAGGGTAGCAATTTGTCGTCCTTTGTCTGATATTCATCTAGGACTTGCTTGATAATCAGCTGTGAATCTCCAAATACTTGTAATTCTGTGATGTTCCATTGGATAGCTGTTTTGAGACCTAAGATGAGTGCCTCATATTCTGCAATATTGTTGGTACAGGGGAATCCCAACTTGAATGATTTTGGAATATAGTCACCTTGAGGTGTGACAAATAGGATTCCTACCCCAGAGCTATGGGATGTGTTGGAACCATCAAAGTATAGTTTCCACATGGGCTACTCTTCAATCATGCATAAATGTTCATCGGGGAATTCCATGATTAGTGGATAGGCATCCACCAGTGGTGCTTCTGCTAGTTGATCGGCAATGACTTGCCCTTTGATTGCTTTGCGATCTACATACTGAATGTCAAATTCGTTGAGTAACATGACCCATTTTGCCATACGGCCTGTGAGGGTTGTCCTTGATAACAGATACTTAAGAGGGTCCACCTTTGATATGAGCTTGATTGTGTGGCTAAGCATGTAATGTCTAAGTTTTTGAGTGGCGAAGACCACTGCTAGGCATGCTTTCTCCATGGGTGAATAGTTAAGCTCATAGCCCACAAGAGTGCGACTGATGTAGTAGACAGCTCGTTCTCTATTTTCATCATCATGCTGTGCTAGGAGTGCCCCTAGTGCTGTAGCTATTGTTGAGATGTAAAGGATGAGTGGGCATCCTGGAACCGGTGGTACTAGGATTGGAGCATTAGCTAGATACTCCTTGAGTTCATCAAAGCTTCTTTGACATATGGGATCCCACTTGAAGTTGGTGTCTTTGCATAAGAGATGTGAGAATGGTTGGCACTTGTCCGCTAGTTGCGAGATGAACCGTCGTACTGATTGAAGCTTGCCCTGTAGGCTTCTGAGCTGTTTGAGATTTCTTGGTGGAGGCATCTCTGTTATTGCTTTTACCTTTTTAGGATCGATCTCTATGCCTCGTCTAGAGACGATGAAGCCTAGAAGCTTGCCAGATGTAACACCAAAGACACATTTCTTAGGATTAAGCTTTAAGCCATAATGATTCAGACGATCCAACACACGTTCTAGGATGTTGAGGTGTTCATCCCTTGTTTTGGATTTTGCAAGGATATCATCCACATAGTCTTCAAGGATCTTGTGGATCATGTCATGGAAGATCGTTGTCATTGCTCTCTGATATGTGGCCCGTGCATTCTTTAGCACAAATGGCATCATGTTGTAGCAGAAGGTACCCCATGGGGTTGTGAATGTTGTTTTATGTTGATCTGCTTCTGCTATATGAATCTGATTGTAGCCTGAAAATCCATCCATGAGTGATAGCATTTCGTGACCCGCTGTGAGGTCTACAAGCATGTCTATGTTTGGCAATGGGAAGTCATCCTTAGGACATGCCTTGTTCAAGTCCCTGAAATCAGTACAGATTCTGATGTCGCCAGAAGGCTTTGTGACTGGCACCATGTTAGAGATCCACTCTGAATAATCTATTGCTCTGATGATCTTAGCTTGGAGGAGCTTCTCAAGCTCTACTTTGACGAGCAATGCTACCTTTGGATGCATTTTTCTTAGCTTCTGCTTCACTGGCTTGACGTTTGGATCTACTGATAGATGATGAACAACAAGGTTTGGATCAAGCCCAAGCATGTGGGCGTATGACCATGCAAAGTTGATGATGGATTCCTTGAGTAAGGCACTGAGAGCCATTTCTTCTCCTTCTGTTAGGTTGACTGCAATGTAGATGATCCTTGGACATTCTTCTGTTCCCAAGTTGATTGGCTTGGTTTCCTCTATGATGATCGGTGACTGCTCTGGTCTATAATCTTGGATAGGGGGAAGAGGCAAGGCTTCATCTTCTAGCGCCTGAATTGCCAGGTTTTCGCTAGAAGATACGCCCTTTATTTTTACTATTTTGGAATCAGAATGTGCCTCAAGGGGGTTTTCACATAAAGACTCATGATGTTCTTTTGCTATTTCTTTTTTGCGACTAAAGCTTGCCTCTTCCCCAAAATATCCTTTTGGGTGAAGCTGATAGACAGAGGTTGATGTTGGATCCTGATTGTTTGCTGGACCTGATGCCCCCATGAATTCTAGGAGTGCTTGCGCGCTTTGGAACTCATCGATGTGTGCGATGCTTGGTTGGTCCCAATCTATGAGGTCGGGGTTTGTGAGGGGAAGATCTATGAGGTTAATGGAGAGTTGTTGGAGAACAGAAGTCCCCAGGAGGGTGTCATCGGCAAAGATATCGTCGTAGGATCGGATGTCTTTCTCTTCGGGGATGTCTTCGATTTCCACGAGGTCATCCTGGCTATTCGAAAAGTTTACATTGGTCATGTTAGTGCCCGCAGTTGTGGTATTGGGCTCTTGTTCAAGCAGGCGAGGGGTATTAAAGCCAAGTCCTTGCTGTTCTGGATTCTGGGATGGTATGATAGGAAACAAATTTCCGTCCTCTTGTGGTCCTAGACCACCACCTTGATAGTTATATTGTTCTGTGACATTCTTGTAGGGGATTGGATATTTCTCTTTGAAGTACTCAAGAAGTTGTGTGTCACGGGATGGGGGATCTTTGTATAACCATTTGTTAATATCTGGATCTATCTCTTCGCTGTTGATGGTACCATGAGACTCAAAAGTCATGTTTCCGATTTGCTTGAGCTTATAATGTTCTTTAACAGGCTTGTTTTGACAACTTGGGCGCCCTTGAGTATGTGGATCACGTGGAAGAGCTCCTACAGCAAATGCATCACTGAGGCTGTATTCGCCACAACCCTGGTTGTTGATCTTGACGGATGATAAGGTGGAAGAGAGGATGGTCTCTGGATCGCGATGGGATCGGGATGAGCTAGCAATAGAAGTACCAATATCGGTTCCAGGACAATGAGTAGAATGAGGGAAAGATGCTTCCATCGCAAGGCAGTATGCGAAGGGGTTTGGATCAGCGTGGATGGTAACCTCAGTGCCTTGATGTGGAAACTTGATGCACTGATGGTAAGTAGATGGTACGGCCTTAATGGAATGGATCCATGGACGACCGAGGAGGATATTGAACGGTAGGTCAAGATCAACAACGTGGCAGAGAGTATCTTGCGTTGCTGGGCCTAGCTGGATAGGCAAAGTTATAGTACCTTCAGAGGTACGCTCCAAGTTATCATATGCTTTGATAGTGATTTGCTCATGTTGTATGTCGGCCTCCATGAACCTGATCTTCTTGATGAATTTTAATGTGCACAAGTTGAGGGCTGAGCCATTATCCACTAGAACTCGTTTGATGGCGAAATCTCTGACCATGACAGCAATGCGAAGAGGGAGAGTATGGTCCGGAGCGACATCTGGTATATCAAATTCTTTGAAGGACAAGGCACATGCTGCTGATAGGTGTCCCACAAGAGTTTCAAACTGAGTTGTGTTAATGTCCGTGGGGACATGGCCTTCTTTTAGAGCTTTGTCTAGGATCTCCTGATGGATGGGTGATGTGCGGAGAAAATCCAAGATAGATATTTGGGCTGGCATGTTCCCAAGATGCTCTATGCTATTGTATTGTGCTCTTGGTGCATTATGCTGTGTTGCGCGTGCATTTGATGCTGGCCTGGTGTTAGACTGTGTTGTGGATGCAGTAGATGTTGGCCTTGGAGGAGCAGCTGATCTCGGAGGAGCACCGGCAACAGTTATCCTACCATTGCGGGTAGTTGCAGCACATTGTCGATCCGGCCCTCTGACATGGATGGTATTGATGGTGGGCTCATCTTGGATGGGCTCAACTTGAGTTATGCATCCGACATACTTGTCATAGTTGATGTAGGCCGCTGTGTGATCTTCTTGCTTGCCTTTGCCATGATTTTGGGGCTGATTGGTGTTGGCTTGATTCTTCCCGGTATCATGTTGAGGGAACACATTTTGATATATTTGCAAACCGGCGTTGGGTGAAGCTTGAGCTGGTGCATCGACCTGGATCTCCTTGCGATCAATGAGATCCTGGATGTAGTTCTTAAGCCGCATGCACTTCAATGTTGTGTGCCCCTTCACACGATGATAATCATAGTATTCATTTTCTTTATACCAATCAGACTTTGGTGCGTTGTCATCCTTCTGTGGGATGGGCGGATATGTGATCATATTTGCTTTGGCTAGCCGATAAAAGATCTGATCCAGAGGCTCACCCAAAGGTGTGAAAGTCCTCTTTGGATTGTTCTGATTGTTGGGCTTGTTCTGCCTTGGGGCAACGTTAACTGTGTTAACAGGATTGCCTTGACGTGCTGGCTGTTGCTGTTGGTATTGCTGCTGATACTGTTGCACAGGTGGCTGATGAGCTTGAGGAGGCTGCTGATAAATAGGTGCTTGATATGCGGGAGCTGGTGGTTGCTGATAGATGGGCGCTTGTGGCAGTTGGTATGTTTGAGCTGGTGTAGGACTAGCCACAATGAATTGTACATTCTTAGTGTCAGTGGCTCCATCTGTAACAACATTCTTGTTATGATTCCAGTAACGGGATTTATCATTGTTGGGTTTGTTCTTGGAATCATCCTTGAAGTGACGAATAGTGCCTTCGTCTAGGAGAGCTTTCTCGATGCCTATGCCTTTGCTCTTGATGTCTTGGTATGTCTAGAGACAGTTCATTCACATGTGATGGGATAGCTTTGGATGCAGGTTATCAATGAAGATTTTTGTTAGATGCTTCTCTGGCGGCTGATATGATAACCTGGTTGTAAGATTCTGCCATCTTTGCAAGTATTCTGCAAGGCTTTCTCCATCTTTTTGCTTTGAGTTGCATAGGTCTAGCAAGGACAACTCATTCTCCACATTATGGGCATAGTGTGTGATAAACTTCTCAGAGAGTTCAGCAAAGGTTTTTATTGTCCCATGTGGTATTTTGTAAAACCACTCAACAGCAGTTCCTCCCAAGCTCTTGGGAAACAGGCGTAGGAGATAGTTATCACTGTAAGCCACTTCTTGGCATGCCATGTAGAACTCTTTGATATGATTTACTGGATCTCCTTTCCCCCGATACTTGTCGAACTTGGGCATCTCAAAATGCTTGGGGAAAGGGATAGTTGCTATGGACCGATCGAAGAGATATGAGCACACCTCTTCGAACTTGTATGTTTTATTCTCTGTTCCACTTTGTAGCTCCTTTAGAGCATTTTTCATTGCTTCCCACTCAGCATTGAGTGGTGAGGGAACTGGGACTTCTGGTTGTGATGGAAGTTGTGGAACTGGATATGGCGCTTGCTATGGATAAATGGGTTGGAACTGATTTTGGGGCAATGGTTGCTGGGGATATTGCTGGTGTGGCATAGGGGGATATTGATATGGGACCGCTTGATGTTGTTGGGCTACTTGCTGTTGTTGAACTGACGGTTGTTGTGGGACTGCTTGCTGATATTGGTCATTTGGAACTTGCTGTTGTAACTGATGGGTGGGAACTTGTTGTTGCTGGGGGATGATAGGGATTTGTTGCTGGGGCTGATAGCAAGGGATTTGCTGTTGTGGAGGAATGATGGTTGTTTGCTGAAAGGGGACATGTGGTTGCTGTGGGGGAGGCTGTTGGAATGATGCTGCTTGCAGGTATGATGGTGGTAGTTGCTGAGGTTGGCTTTGGGTTTGGCTGATATAAGCTGGGTGCATGCCTGCGTTACTTAGAGGTGGAACAGATGTGGGAAAGCTAGAAGCAAAGGGTGATGGGGTAAGATAGCTGGGGAAAGTTGGCTGTTGAGGTGGTGGAACTTGCTAGAAGGTATTTGGGATTTGGGACGAATAGCTTGAAGCCGGCGGTGGTTGGGGTAGTTGCTGCTGTGCTGCTTGGGTGAAGGCGGTTTGTTGACTTGCAACCATAGATGTAGGGGATTGAGATGGGATCCCCCATGCCTTCATTTCTTCTTGTGTAAGGCCCCACTGAGAGCTTGTGTTAGGGTGCACTACAACAGATGATGGAATGGTAGGAGCAACGGGAGCTTGGGACACGAATGATGTTTGAGAGAAAGGAGCTTGTTGAGGTTGTGGTTGAGCGGATGCTTGTGAGGAGGAAAATGAAGGAAACACCCAAGAGAAAGATGAGGTTGGAATGGGAAGCGATTGTGCTAACCCCAAAGAAGAAGGTACGGGTGCTTGGGGGGTGAAGGGTGACGGTGCTCCTTTGATGGTGAAAGGCGTTGCTTGACTTGCGGATGGCGGCGGTGTAAAAGCTTGTGTGAGAGGTGGAAGCTGACTTTGGGTTTGGATTTGGGCTTGGGCAGCCATAGCAGATGATGAAGCAAAAGGGGTAGGAGATGGAGCGGATGGCACTGCAGCTTGTGTTGTGGGACTGGCGAGGCTTCCTTGCAAGAAAAGGGGAATGGTGGAAAGCTCTTGGGGTGTTTGCATGATAGGATCAGGGAATGATTGGTCAAACGGAGAATATGCTTGTGCTGGAACTTGGATAGTTTTGATGGGGATGCGTGGATAGAGAGATGGTGGATGGAGGTACTTTCTGGCAGGTAGTGAACAAACGTGCTTTGCTGATGTTGTGGTACAAGGGCATTGGTTGCTGGTGGGCTTTCTGGAGGATTTACAAATGCTTGGTTTGCCAAGGGGGATGAAGGGATGTTTGGATCTTCACATGGGTTACTGGCTTGGATCTGGGGATTGTAGGTCATCATGGCGTTGGTGAAAAGGTTGGGATCAGATGAAGTTGTTGGTGGATAAGGATTCATGCTTCTTCTTTTCCGAGATCTGGTCTCAACAGGCATGAAGATGCAAGTGCTAAATGTATGCAAGATGTTTGGCTAAAAGATGTTGATGGATGCAAAGTTGATGAACTTCTAAAGATGATGACTTTCTAGGATGCAATGCAAGGATGGATCAAGATGGCGATGATGGAAGCTGGATGGAACTGATATGGATCAAGATGGTGGAGGAAAGATAGGTTGCTGGTGGAAAGTTAGTGAAAGATTACTGAGTGGTCAACAAATGAGCTGCTGTTTTTCCCAAATGGAGGATCAGAGATATGATGGGGTCAACCTAAGATAGACTGATGATCTTCGGTCAACTAGTTTCTTATCAATACACTCCAATCTCTTGCTCGAGATGATGGCTATGCAAGGACAAGGTTTGATTTCTTTATGACAACACGTTGTGCCAAAAAAGAGGATGATGGTCTCTGATCTTGGATATGGGATAGGAACAACTCAAAAAGGTAGAACACTAAGTGTTGGTGGATCTCTGGGTTTGGAACAAAGGATGATGGATCTGTCGGAAAGATATGGAAAGCTGATGGGGGGATGCTGGTGGAAAAGGTATTGAAGGGTGAAGGGACAAATGCTCTATCTAAAGGGACAATGCAGATGACAAGGATTGATTCTAGAATGCTGGTAGGAAGATGAATGCAAATGCAACTTTTATGATATTTTGAAATGCAACTAAGGTTTTGATGCTGATGCAAAGGGTGAAACTAGGATGAAACTAAGATGCAAGGCTGTTTGAGACAAGATTTCAAGATCTGAAGATGGAATAAGACATGAACAAGGATTTGGCTAATCTTCTGGCTCAAGGTTGACAAAGTGATGGTTAACTCGGAAATGGAAGGCGAACTGTTTGATGCGGGCGTTATGGGCAATGTTCTCAAGTCTGGCTTGGGACTTCTCTTCTGCTTGGGTTGCTTGGATAATGGATTGATAGGTCTTGGTGTTCTTCTTGATAACTTTTCGCTCTTGATAGGCTTGGGATTTGGGCAACTTTACTTTAGGATGTTTGTTCTTGCTGGGCATCACTTGGAAAAGAGGCTTCTGATTTTGAGGCAAAGGTTTCCAATGGCAAAAGTTAAAGTCAAAGCAATTTCCGCAAGGGACAAAGCAACCCTGCGGGATACAAACAAAGGCAACTGACTCTGACAAAGCTTTGAAAGTGTATGTTTCAACAAGTGTTTTCACGGAGTCTTTGACTGTCAAGCACTTCAAACAGATCTACCTAAGGAAGGTGAGTATCAAAATCGCTTGCCCACAGCTTGGTATCCCCCAGAAGGGAATACAAATGGTAAGTAATCTTGAGGCGACCCGGTAAACCCCTTGGAATCGATCCTTGCACAAGGATTTTGATACTTTCGGATGTAGATAGGGTAGCTTCTAGTTTATCAGGTTTTTAATAGTTCTGTGGTGTCTCCATACCCGGTTATGCTGATCATCCGTGACTCACTTAAGAGCCTTGCCAATTATGCTGGGGGAGAGGAATGTTTACCATCCCCAGTCACGTGTTTGGCACGAACGCCCGGCGATTAGGAGATGTAAGCGATTCTTTTGGACTTCACTTATTTGTATACCGGCCGGGGGGGATACCGGTTTGAGGTCGTTCTCCGAGGAGGAAGCGCTTCTCCTTGGAGAGGCCTCGCTAAAAGTAGAACAAGTGAACTTGTCCAAGTTCAAGTGTTCCACGTTGCTTACTCTAACAAGGATTATGCAAGAATTGAAAAACTCCTACATGCACATCAAGCAGATTTTGTTCATTTTTCCAGATTTGATTAAGTGATGTTTGAACATTGAAATGAAGACACTCGTGATTAGATTTTGATTTGTTCTTTTCCTCAAAATGTAAATGATTTGAACGTTTGCAAGTTCTTTCCTTTTGTGCATTCAAGATTTGATTAGCGAGTTGATTTAAGAACTTTGAAAAAGCTTTGTTTTATCCCTTAGATCACTCAAGATTGAATTTGTTTGCTTGCTTTGAAATCTGAAACAGATGAGGGAATAGAGTTGTTTGTTCCTTTAGTGCATTCGAGATTTGGTTTGATTTTCAAATTGACAATGACACTTAGGACCTAAGTTCATTCCTTTAGTTTCATTCGAGATTGAGTTTGACCTTTGCTGTAATAAGAGAAATAAACAAAAACCAGTCCCCAGAACCTCAAGACAAAAAACCAAAAAGCAACACTGTCCAGCTTATAGGCGACGCTGGAAAGTTCAAAGGCGACATTTAATTCTTACAGGCGACATTCTGTACCTAAAAAGGCGACAGATAAAAAACCACAGGCGTGATTTCTTTCGTTACAGGCGTGATTTCTTTATTTGCAGGCGACAGAAGAAGAATTCTGGGACGTAACAGAAGTTATCGACAACAGGAAAATCTCAGTTATGCAGGCGTGAAAACAGAGCTCATAGGCGTCATTTCTTTCCTCAAAGGCGTGATTTAATTGCATGAAGGTGTGACTGAATTGTTTGTAGGTGACATTTCTTTTGATGAAGGCGACATTTCTTTGTTTGAAGGCGACATTTAATTACTGTAGGCATCATTTCTTTTCATGAAGGCGACATTTCTTTTATTTCCTGCAAAAAAAAAGCATATAAAGTATAATTTCATCAAAATGATTGTGGTTTGGGTCCCACCGGGCATGCCAGAATGTAGACTAGGATTTGAGAGTGCACCTAAACCTGTTTTGAAGGCCAAAGACAAACAAACGTCATAGCATATAATCAAATCAAATTTAATGGAAAATAAACTAAAATCAAAGCCACCTCAGTTTAAGCCTAAAACGGATGCGCCCATGCACCATTTGATATGCTTAGATATAGATGGATGTGGGTGTGCAAACTCAAGCACTTGGAGCATGCAAGATAAATGATGATTTGAGGATCAAGAAGACCCAAAATGACACAAAATAGGTATGAGGAACCTATTTTGCCTCAAAAGGCCTCAAGAACACACAAATATGCAAAGCTAAATGAAAGAACTAAGATTAAAACAAGAAATGAATCTATGTTAATCTATTTAAGCTAATTTAGATGTGATTTAAGCTTGGAAATGATCTAAAATGATGAGTTTATGCTTATGCTAGAATGAAAATGGCATTATAACTTTGCTATTGAGTTTGAGAGTTGAAAGATGATTTGCCTTAGGAAGTGAGGGTATTTATAGGATTTCTAAAGGCTTGGGGTAGGAGGAATGAATGGCCAGGATTGAAATCCTTAAGAGAGGCCAAGATTCACTCAAAGGGAAGCACATGGATTGTGCTAGTTCTCAGCCAATCAGAAGGTGACACATGTCACAAGGTGAGTGGATGAAGGGAAGGGCAAAGAGGAGTCAACAAAGGGGGCTCCAAGCTCATAACTCTCCAAATAAATGCTTGTAAGAGCAATGAATGGGCTTTAAGAGGCTTTGAAGACTTTGGGGAAGCAATAAATGCTTTGTGGTTGAGATATTTGGAAGGAAAGACTTTGCTTTGGTTTAGGAAAGTCTTAAGCTTGGTTAGGATTGCACAAAGGTTTAAGGGTAGGATTAGGATTAGAAAAAGGATAAAAAAAGGATTAGGATGGGTGAAGAGGGTGGATTTGAGAAGATTCTAGAAGAGTCTAGATTTCTCCTTAGTTTCATGGAATAAAAGTTATTCATTCCAAAAGCTTAAGTTTTAGGAATATTTATTAAAATATTTTCAATAAATATGAAAATTAAATATTTAACCTTAATTAAATATTTAACCTTGGGATTAGGGTTAGAAAAGATGGGATTAGCCTTTTAATCAAAATTAAGAAGGGATTAGAAGATTTTGGAAGAGGTTAGTGGTCTTAAGAAAATTGGCCAAGTTTGGGATAAAAAATAAATTAATTTATTTTTTGAAGTTTTTGGTCAATTTATTAATTAAATAATTAATAAATTAGGGATAATGTCCAAATGACATTTTTAGGCTAGATTCCTTAATTAAAGATTTTTAATTAAGAGAGAGGGATTTAATGCCATAAAAATAAATTAATTAATTAAATAATTAATTAATTAATTAATGATGATGTCATCAAGAATTTTCAAAAAACAAAAATAATTTATTTTCTGAAGGATTTTTGGGTGTCTACATGAAGATTTGAACTCAGAGTGAGTGAGAGTTCAACTGAGTTGATTGCTTGGCTTATCATGATTGATTGATCTATCAACAAATAGATTGGAGAGATGACTTGAATAGACTGGTGAGATAACAAAATAGACCAGTAAGTTAACTAATTGTGTGGATTAGAAGACTGAATTGATGGAAGACTTAACTGATTGTTGAGGGAGGAATTAACAATGTGGATTGAATAGTTAGGGAATTGTGGAGTGAAGAGTTGTGATTGAAAAGCTACTCAAAGTGAGTGTGAGTAGGATTTAGGGGGATAATTATGATTTAAATAAATAAAATATTATTTCTTTGCACATGTGGATACATTTTATAAATAAACAAATAATTATTTATTTATGAGAGAAATTGTTAGTTCTAATTAAATAAATATAATTTATTTAATCATGAGAGGGGAATAATTAGTTTAATTAAATAAATATCATTTATTTAATCATGAAATAGAATTTGATTTAATTATTACCAAAATGCGATAATTAGGAGGAGGAAACATTAATTAAATTTATTTAATTAATTAATTATAATAAGGTAGGATATAATACAATAATTTTATTTATTTAATTATATTATAGATGAATAGATGATGAAATAATTGTTTAGACATTCAATAATTAATTAAAATCACTTAATTATGGAATTAGGGAGCAATGATGATTTTGATATTAGAATATGGTAGAACGACACATATTGTTTAAATAATAAAGATTATTTAGCAATTTAGGAGGAAATGTTAGTAATGTCATCGTGTTAAAGCAATAGGCCATTTTTACATGTCTACACAAATGATCTTTCAACTAAGCGAAAACATGCATGCCTTGTATTGTCCTAGACCAATTGAGGATGACCTTGCTTATATATTTTCATACCTACCCACTAAATTCATGACAATATTTGCTCCATTTGACATATTTTTGTATTGATTTATCTTTACCATTATTACCTCAAAGCAAAATAAGATAAAAATATTTAAGGGAAACTATGCCAAAATAAGAATGGCAAAGAGAAGCATAATGAGAAGGAATACATAAAAAGAAGCACCCTAATAGTGGTTGATAATGAAGGAGAAAATTCTAGTAGTTGTCGTGGACAATAAGTAAAAGAAATCATGACACAAGTGCAATGAAAAGGAAAAAATAAATAAAATTCCAAATCAACAAAGTAATCAATAAAAGTGAACTTTAGACTAGTATTGGAAGAATGACTAACATTCTCAAAATTCTCATTAATGAAAGCACATATTGCACTAGAAATTTAGATTATAAGAGATCTAAGGGCAGTAACCAACAATTGTTTTTAAATTGTTATAGTCCTAATGAAAAAGAAACATTACAAAGGATTGTCCTATGAAGAGATCACAAAGAGAAGAAAGGAAGACTATGAGATCTATGTAAAATAAGATGATAAACATTATTCCAATTGCATCATAGTAGTGGTAGCAATGATTTTTTATTATTTTTTTATTATTATAGTGGATATATGATGGAAAGACTAGCTAAAGTTTTAATAGAAATGTTGAGGCCTATCCATGACAGTTAATAGTATGATAGTGTGATAAATGGAAAAGAATACCAAGCATATGAAAATGGCTTTAAATGGTTTTAAATCATGTTGTCTCAATAATTTATTGAAGAGATAAGATACTAAGAGAAGATGGAGAGACAACAAGATTTATATTTTGATGGAGAAGGCAAGACAAAGTAACAAGGTTTCATGTTGTCAGCCTTAATGTATAATGATGTTGATCCCCTAGTTGAGAATAAGCATAAATTTAGTTGGAGGGAGTGATAAGCATGTTAATTGTCTTATTTATTTCATGATTATGACACTTTAATCCATGTTTATAACATTATTGTAATACATTTCTAAACATTTCCTTGATTTCATGAAGCATCAAGTATAACTAGTGATGACTCATATGCATTTGTATGTTTAGCTAGTTAATGCTAAATTATGATAATAAATTATGATGAATGGTTATGATTAAATATCAAGTATTTTGGAGGCATTAACATGTTATTTTTGGAATTATTAAAACCTTAATGTAGTTGGAAAGAAGAAGAAACAAGTCGACATTTATCAACATGTAGTTGTTGTTGGAAGTGCAAAAGAGGTCAAAACCCACTTTCAGTAAAATTTGGACACCTCCCATGTTTCTCAATGAAATCCATTTTTCAAAATGATTTGGATAGCTGAAATTGAGGTGCACAAGACTCAAAAATCACTTAAAGAATTTTGCAATAATAAAGGAGTAGTACATGACAAAATTCTTCTAAGTAAAAAGTGATGATTGAAAAGGCAAAAAACTTACTCCAACTTCCGCCATATATTATATATGAATACAAATCAATTTATGTACACTAACAAATCTCTAGAATATTAGTTTTGTCATAAAAGAGTTCAAAAAAAAAAAATCAATCAACCAAATGAAAACTTGTAATAAGACTCTACTTCATAGTCATTTTTTTTTTATCACTTGAAGAATAATCCTCTTCTTGTTTGAAGGAATGAAGGGACACATGTAGATATTTGTTAGAGAGTAAATTAGCTTAAATAAATACAAATTTTTGACCAAGAAAAGGATGGTAGATGCAAAGAATAAATAGGAAGTAATTTGATCATCATTTTGTAACAACAATGATTTTATTTTTAATAGAAAGAAACAAATTGTATTTTCTCAATGAAGATAATTACTTGTGTATATCATTTTAAACACTTATCTACGAGTGTAAATCACCCAAGCAATGGCCACTTAAGGTATGTTGCACTTTTGTAGTTATAGTTAGTGGAATCTACAACAACTATTATGTTATTGTAGACACTAAAATATGTCCATATGAACACAATCACTCTTATCCCATTCTAGCTAATTAAATAAATATTATTATATATCTAATAATCCTTAATTTTTACCTTATCCCTAATTAAATAAATTTATATTATTTAATTAAAATTAACCTTTATCCTACCCTTAATTAAATAAATTTATAATTATATAATTACAATCACCTTTATCATTTACCCTTGATTAAATGAGTTTACATTTATTCAATCTTATCCTATCTCATTTCTTAAGAGTTTAATTAAAACTTAAATTAATTAAATTAACCTAGGCTAAATCCCAAACCTTTTTCCTAAATCCTACCTATTAATTAATCCCTAATTTATTGATTCCTACACCCATTAGTAATTTACCTAATTACAAAATTTCTCACGTGTGTGAGCACAATTTTAAAATTTAAAATTTGAATATAAGTACCTTGAGCCACTCCCCACATGTGTACTTACCTTGAACCACTCAAA
Source organism: Chamaecyparis obtusa (assembly GCA_027943335.1). Lineage (NCBI taxonomy): Eukaryota > Viridiplantae > Streptophyta > Pinopsida > Cupressales > Cupressaceae > Chamaecyparis > Chamaecyparis obtusa. Next base: position 1,676,282 of record BSBK01004622.1, on the reverse strand, counting down.
TCTTACACATTTGTCTACCACTTTCTCTTGAGTTTTGCTCACACGTGAGATCTCTTGAGTCTCGCTCACACAATAGTGGGTTACACTTTTTTAAACGTGTTGATTTTTGCTGAAATAACACATTTTATAAAATATGATGAGTTAAGTCTTGATATGTTCCATTTGAAGGAATTAATTGCAAATGGTTAGCTCAAAACTTCTTACATAAAAAAAACATTGATATAACATCTATACTCCTCATTCATACCTACAATGGAGTCTCCTTCACACCTATTAAAATGCTAACAAAAAATCACTTCGACTTTATCTTTTGGTAGATCAAATGAATCCATTTGACAAAATTGTCTATGTAGTAAGGTACCACTGAGAAAAATCTTTTCAATTATTATATTGTTAATATATATTAAGTTTATTATGACTTTGTATTTTTAGTTTTACTAAACATGGATATTTCATCGTATGTCTAAATATATGTTTGACACTTATGGAAAAATAGTAAATGAGAGAAAAAAAAATCGTAAACAATATCTATGCCCTAGGTATTGAGGTTCTCTTTCTATTAAAAAAAATAAAAATGAAATTGGACAAATACATGACAAGTTATAAGCTATGTAGTCAAGGTATGTCAAAATTACGGTTTAGTCAACTTCAAACATTAATAAAATATGAAATAATCATGATAATGTCATCAAACCAATTGCATGCCCTCTGTATGGATGTTAAAAAACTAAATTTGAAAGAATCACTTTGATATCTATTTTAGAAAAAAAAGTTATGCTCTATGAAAACAATGTAACTCATTGAAAATGACGTTTTCGGCAACATACCAATTTTTGTGGGAGAAAGAAAAAACTATTCAAATAAATTCAAAAATAAAAAGAAAAAATATATTTAGAATCTAGACAAAAAATCCTAAAAGACTGTAATTTACTTCATCTTCTTATTTCAAATGGTTTAACAATAATATGCATTTGAATCTGAATTTTTTTTTTGAAAATGTAGAGTTCAGTGTCCATTTAGGCAAAAAAGTGTAACCCACTATTGTAGGTTCACCCTTATATGCATTTCAAATTCAGCTATAGATTAATATATTTTAATAAGTTTCTAACTTTTTCTCTTTTATTTTTTACCTTTTCAGGCACTTAGCCCCTGGTCATATGGGCAACTAGTTAGCCCCCTTTTTTTTTGGCTTGTGGCCATGTTGCATCTAGGGACTAACTGCCAGGGGCTTAACTTCTCCTTGCAACTCATAAAAGGGTAGTTTTACAAAAAAAAAATGGGCATAACTTTTGTATACACACTCAGATTTTGACGATTCAAGAAGCATTGGAAAGCTGGTTTCACCTTCTTTCTAGATTTATAAATGATGTAGAGGGAAGGGTGGTGGTATTGAAAACACAAAGAGAATTGCAAATTTTAGAGGTTTAGGCACTTGGCCTATCCCAAGAAACCTCAAATGATTCAATGATCTAACCCGACAAAACCTTCTACAACAACCCTAAATGATGATTTTGGTTTCATAGACTCACAATTGATTTGGGTTCAGAGATTTTTAGGATCCTATTCCAATTCCATACTCCCACTTCACAAAACTTTTCAAATTGAATTCAAAAACCCAATATTCTGTCTATTAACCCTGTTGCAAACTTAGGAAAGTAATAACTTGACTTTTCCTCAAGACTCTTGATGAGATAAGGACACTAATGGATACCCTTTTCAAGACTCTATGACATACTAAAAAATTTCATACTATCATTTTGGACAAATACACCTAACCCTGACTGGTGCCCTGTTTACAAGGCACAAAAATGTCTCAGTTTACAAAGGAAGTATATGTTTTAAACCCCCTGGCACCTCCAACTTCTGGACAGTGTCTTATTACACTTTGAAACAAACAATTTCGCAAGGAATTAGCCTCTAGGGCTCTATAACTCCCAAACCCCAATTCGTAACTTCAAACCTCTTGAAAACTAGGGCTTTCTCAACCACCCGATTCTACACACTTCTGAATCAAATTAGAGATGGATTCACCATCTAACAAACCTTATACATCATTCCCAGTCATAAAATATATCTCTTGCTTGGCTAGATTAGCCACTGCTACACTTTGGCACTTAATACACTATTTTTCCTCTCGGTCTAGAACCATGAACACATTTGCCCAATTTATTCTGCATATGCAATGTCAATCAACTAAAATAAAAATTAGTAACTATCATTCCATGAATTAGGCTTGAATATTCATGGAATGACTCTAATCATTCCTAAACCCTTACTGCAACAACAAACGTAAACACAAAATGACTCGTGTAAAATATAATTAGCGCGATAGTGAGCTTAATATAATAAGAGAAATATCAACTACCAATGTAAGTGTTTAAGAAACCTCTGTCAACGCATTAGAAATCCAAACAATCAAATTTGGAATCATAGAAAATGAGTCGGGTTGTAAAGAACAAGGATGTTTTATTGCTGCTCATTCACAAATTGATACACCCGATTCTCTTGTTGTCCCGTAACAGAGACCACACATATATATAAAAGGCTCCAAAATAACTTCTCCCAAACTAATTCAACCAACTCTTATCAGTTGAGTTGAACAGTTAGCTTAACGAAATCCTAAACTATAACCCCCTCCCAAAATACATTCATAGCCGTTTGTATTTGAATATTTGAATTTTAAAACAACAAAATGACTTTGTTTAACCATTACATCCTTTCTTAGGGACTCCTAAAGACCAAAATTTCTCAATAGCCTATTCTAGATGTCTTAAAACATTATAGGAATTTGGACAACCTTAGTCCATTATAAACCAACTTTTAGTCCTTTTGAGGACTTTACAAACATGAAAGCAATATATTAGATGAGAGTCATTATAGGTGCCAGAATATGGTAGTTGATGTGTTGTTCATCATTGAAGATGCTTTTTCTCTCCTTTGATCTTTGGTCTTCATTATATGACTTCCATGATTTGAATGCCTGCATAGCCTTAGTCTTTTGAATCCTTGGTGCCCCTGCACCATACACCCCACCATGAAAAGAACTCTTGCCCCAAGAGTTGACTTGTTTGTGTGATCCATTGTTCCTTGCTCCCACCTACTACTACTGAGGAATGAAAATGTCCCCCAAAGTGATCTACTCCTTTACCATAGTTCCTGCATTCACACACCAAGTCTTAGATAAAAAAGTTCTTGTATTGGACTGTTCTTTTACATAACAGTACCGTTGATTGAATGTCTGTCCATTTGCTCCTTTGAGTGGGTCCTGTTGTTGTTGGCCTTCTTCATCTGTAACTTCATTCACCTACCCAACCATTGGACAATTTATTACCCCAACTAGAACATAGTATGAGTCCCCGAGTCCTCTTAATTTAGGACTGTTTTGCCCTTTCTCTGTCAGCAACTTAATGCCTCCAACATTGCCTTCTTGTTGTACCATTCTTTGACCTGTATCAATCTACCTTCTTGCTTGCATTTCTTCTCCAAAACACATTAGTATAGACTCCTTATAAGTCTTTGTCAATGGATGCAACTTATACCTCACCTTACCTTGCTAAACTACATAACTATTCTCATAGCCATTATGCATAACGCTTCTTGAACATTGCCAAGATCATCCTAAAATTGGATGCCCACAAGTCATGTGCATGACATAACACAATACCTTGTCCCTATAACTCCCAACTGAAAACTCAACCATCACTTGATCCTTAACCAATAAATTATGATTCTCAGTCACCCAAGTAGCATAATAAGGAGCAACATGTGCAAAAGTTTTTAAATTCATTTTCTTAACAACCTCATAAGACAACACATTATTACTTGCCCCTGAATCAATTATAAATTTTCATACCTTGCCTTGAATGAGACAATTAGATTTGAATATACTTGGATCCCTTGGTGTTTGATTGCTCCTTCCCATCAGCAAGTACTCTCCCTCTTCCAGATGAATTTCAATTAGTTCTTTCTGCTCTTCCTTTCTTGGTTCTTCATCAACCAAGTGCACTCTTCTATCTCTCCCTTTGTCTTCCTACCATTTAGGACACCTAAAGGACTGATGGCCCACTTCATTGCAAGTGAAGCATCTTCCTATGAATACTCCACTTCCTCTTCCTCCACTTCTTCCACCTCTATAACCTCCTCGTGATTCTCAAAATGTTCTGTCTTTATCTTTGTCATTCTGATTCTGAGAATCAGTAGTACCTCTTCCCCCTCTTCCTCTCATGGAAGATCCACCTCTATTGTCACTTTGCTTCTCTTGTCTTCTTCTTATCTTCTCTTCAGCCCTTAGGGCCAACTGATAGCATTCATCAATCGTCCTCGGGGTAGAAAGACTAAGTTCATCCTGAATGTTGAACCTCAGCCCCCCCATATATCTTGCAATCTTTTTTTCCATCTCTTCATCATGATCCACTCTAATATCTAGCTTGTGGAATTCCTCGGTGTACTTTTGTACATCCATCTCCTTTTGCCTAAAATCCCTCATCTTCTTGTACAACTGTACTCTATAGTCTCTTGGAAAAAATTTTGCCTTCATCTTGTCCATGATAGTATACCAAGATGTGATCTTGGGTCTCCCATTCTTCCATCTATCCGCCTAGATGCAATCCCACCACAACAAAGTGTGTCCCTTTAGCCTGGACTTTGCTATCTTCACTCTGTCCTTCTCTTCTATCCCTTCACACTCAAAGCAATTTTCAATTACACTAAACCAATCTATCAGTTCTTCGTCATCCATCTTTCCTCCGTACATAGATAAGTCTGCCCTTACCCTTACATCTCCACTCTTTATGGCCTTCACCAATTTAGCCATCCTTGCATCTTCAGGGTCTATCGGTTCCTCTGCTTGGGTTTCTCCTCCTCCTTCTTCTTCCACTACTACTTCTTCATCCTACCTGATGCTCTTATCCCTATTCTCCAATGCTACTATCCTATCCATCATAGTTCTCATCAACATATCCTTCTCATGACTCTCCTTGTCTCTCCGATCTAGGGTTTCTTTTAGCTTTTTGTTATCAGTCAACTGCTCCTTCACAATCCTTGCCAACTCCATGTTGGTCATCTAGATTGGCAACTCTCCATCTTCTCCATCAGCCATGGTTGCTTGATCAGCTTGGTACAAAAATCTACTTAGGGCTACTCCTCCCAGGATAGTTCAACTGTAAGGGCTTGTCTAAGGACTCAAGGACCAATCTTCACAAGACCAAATACACTTCCACAAGACCTTTCCCTTGCTCTGATACCACTTGATGCAGAGGGAAGGGTGGTGGTATTGAAAACACAAAGAGAATTGCAAATTTTAGAGGTTTAGGCACTTGGCCTATCCCAAGAAACCTCAAATGCTTCAATGATCTAACCTGAAAAAACCTTCTACAACAACCCTAAATGATGATTTTGGTTTCATAGACTCACAATTGATTTGGGTTCAGAGATTTTTAGGATCCTATTCCAATTCCATACTCCCACTTCACAAAACTTTTCAAATTGAATTCAAAAACCCAATATTATGTCTATTAACCCTGCTGCAAACTTAGGAAAGTAATAACTTGACTTTTCCTCAAGACTCTTGATGAGATAAGGACACTAATGGATACCCTTTTCAAGACTCTATGACATACTAAAAACTTTCATACTGTCATTTTGGACAAATACACCTAACCCTGACTGGTGCCTTGTTTACAAGGCACAAAAATGTCTCAATTTACAAAGGACGTATATGTTTTAAACCCCCTGGCACCTCCAACTTCTGGACAGTGTCTTACTACACTTTGAAACAAACAATTTCGCAAGGAATTAGCCTCTAGGGCTCTACAACTCCCAAACCCCAATTCGTAACTTCAAACCTCTTGAAAACTAGGGCTTTCTCAACCACCTGATTCTACACACTTTTGAATCAAATTAGAGATGGATTCACCATCTAACAAACCTTATACATCATTCCCAGTCATAAAATATATCTCTTGCTTGGCTAGATTAGCCACTGCTACACTTTTGGCACTTAATACACTGTTTTTCCTCTCGGTCTAGAACCGTGAACACACTTGCCTGATTTATTCTGCATATGCAATGTCAATCAACTAAAATAAAAATTAGTAACTGTCATTCCATGAATTAGGCCTGAATATTCATGGAATGACTCTAATCATTCCTAAACCCTTACTGCAACAACAAACGTAAACACAAAATGACTAGTGTAAAATATAATTAGTGTGATAGTGAGCTTAATATAATAAGAGAAATATCAACTAGCAATGTAAGTGTTTAAGAAACCTTTGTCAACGCATTAGAAATCCAAACAATTAAATTTGGAATCATAGAAAATGAGTCGGGCTGTAAAGAACAAGGATGTTTTATTGCTGCTCGTTCACAAATTGATACACCTGATTCTCCTGTTGTCCCATAACAGAGACCACACACACACACACACACACACACACACACACACACACACACATATATATATAAAAGGCTCCAAAATAACTTCTCCCAAACTGATTCAACCAACTCTTATCGGTTGAGTTGAACAGTTAGCTTAACAAAATCCTAAACTATAACCCCCTCCCAAAATACATTCATAGCCATTTGTATTTGAATATTTGAATTTTAAAACAACAAAATGACTTTGTTTAACCATTACATCCTTTCTTATGGACTCCTAAAGACCAAACTTGCTCAATAGCCTATTCTAGATGTCTTAAAACATTATAGGAATTTGGACAACCTTAGTCCATTATAAACCAACTTTTAGTCCTTTTGAGGAATTTACAAACATGAAAGCAATATATTAGATGAGAGTCATTATAGGTGCCAGAATATGGTAGTTGATGTGTTGTTCATCATTGAAGATGCCTTTGCTCTCCTTTGATCTTTGGTCTTCATTATATGACTTCCATGATTTGAATGCCTGTATAGCCTTAGTCTTTTGAATCCTTGGTGCCCCTGCACCAATAAACCACTCTATTATATTCCTATTTGAAAATTAGGTGTACTCATTCAAATTCACCCCTTCTTTGTGAACTTAAAACACTCATAATTTTAGCATACAAAATCGATTTTCAACAAATTGTTTTTAAAATTTATCAGAAAAATGCAAAGAATTTATTTTTGCAATCAATTTTGGCTTTAGACAATATGTTTTGTGTGTATTTAACACACTTTCAATTCAGGCTTAAAATCAACCTTCACATTTGAATTTGGGTTTAAAAATGAACAAGCATCTTTTAGCCCCAAGCCCACTTACGTATTCCCTCCTCTCTTGCCTTTGGGTGAACTTGAGTGCACAAGAAATAAGTGGTCTTGTTTTCTTTTTTTAGGAGGCATGTTTGGAGATTTGGTCACCTCAAGGGACAAACTCAACTCCTATGTTTTGACAGAGTATAAATAGCGGGAGGTATGTCCAAAGAGACCTCTCTTGGAAGTAGAATCTTGTCACTCTCGGCTAAGCCCAAAGGAAATTTATACCTTTGGGAAGTGAAGGTGGAGATCTGGGTTACTGTCTTCTCTGGTGGCATTATTCTCTTCCATCTATGAATTTGGGCCTCACATACCTTGCATATATTGAGGACATCCCCTAATTGAGCTTGTACATACTAGTTGAAACTTGCATAGGTTTTTTGGTGTGTTTGATGCGTTTGAATGTTTAAAATCACCTTCCCCACTTGAAACCAAAAGAGGACACATCATCCGAATTAGGCCTTAGAAGTTTTGTATTGTGCATCATTTTATTGTTTGCTTGCATTTTAAAACTTCAAAAAATCCAAAAACATCATAAACTTAAAAAAATCTAAAAAATTCATAAAATTCAAAAACCCAAAAACATCATAAACTTAGAAGTCCAAAAAAAACTCAAAAACTTAGAAATTTTTTAAAAACATTTCAAAAAACAAAAACAAAAACCTTCTTGTTTGAGTCTAGATCTCTTCCAAGTCAAGCTTTCCACATCATCATCCTAATCACCCTCTTAGTAATCTAAATCATCCCTAATTATCCTAGTCATCATCTCTTAATCATCCATAATCATCCTAACTATCTTCCTTATTCATCATTCCCTTCGTCCTAATCACTTCTTCCAAGTCATTCATATTCTTCTTAATCATCCTATTCATTCTTCTAATCTTAATCACGCCCAATCCATTCATGAACCATCATTTAGGACCTTAATCCTAATCAATCTACCTAATCCAATCAAAGTCCTAATCATCATCCTAATCTTCCCATATCATCTTCTCATTTTCATCATCTTCCTAATCATTCAATCAAGGTCCTAGTCTTTATCCTAATCATCCATCGTTATCCACATCAACATCCACTTCCTTAATCCAATTTCATCTTTCATCCAATGTAATCACATCACCACCATCCTAATCCAATCCACTCATCAGCTTCATATAATTCCAATAAAATCCTAATTCAATCCATCTACCCATTCATCCAATCCAATCACTCATTAGTCATTCACTTGTCTTCAAACATCCCCTACATATCTTTCAAAGCTCACTCATTATCAATCTTAATCTTCATCCACCTCATCTTCTAATCCAAATCCAAAACCCATCATTCAACCATCATGAATATGGATTGCTTTGACAAAATGGTTAAGGACTTTCAAACTCCAAACCCCAATCCTCAAACCATACCTCCAATCCAACCAACCTATCAAACATATCCATCAACTCATATATGCCTCACAATAATCCAACCCCTAACTACTCATATCTCTCAACCCAACCCACTTACCAAGTCAATCCCATAACTTCACATCCATCTATCATATCCCCGTCCATTTTAGCTCAATACACCATATCAAATCCCAATCCATCTCACATGCCAATCCAAATTGTGCAGAATGCATAAATTTAAATGACCTACTTTAAGGTCTTCTAATTTGCACCCGGTTCAAGGATAAGAGGATTTGAAGGTTGATCTGCATTATAGACATGTAAGTGTACCTCCTGATGATTTGTAGATATTGACCAATCTGTTTGGTCACTTTCCTTAGTCATTTCAAAAATCAAGTTTCTGCATTTTTCACTGTTTCAAATTTAGATTGTTTCTAATGTGTTGACTTTGGTGTTTAATTTTAATTGGCCATTTGATCTTCTGGGTAAGCTAATTGTAGATTCATTTTCCTTGTGTGGGAGTGAATCAATATCCAGGGTTTCAGATCATGAGGGTTTTGTTTGGTAAGTTTCCAAAGTTAGTTTTGAAGGTGATTTGTGCAAATTGGCAGTGCGGATAGAATTAGTGTTCTGAATGACCAAGTTGGGTCATTAATATCTTATTGCTCAAATATTTTCATAAAAATTCCTTTGACATGTGTAATCACATGATGGAAGTGAACTTAAGTTTCTAATGGTGTGTTCCTGTGAGGTATTTTGGTGAGTTTTCAAGGTTGTTTCCGAAGGCCAGTTGTGTTGATTGGCAGTCTTGCAGAGATGTAAAGAAATGTAATGGTGTGATTGAAATCTTTGATGAACCATGGTTTGTTTTCACTTGACGCCTACATTTTGGTAAGTAAATGGTAAAATGGAGTGCGAGATGTTTTTCTTCAATCCAGTTGTAGGAATGGATCTTCCAGATCAAATTGAAGCTCAATTATTTTAATATCAAGATAAGTTTCAAAAGTTAAAAAGAATTAAAATGGTTTGATGCTTTTTAAATTTGATGACCAAACAGAAGAAAAAAAAGGAATACTTACATGATCTGAATGTGACTATTGAACACACCTTCACTATGCATTGGCATTGTACATTCTCCAGCTGTGTTTTCTTCTTATTTCAACATGTAGAACACATCATTGCTTTTATGAGTTTTACATGTTGAACATGCCAAAAATGAGAAATGATTGTACATGTTTATGTGGTGTGCGCACCATGCATTTGAAGAAGGCTACAAGGTGTGTACTAATACAAAGAGTATGGTAAAACTAAGAAGTGTGTGCCAATGAAAGCAAGGGGCAGCACTCCGAATACAGGCTGCCAAGCAAAGGCATTGTGCATACCAATTATGGGAGGTGCTGTTGGTGCATGCCAGCATTTGAATGAAAGAACATTGCTAAGGGGGGTGCGTGCAACAGAGAATGTTTGCAGCAAGGTGTGCACTTAGTCAATAGATGGTGCATACCAATGCAAAGCAGGGTGCGTGTACTGATGAGGTGCGCACCCAATGCAGGATGCAAACATGATTTAGGTGGTGTGCATACACCATTCTCTTTGCTGGTGCGTGTCAGCACTTGCGTGCCACCAAGGTTGGAGGGTGTGTTGATGTTTGAAAGGTGAGTGTGTTGAATGTAAAGTGGCAGTCAAACATAACCAAAGGAGATGGTGCATACCAGTTAAAGGAGATGTGTGTACCGGTTCAAAAGGGGCACACAAACACAACACTTGCAAGATAAAAGCCAAGAGATGAAGAGCTGGGCACATAAAGGCAGAGAAAGAAGAAAAAAAAGAAAGGGGGTTGCATGTGGGTTTATCCCACCTGCACCTCGATTGGTTCCAGGAGACATTTAAAAGAAAAGGAGCCCAGTTGAATGGTAAGTTGAAAGTTAAGAGACAAGTGTGGCCTCTTGGCTTGTGGGGCCCAGATTGGGTGCTTGCCAGCCGGGTGCACACACAAATTTTTAAATGGAAATATTTACAATACTTAGATATTTAGTCCCACATTGGTGGGGATGAAGGATTTTCAGTTGTTTAAATCAAACAACACTCGCATGGTATTGTGAAGAAAGAGCAGGAGGCTCTTTGAGAGTGCGCGTGTGAAGGTGCATTGGGAAGCTTGCCATCGGTCAGAAAACTCAATTTTTTGCATAATGCTGGCAGATAACATGGAACAAATGTGGACATGTGGTGGCTTGTCATGTGATCTTGCAATGAACAAATGGCTAGAGCTAACATCTAGAGATTTAGTGGGCAGTTAGTCGCGTAGTCGCATGATGGTTGCGGTTAAGGACCAAACATCTAGCAATTCAGTGAATAAGGTGGTCATGTAATCTCCAAATGGTGGTAGTTAGTGAAGTAACATCTGGAGATTGGGATAACACATAGTCGCGTAATCTCCTAATCAAGTTGTAATTAAGGTAAGCATTATGAGATTGGGAGAGAGAGCTTGGTCACCTAATCTCCAAGTAGACCCAGAGTTAAGAAGATGACATCTAGAGATTAAGAGACAAAGGCATTCACGTGATCTCCAAATGTAACCCTAGTTAGCAGATGAATTTAGAGATTAGGAGAATGGGTTGTCTCCAAATCTCCATATCAAAGTGGTCAACCTAGGGTTAAATTGAGTATCTAGTCAGCTAGTGACACATGGTGAAATCTGGTGAGTTTTGGGCCAAATGTGTAGTAAATAGATAAAATGTAGATTTAAAGAGGAAAATAAAAGATTTAAATGATTTCAAATGTCTCTCAATAGTTTGTGAAGCATTTTTATTTTAAATTCTGAGAGGCATTCGTGGGAGATATTTTTCAAAGAAGAATGCGATCATTTCTTTGAAAGGCAAAGAATCAAATGTGTTTGGAGAAATGATTGCAGCCATGAAGGCAGTTGAAGGAGATCAAGTTGGAAGATAAAAATTGGAGGGAAGATGAATATTTTTGTAGAAAATTGGTAGGTGTCAGTTGTTTGTAACTGGCTTTCATTTTCCTATATCAGTCTTCTTCTCCATTGTTACACGAAGTTCCAGTTCTGGTTTCGATTCCAGTTTCTAATTCTTTGTAATCTTTTCTGGGCTAGTTCCATGAGTGGTTCCTTCTGTAAATATTGCCCTCTTCTCTTCATATAGGGTGTTTTCTTGTTTCCTTTATGGTCTCAGTTGAGAATTTGTCTTGTAATGGTTTATCTTATGAATGAATTTTCAGCACTGTTATACTGTTATCAAAATTGTCTCCATTTGCTTCCTGAATCTTATGGGTTAAAGCATCAAGAATGTTTTGGTCTTTCTATTGTGAGTTTACAATAGAGTTATTTCAAGGGAATAACCGAGTTTAGGATTCATTTTTAGGTGTGTATGAGTTGAGATATCAAGGGTATCTCATACTTGTCTTTCAGTGGATGCTAATCAACATATTTCCTATTTCTGGGTCTCTTCCAAGGGGATAATTAAATTCTTTGAATAGGTGATTGCATATCTGAGTACACAAGTAGATTCTTAAGTAGAATTTGATTAATGGTGTATGTTTGATGTAAGGCATCAACATATTGGACTGTGTTGTCTTCTTGTTTCATAAGCTTTATGTTGCAGTGATTTATTTGACTCTGTTGCCCTTTGGATAAGGCACTAGTTTATGAGGGATTTGGGGTATTTCAGAGATCCATTCCACCCAAAGTATAAATGAAAACATTTTCCCTTTCATGTTGATAGGAGTTAGGAAGTCTTTCAAGTTTTCAGACTCATTGTATGCAAGTGGGATTCTGCATAAGATTTGGTAAACACTAAGGCACTTGTTACCTAAAAGTCTGAAAACTATTCCACAAGTGATATACCCACAGGCCTATTGTTTGGCATAAGGAGTTATGTGTGTGCAGATGAGGTATACCTGCCTAAGTGTGTGGAGATCGAAGTGAAGAAGGTTTGTAGGCCTTGTCAATGTTAGCTTTTCTTGCCCATCAGTTTGTAGGAAGAAGCAAATTCATGTGAATTAGATGAATATCCCACGTCTGGTTTGCATTTTCTCTTTTAGAATTGAAGGATACAAGAAAAATCACTAACACTAGTCATCATCTCTTAATCATCCATAATCATCCTAACTATCTTCCTTATTCATCATTCCCTTCATCCTAATCACTTCTTCCAAGTCATTCATATTCTTCTTAATCATCCTATTTATTCTTCTAATCTTAATCACACCCAATCCATTCATGACCCATCATTTAGGACCTTAATCCTAATCAATTCACCTAATCCAATCAAATTCCTAATCATCATCCTAATCTTCCCATATCATCCTAATTCCTAATCATTCAATCAAGGTCCTAGTCTTTATCCTAATCATCCATCGTTATCCACATCAACATCCACTTCCTTAATCCAATTTCATCTTTCATCTAATGTAATCACATCACCACCATCCTAATCCAATCTACTCATCAACTTCATATCATTCCAATCAAATCCCAATTCAATCCATCTACCCATTCATCCAATCCAATCACTCATTAGTCATTCACTTGTCTTCAAACATCCCCTATATATCTTTCAAAGCTCATCCATTATCAATCCCAATCTTCATCCACCTCATCTTCTAATCCAAATCCAAAACCCATCATTCAACCATCATGAATATGGATTGGTTTGACAAAATGGTTAAGGAATTTCAAACTCCAAACCCCAATCCTCAAACCATACCTCCAATCCAACCAACCTATCAACCATATCCATCAACTCATACATGCCTCACAATAATCCAACCCCTAACTACTCATATCTCTCAACCCAACCCACTTACCAAGTCAATCCCATAACTTCACATCCATCTATCATATCCCCATCCATTTTACCCCAACACATCATATCAAATCCTAATCCATCTCACATGCCAATCCAAACTAAACACATGCCACATGCCCTTGGCCTTATCTTTCAATTTTTTTTATGTTGAAAATTTTTGAATATATGAAAATATGTGGAAATAGGAGTGAATAAAAAAATGATTGAGAAATGAGTAAACTTAACACAAGAGTGTATAAATTATCGACGTATAATTTTATAAATATATCCCATCAAAATGAACCCAAAGCTAAATGATAATAACTACAAGTATCTAAACTTTATCATTACACATATAAACTCTCTCTTGACATTTAGTTTAACACATAATTTATTTTATGAAATCATTTCAATCATTAATATCAATTCAAACTTACAAGAAATGTATATCACTTTAACCGCTTCATCATAAAACATATATTACTTTAACCATTTCAATGAACCCTTTTAACTTATACACACCCATATGATAATAGTATAACAAAGTGTTACCTTCATATACATGACAATCCAAACTAAACACATGTCCTTGGCCTTCATAAGTTTTAGTATTTCCTTTTCTTATCAATCTTATCCTATTTGCCAACTCTAAGATATCTCAAACCTTTTACAAGTATCTAAATTGTATCATTACACACGTAAACCTTCTCTAAATTCATTGTAACACATAACTTATCTAATGAAATAATTTCAACCATCAATTCAAACTAAAAAAATACATTACTTTGATTACTTTAACACAAAACATATACTACCTTACCTATTCAGAAAACCTTTTTATATATGTAACACACCTTATAATAATAGCAAAACAAAATATTAACTTCTTACACATGAAATCCAAACTAAACACATTGGCCTTATTTTTCATGTATTACCGATCTTATCTTCCATGCCAACTCAAATCTCTAGGGTGTCTCAAACCCCTATGTCAAACAAAGAGACAAGGGGAACAAATTCGAGGAAGCCACCCTTGGAAAAGCAATGAATCGAATAAAATTGAAAGAGACCCTAACTTTACTCTCCTCCTCATAATTTATCAATTTACTTATTCCCAAAGGCAAAAAGTTATTTATTTTATGAATTATTTAAAATTTAAAATTAAAAACATTTGCCCTATTTCAGGCTCACCTAAGCCTTGCTCAGTAGCTTTGCACGCTACAAGGTTTGGTGTGAGGCTCGGTATTGAAGTTGGTGCGGGGTTCGGTATCAGGCTTGGTGTCAGGCTCGGAACTAGGCTTGGGCTCTTGCTTAGGAAGCTCAGGAAAAGCGATAAAAACCCCAAAGAAATGAGGGAAATCACATATAATTAACACAAGGGTTTGAAGAAAACCATTGGCAATCTTCACGGCAGGCTTCAACGACGGGTTCTCTGGCTTCAGCGAGGCGCAATCTATGTTGGGTCGGTTCTAGATTTTGAAAACGAAGTCCCCATTCGAGAATCGAAGGACGAGCTATTTATGGAAGCTCGAGGGCTTACAGGGTTCATTAATGGCGGGGGGTATAGAAACTGAGGATAAATGCCGTAGGGAAGCTTCTTCATCCATGGTGATTGCATCGGAAGTAGTTTCTGTGAAGAGACGGACAGAAGCATACGGGAAAAGCCAAGAGCGTTTTTATGTTGTGGAATGCTGCAGGGGCTCTCAGGTGACGCGGTCGAAGAAGTATAGGTGTGGAGAAAGGGGATTTGAGGACCCAGATGCGAGACTAAAGGCGCTGCGTTGTGGGTTTTTTGCAGAAGGGCTTTTGGCGTTCAGGAATCTTCTGTTTCCCGAGGGTTTGGGAAAGGGGCGCAGCTGTTTTGTGTGCGTGAGGAGGAGCCAAGCGAGCGGCATGCGCTTTGCAGCTGCGGTTTTCCGGGCCGGAAACGGTGTTGTTCGTGGAGTTTCTTTTGCAGGGGAGGAGGAAGCAGCGATTCAAAAGGCTTTGGGGTTTGTTAGAGGGCCTGATTTTTGGGTTTGGGTGCGCAAGATTTTGGCATTGCAGGGGCAGGGTTCGAGTCCAGGTGCCTGTAGGCATTGTGGGCAGCAGCAGGAGGAGCAGGAGCAGGATACCCAGTTCAGGAAACAGGTTATTTTCTTGCTTCATGAAAACTTAATTTTGCAATCTGTAACAGGGATTTTGCAGGAAAGGAAAAAAATGCTAATATGAGGCTCTGCTTGTGTTTTAATGATGACTGATCCGTGGGAAGGGAATGGTCTCAATAACCCATCTACAGGTTTTATGCATGTGGCGCTTCCGCAGTACCAGATTTTAGAGTATTTACTGCATTAGCCTTTTCTTCGATGACCCATCTTTTAGGTTTTACAAGAATCCATTTCTGACGACTCGTTGTATCAGACGATCCTTACGGTGTTTTCTTTAGAGCTGGAAAGGTTCACGGATCGAACATATGACTCACGTTTCTTACTCTCCTTGTAGAGGCATTCACTGGATTCTCACACCAGTTTGCAGGTGGATATGTGCTGGTCGCTCACAGCTCATAAGCGATCTGGATATTGGATGTATGGTCCATATTGACTACTCTAAAGGTCCGATTGTCTCACCAATGTGTACTTTGCAAACGGGTTTGCCTACTTGATTGGGTGTTGGCTAGAAGATAAAGGAGGGCTGGGGAAACGAGAAAGAGATAGATCAATCGTCTCACCTCTGCGTACTTGCAGAAGGGATTGTAGACATGATTGGGCAGGGCTTTGGGTCGAAGAGAAAGGGAGAAAGAGAAAGAGGTGGGATTTACAATTTAAACCGTCTAGTTTGGATTCTGCTCACCATGTGGCAGTTGGCTAAATGGATGGTAACCCTGGAGATTTTGATAATGTTTGTCGAGAGTAAAACAACTTTACAGACACTGAACATTCTATTGCAGAATTAATAGTCTCGGGAAGTCACTAGCTAGGGTTTCTGCATACGCAGACGGAATAATGGATTCTTTTTAGGGTAAGGATCTTGTTGTTTTTGATGAATGACGATCTGGGGATAGGTTATATTAATGAAGTGAAGTGGTCTGAAAATGGAACTTTTCAGATGTCATTATAGTTATTTTTTAAGAATGCCTTTTATCAAGTCTGACTCACAGGATTATCCTATTAAATTAACTACGGTAAGCGTAAGCTCATTGAGCTCATCAAATATTGCAAGCAGGTTTAGCCCCCAAAACTTAGTCAGACAGAGTTGGCTTTCGGCAATGAACTTTGCTACCTATATTATAAGTCAGACAGTTGGCTTTTGACAATGAACTTTGCTACCTATGTTATATATACGCATTGCAGTAATGGTTGGCAAATGCCTACCTCTATTATCTTTTTTGCAACTTATATTGTGTTATGCTTGGACTGGATTTCGCTGGTGGAAAAACAGACTCTTGTTTGAACATTGGGGAATTCGGTCTTTCAGGAAAACCATCAGGGAGCCGTTAAAAATATTTAAGGACTTTCTGCTATCGCTTTCAGAGTCTGTTAGATCTCAAGAATGAGATCTGCAGCTTATATTTGGTTTGTGATTAGGGGATTGAATGGCAACGGGTGATAAATAGGCATTACACTACTAGTTAGGGATGCAAACTGTTGTTGAAAATGATATAGTTTTGAACTTAACAAAATCTTGCAAAGAAGATTGCCCCAAGAATTACTGATTTAGTCCTTCAGAATGAGTTTTGCAGCCTATGTTATGTCGCCTTCAATGAATTGAATGGTAGTGGCAGGCAGGGACAGAAATTGGACTCCGTTTTTTTGTGAATGTAAAACTCTCATGTAACCATTAGCCAGCCAATATACATGCACCCATTCTATCACACGGGCTTTTGAGCTGCTGAATTGAGAAACCATATTTTTTTCACAGTACGGATGGATCTTGTGCACTATATATGTTGAATCATTGCTTGCCAAATGGAAACTATAGGATACTTTTATACCAGAAACTGTTTTTCTGGATTGTACTTGGAAACATAGTCAGCGGCATGGAACAACTCTCGCTAGATGGACATGGCTCGCATCTAGCTATTATTTTTCTTCAAGTTTATCCATGCAGTTGTTTGCCAGGGGCTTTTTAATATGTTCACGAGACGGCCACGTGGAGCTTAAAATGTGTAACAAGTGCAACTCTTTCCTTTTTGTCCTCTATCGATCTTTGAGTTCTTTGACAGACATCTGATTGAAGCTCTCACTATGGAATCATATCGTTGGAAATGAAAGCATCGCCATGCTGTTGTCCTTTGCCAATAATTTCATTTATTAATGAACATTTGGGCATACCTCTTGTCATGGAATAAGTCAATTAAAAGTGAAACAGATTACATAGAGATCGAGTTTCACCAGCACCCTTCTCCCCTCAATTGATCTTCAACTGTCTTTGGTGGACATCTGAACATATTTCTTGCCATGAAATGGATTCCTTGGAAATAGATGTATTCTCACTGATTGCCAAATCTTGAATACTGAATGTCAAATATGGTAATTTAGCTACCCTCTTGTGCCATTGCCATAATGAAGAAATGCTTTGGTAGTTGAACTTTCTGGCAGGATTTTGTGCAGCAAACTCCCTTTCCCAATTATTCTCGCATTTGAAATAACTGACAATAAGGCCAAAATCACTGTGCTTGATCCCAATTGATTCTAAGTGGTCTCATAGGAAGCACACTTGAACATGGGTGTTGGTATGAAATGAGTTTATGGGAACTGAATGCAATTCCACTGACTGGCAGTAGCGAATAACAAATGATAGACAAACTGATCCACCACATGATAAGTCTCTTACTAACCATCAGCTGTACATGTTTGAGCTTGTATATTAGTCTAGGTACTTGGCACCTACATCATACCATGGAGTTAAAACTTATTGTTTTTCAGATGTGGATATGATTGCTTAGTGCTGGAACCAATCTATCTTTTTTTTCAGAACTTACATGTTGAATTTAAAAACATCTGTGAGATGCCTGAAGGCAGTTCCTGGTGTTGGCTTTCCCATGCATTTCTCATGTACAGTATAATAACAACCATAAATAAGTAAATATCAAACCACAAAGGTGATAATCTGCTTAAAAAAGTCTGCTGCAATTGTTGGTAGTACTTATGTAGATAGCTCTGATGAACCTTCAACTCTCCATACGGTGCCTCACAAGAGTTTGAGTTTACTGCATGTTCTGATCCTGTAATCTCTAGCTGAGATTTTTCTTCTGATTTTTGTTTTATTGTTAATTGGTTAATTAAAATTAAAATTTTGATTAAACATTATACAAGGTGTATTAGGCCTAGGCTGTCAAATATGTTATATCAAGTGTACAGTTCTTTTTCTTGAATAGGAGACAGAAGTGTTGAGAATCCAGCGTGTTCACATTTTCCTCTCTATCTTGCAGATAGCTGAAGATTGCATATGCTCAGCTTGCAAAAAGTTGGAAGGTGGAGAAATAACCAAAGGTGGAGAAATAACCATTATTAGAATGGATGATCAGGTCAGTTTGAAATGTCTATTTAATTTGATTGGCATATCTTTATCTTCCTGTTTAGAACAAATTTTTATTGTCTCAGCTTAATGGACTATTAGATGATCACATATGTGTTTTAAATATAGATGAGAGCTACATCCAAGTTCTGGCTTATCAATCTAGGTTCTAGCAAGCTGGTAGTTGGCTTAAAATCAAACTTTAAGGGATATTGGTGCAACACTTGAAAGAAAAAGTTGAAATCATGTTATAGTGTCTGTGTGTTAAGAGGATTTTTTTATTTTCTTAGAAGAATTTATAGGTTTATATATATGTTGCAGGGAGAATACAGAGCATTTTCCTCTGAAGAGTCTTGGAAAGATAGTAAAAGTGCAGAGTTGATGGGTGGTGAGCCTATTTGTACATTTTGTGGCTGTGAGGACAGTGAAAAATTTGAGAAAATGGTTTGTATTGAATCACGTCTCCTCAATAGGCACATGTATTAGACTATATATAATTTGTTCTAGTTTGTTTATTTCCATGTTATTTACCAAGTCTGACTTGTAATGCAGATTTCCCTTTGCCACTGCAATGGAGGTTCAGTTGTTGCCCATCCCAGCTGCTTGCGTGTTTTCCAGGCAGATCCCAGGGCAGGGGGAATTCAGGCGCTGATTTTATGTAAAGTTTGTGGTGGCAATGGCGCTTCTTCTATTGGAGTTGATGGAATGGTTAGCACAGTCTCAGTAGAAGAAGGCTCTTCTAAGTCCGTTGATTTAAACTCAAGCTGGAGTAGAGAGACTAATAATCTTACTCCAAAAAGAGTAAAGCACAACCCCAGAGACTTGATTAATGGAGGGTCTGGAGCAGCTGAACAGCTTGAGAATCAACCTCCTTTAAAGGGGTTTAAAGGAGAGAGTGGCAGAAAAATTGACAGGGATGACTTATCTATTGCTGAATCTGAAAAGGTACCTCATTTCATGTTATGTTATTTAGAGCACAAGAAATATTTTATATTTTGAACTTCTGCTAATGTTTTGAACCTTTAATGAACAGCTTGGAGTTACTGTTCCTGCTCGACGATTTGATGATGCTATTGTAAGTGTCCCCATAAAAAAACGGAAATTTTGGCCTCCATCTCCACCACCTTCCTCCCCTAAAGCTTCTTCTCCATCGGAGCCACTATATTCAGAGCCTCCAGTTTCAGTCATTCATCCTGGCAGATTATCAGGCACAGAGATAGAACAAGGTCCCTCAAATACACATAGGGAGCTGCAATTGGCAGATGGCATGGATATTGTAGGGGAATCTATTCAAGAAAAATCTGTGATGTTAGTTGGTGATATCCTGAATGAGACTATAGGAAAACCTTCTAGTTCTGTAGATTGTTTTTCACAAGACACTGTTGGTAATGTTGACATATCAGGATTGTCAACCTCAACTATGGATGCTTCCATGACTAAGCTAGTGAGGAACAGCTTGGATGAAAGAGTATCTCAAGTTGGATATCTAGAATTTGAAAATGCTAAGCCTGTAGCTGTAAACTTAAAAGATACTGGGATTTGTAGCCCAGAAGATCAACAGCACGATAATATGCACGAGGATACTCAAAATCAAGGAGGACAGTCTGAGAGAGAAGGTCATGTTCTGGAGAGTAATTTGCTTACAGTTTTGCCAAATAAAATTCACATGAGCAATGGAACTCAAGCTTGTAATAGTTCCAATGAATCAGTGGATAATGTTGCATGCGGGGAAGAAACAGAGTTGGCACTAGGTCGCAAGAGCTCTTTAGATTTAAGTAATCATTCAGAAATAGTACTTGGCATGAAAGTGACATCTGAAGCGGGGGAGTGCTCTCAACATAAAGATGGGCATAAGCAAGAGAAAGGAATGCTTTTAAAGCTGAATTCTGGTTATTTTAATGATGACAGATTGCACTGGGATTTAAATACCCCCATGGACTCTTGGGAAAAACAAGCGGAGGCTGTAACTAGTGATCCTGAACCTAAGTGCAGTGGAAAATTACCAATGGGAAATGCAAGCAACATAAATTCTGGATGCTTGGATAGTATTCCAGTACAAATATTTGTTTCAGAAGCCAAGTATGACAGTAGAAAACCTGAGCAAGATATGTTAAGCAAGGGATTGCAGTCAGAGCAAAATGATCATGTAGTGCATTCTTTAGAAGGCTTGGCCCTTGATAAAGATTCAGTACTTGATATGACCCTTGGTCTCCAGGCTGATGCTTTGCTCAATCATCATCCTGTCAATTCTCAGAGTAAGCTTAGCAGGTCTCTCATTTCCAAAAGCCTTTCAATATCATTTGATAATCCTGAGAGGAATTTAGACCTCTCCATTGCAAATTCTGGAATGCCATGTGAACCAGCTGAGGGTATTTCTTCAACTGAAGTCCAAGATGGGAAGTGTTCTGTAGAGAGTCCTGATGTTATTTTGGGGAAAGAACCCCAACTGCAAAGTGATGAACAAACAGATGCAATGCTGATTGATGTTAATGCAGACACACTCGATGGACCTAAGCTATCGCCTCATGTAATGCATGATTTTGAACCTATTGAGCATAGTCAGGAAGTAAGTGCTCTCACTGATGCTAAGGGAAACTTGAGTTGTCTTCCAGTAAGTCAGGAATTTCCTGATTCTGAACAAAAATCACCTGCATCCCTTCCAGCAGGTAAGCAAGATTTAAATGAGATTATTGATGAGGACATGAATGTTGATGATACACATACATCAGTCACCTGTGAGGTTGATGCTGGTGCAGAGAATATTGAGATCCCTGGGGAAAAATTAGGAAGCCCTGAGGGTGGG
Source organism: Chamaecyparis obtusa (assembly GCA_027943335.1). Taxonomy (NCBI): domain Eukaryota; kingdom Viridiplantae; phylum Streptophyta; class Pinopsida; order Cupressales; family Cupressaceae; genus Chamaecyparis; species Chamaecyparis obtusa. The sequence continues at coordinate 1,654,560 of BSBK01004622.1, read as the reverse complement.
TTGGATAAGCAGTCGGCAGAGGATGCCAAAGAAATTGCATATGGTGGTGACTATGAATCAGATGGCTATGATGATGAAGATGAACTTGCTTCAGATGCTGAAAAATTTGTTGAACTGGCTGAAGATGAAAACCAAGGTGAAGAAGGAGAATACAGAGAAACAGAGCTTCATGATTGGATTGAAGAAGACGCAGGGGAAGAATTGGAAGATGAACATGTTGATTATGGTGATTCTGATTTTAGGGATGCTGATGATCTTGGCATGGAGCAGTATGACAAGGGGAAAGATATGGAACATGAAAGGATTTGTGATGACATTGAGAAGTTCGAAATGGATGGTCAAGAGGCACACGATCTACAAGTTGGAGCAGATGGGCAAGTTACTATACCTGAAACGACATCTGGAACAGGCATTGAACACAGTGCTGAAAAAGAGACGCCTAAAGCTGATGGTATGATATCTCAATTCCCTGAACTTTTAACTGAAAATAAAGGATTAGAGATTGAACCTAATTGCAGCCTAGATATGAATAAGGATTTTCTAAGATCAAGAGAAGTAAGGCTTTCGGCTTCATCACGGTCAAAATCTTCAGGATGGGATAAATTGCCGGAAGGATTTGAAAATGTAGATGAAGCGTACAAGGCTGTCCATGACATAATCAACAAGCGAGGTCGAGGGTCTTCCTGGTCTACTGCGGGCAGATTGGGACCTATGTCTGCTAGGATCCCATCCTCACGTATAGATGCTGGATTCAGGGAAAGAATGACATCTGATGATTCTATACATGGGAAAGAAGCATTCTATATGCGCGGAAGGTGAAATTTGGTTCTGTTATGCTCCCTTTTCCATGCATTTTAACAAATGTTTTTTTTTTCAACAGTTGCTTGAACATTATTGTCCCCAAGACTAATCAGTGTGATCATTAACACTGTTCAAACAGGGATGGAAGTCTTTCAAGTCCAGGTTTTGCTTCAAGAAAACCAACCAGAGGCAGAATTATTGGAAGAGGTGGGCCTTCTCGGGGCATTCATCATAGGGGAAGGGGTGATCCATGGGGTGATGGTTCAAGTGGTCATTGGGGTTCAAGTAGGCATCACTCTCCTCCCGACTATTATGGCAGTAAAGTTGGATTTGGATCCCCTCGTTCTGCAAATGCTGCTGCAGTTTCTGCGGCCAAGGTTGAAAGCAGTGGGTTTCTTGTTGCCAGTGATGGAACTGTAACAAAGATTACTCGGGGAGGTGGTCGTGGTCGAAGAGGCCGCAGTACATTGATGGGAAGGGGATCTGGAATGGATATTGAGGAGAGCCTAGATTTTGGAATGCCGATTAGCATGGGAAGTGGTGCTATGATGTCTGAGACAGGGTTGAATGCCAGCAGGGATCGGACCATCACAATGCGAACTGATGCTGGTGGTCGTGTTAGTCGAGAACGATATCGAGAACCTTCATTTGGACATAGCAGGTGGGATCATTCTATTGGTGATTCCCCACGCAGGTCAATGGACCATCGCTTGAGAGAAAGGAATGGAAGTTTTTCACCTCCTCCAGGAAGGAGATTGCCTCGAATGTCTCGTTCACACACAGAGTCTCGATCAAGGTCAAGAACACGATCTCCACGGCTTAGGTCCCCACCAAGGGGAAGGGCTGGTGCAGTCATTGATCGAGGGCCGACAATCAGAAGGCGGAGTAGGTCCCCTGTGCTAAGATCTGAGGCCAGGATGGAGAGGCTGAAGTCCCCTCTATATCATCGTGTTGGTTCCTTTGAACATAAGATGTCTTTCAGAAGTCAGCGGACATCTCCACAGTCATCAAAATGGTCACAGTCATCAAAATGGTCCTATGATAGAAGAGATACAAGCCACTACAGAGATTCTGACTACAGGAGACCTTTTGTGCGCTCAGGTAGTCCAAGGAGAATTTCTCCTCGAGTTGTTCATGAATCTAGTTTGACAGAATCGCCAGGAAGGTTAAAGCACAGTGACTACCGTGGTTCAGTGTATTCATCTAGGACATCAGATTTAAACTGTGAGAGTAGACGGTTCAAGCATGATGAAAATGAAGACATGAGAGTAAAGCAGAGTGATATATCTGGTAGGGGAGCTGGAGAAGGAGGTGGTATGGATGTTAGACGGTTTAGACACCAGGATAATGAGGGTGATTGTCAACCTCGTAGCTCAGGTACTAAAGATTCTGCTATTTCAAGAGAACAGGGCACTGAAGACCACAATAATAGGTTATAAACACAAATTGGTTGCTAGAAACAATGCCTCGGAGAAGAAGAAAGCTCAATTATACAGGGCATGGAACATATGAGTTGGTTTGAGTTGAGTTGCCCTAGTATTAGTATGAGCCTATTGCATTTTCAGAAGACTTCCCTTTGGGTTTTTGTGCAGGGAACGCATCTGATTGGGATGTTCACTTGTTGGGTTCTAAACTCTACAATATATGTAAAGTTTGAGAGTTTATACTAGGATCTTTGCAGGTTTGGTTTTTATAAATTACATGCTTATCATAGTATAAAGCAAACAAGCATGCCATTGCTATTACTTACTGTACCATGTCCATTCTCTTGGAACTCTTGGGTGGATCCCCCTTTTATAAGTTGGTATCCATCATGTAAAAGTAGTTCCGAACCCTGTGTTTTTATCAACCCAACCATGGGATTTCTAGTTTAGTGGTAAATATCCACTTTCTTGGTCTGAAATCATGCAGATCAGGTATTTGGTACTGTTGAATTTTTGATACTCTTTGGCAAAAGATGTCACTCCTGCTCGCGACTTAACACATGCATTGTATAAATGGGCTACAATCAGTAGCTCTGCTCAATTTTGTTTTTCTTCAGCTCTCTCGACTTTTCTGTTGTGCACACAACTACTTGTGGAAATATATGGGTTCTCATTGAATTCGCTTTGTTCATTTTTACATCCGTTGCAGTTTTGAACAATTGATTTTTTTCCCTTTGGTCAGCAAAAGGGTCTTTGGATGCAACCTTGGCTTTCCATCATCGAATAGATGCCCCAAAGTCCTTACTCAACCCAACAAACGAGGAATGATGAAAAATTAAAAGATATATGAAACGAAGCCATCGCTACAAAGTATATTTTTCATTGCACATTTTTGTATATACAAACCACATAATTAATAATAATAATAATAAATAAATAAATAACCTACCCATATGATTGTACAAAACAAACACTTTCCACACAACATACAATTTTAACACTTTTGAGTTACAACATTAGTACACTTCTATCATTAAAAGGCTGGTTATTCAAAAGGCTAGTCATTCAAGGTGCAGACTAAGCTCCAGACAAAATGCACTTAAAGACAAAAATTTTCAGAAAAATCTATAAATTGTAAAAACACTTTTTCTTCAGATTTGCAATACAGATGATGCAGAACATGAATATGATATGCTGAAATTTTCAGGAAAATCCATTGTGTTTGCTACATTTTCAAATGTACGTTTTGTACAGAGGATAGTTGTGTCCGTCATTCAAAGGGGAAATATTGAAGTGAAATATTTCAATTGTCTCTAGCATCTTCATTGTCAGTTTATGATAATGTTGGTGCAAGGATGGAATATTATCCAATTGGTTTTTTCGTTAGATTTTATTCACTATAGCATATTTCATTTTTAGGCCTTGATTTTGTTCATAAGATTTCGTATGGTGTTTTATCTTGGGTTTCACATTATTCGTTTTGCATATAATGAATTCTCAAGCTTCATCTGATCAATTGCTCTACTCTTTTGTGTAAAAGGGCAAAATGATTTTGTTCTTAAGATTTCGTATGGTGTTTTATCTTGGGTTTCACATTATTTGTTTTGCATACAATGAATTCTCAAGCTTCATTCGATCAATTGCTCCTCTTTTGTTTTAAAGGGCAAAATGATTTCTCTAGCTTAAGCAAATCAATTGCTCCTCTTTTGTGTGAAAGGGTGTTTTGGTTGCATGTGATCCGTAGGTGGTTGTGGTGTTTATCAAGAGCTATTATGTCGATAGAAAAATTTCAATGAAGTGGATTTGGAAAATTAAATTAGAGGATAAATTTGAGGATTTGCAATAATGGCAATGGTAGTCTATATGCATTTCAAGTTTTGCCCTCTCTTGGTTTCACTTCTTTGATTGGATATTTGATTCTTATTTTGGATGAGACATCTTTATCCAATATGAGGATGCTAGAGTTGCATTCATCTAGATTATGGGAATGTCTTCTCTAGTCACTAGGTAGTGGAATTGTTTCTTCTCAAAGGGAAGAATTTGTAGTTTTTGAAATTCTTTTTATTGTCGTTAGCATAGACCATTAGCACTTGGTAACAACTTTTTGAGCTCCGCCACTTAATGAAGCCTTAATTTTTTATTGCAACTCCATTTTTACGTGGGGTTTTCAATTCTATGCTAAATGGGTTTATGAACAAATACATCTACACAAAATACTTAATAGATTGATAGTGACAACATGAAAAATAAGTCTTATTTCATAAATCAATTTTTTTTATTAAATATAAACAGTGAGATAAGTCTAATTTTACAAATTTATTTTTATATGATATTTGGCTTTATAAACATAATTACATCTTTATTGCAAAATAATATTTAAATTGAAAATCCAAAACATTCTAATTTAATGTCTAACAATTGACCTTCTATATACTAATTCCAACACACTTCACAAAGTCTATCATATTATTTTATACTTTTATTATACCATATAAAAACATATTTAATTGTTGGGATGCTAATTAAATCATAAAAGCATATACTAATACCAACACACTTCACAAAGTCTATCACATTATTTAATACTTTTAATATACCATATAAAAGCATATTTAATTGTTGGGATGCATAAAAATGTAAAATATTTGTATTTAAAATTATCTACATTTATTATTATTTTAATATTATATTATATTTTTAAGCACTATTATTTTTATTTATTTCTATAAATTATATATAATTAGATTTTAATTATTAAATAGTTATTTTATTTAATCAAGATACAATATATAACGAATTATAATAATTAGTATATAGAAACATTAAAAAATAATCTAACTTGAAATATAGTAACATTTTATATTTATATTTAATTTATTTAAAATGTAGAAATATCTTTAATTGTATAATAGAAAGAAAAAATTATAAAGATTTATGAAAAAGAATACTTGTGTTACCATATTACTACTTGTATATATAAAAAGATTTTTTTGACATAATATTAAATTATTTCAAGTAATAAAAATTGATTTATGAAAATGAAAGAGATTTCAAAAAATAGAAAGTAATAAAGAAAAAAATAATCATTATTTCAATTATGACAATATGGAAAGATACTCAAAATTACATATTTAGCTCTCATTTATAATTTTAATTAAATAAAAAATAAATAAAATCAATACTATGTAATCTAACATTTTGCAACTAATAAAAATAAGCATCTAAAAATAAAACAACTCAATAAGAGCTCTCAATAAACCATCATAACTTGATTTTTACCATCTGTTGAAGCAGTTTTGAACATAATGTATCATAATTGTGAAGTTGAAGTAGTTGTCCAGAGCTTGATTCTATCCAAGTGGTTGTTGATCTTTAATTGGTCTTCGGATCCTTCATGCAATTGAGAGCACAAAAAATAGTCTGAAATATGATTTTAGAGTAAAACCTTAGTATTTCACCTCCTAGATGAATATCACTATCTAAAAACACAACCATGCATCTACTTTTCCATATGTTAATTAAAATAATATGTCGCATAGACTCAACCACAATGTTCATATGAAGATTTAGGCCCAAAATAGCCTCTTTCCAATGTAAATCATGATAATAAAAAAAATGGTAGGCATATATCTAAAGACAACATTCCATTTCCTTTTGGGCCACGCACAGTTGCAAAATATATGTTTAAGAGTTTCATTATGTTAAGAAAATGGGCACTCATTTGATTGAATTTTCATGCACTTTAATATGTCCCCTACTGGGAGTTTACAATGAGGGATTTCCATGCAAGAATTTGGGCATTTGTTTATCTTTAGACCTCCATATTTGAGCACTTAATTTTCTCCAAGTGTTGTCATGAAATTTACATTTTCACTTATTATTAAGCCTGATTTTTAGGGGAAATATAGGTAAAAAGACTAGATATATTTCTTTTAGCGAAAAGAAGCAAAATTGATGTTTTGCCAACCAACACCAATCCTTGGAAAAATTACATTTTAAAGGGGTGTAAAGTTTTATGGACATATCCACGGAGACCAAAGGTTTAACAAAAATGATAAACCCTTTGAACTTATTGTCTAAACCAAACTTGTTCTTAATGATTAACCAGTTGTCCCAGTCCATGGAGTCAGAATCCCATAAGTCTCTAAACTGCCTGATACCTTTCTTGAATAAAAGGAGGACCTGCCCTAGAAAGGATACAACAAGAGGTTGTTCATGATATTGGATCAACTTGTTCCACCAAATAGAAGATGAACCAAAACTAAAACCATGTTGTAGAGAGGTATCTTTCCCATTCAAATATTTGCAGACGTGTTGCCATGCCTTCCAAATAGACTGTAATGAGCAAGAAGCTCTAATTTGAAAAAAAAAGCCAACAAAAGTTTGTCTTCCCATGTCACAATTTGCCATTTTGTTTTTATGGAATCCTGAGAGATGCAAAAACACACTAGGAGTTTCCATGGTTCATCCCCATTAATTTCTCGAATTATCCATTTTGTTGCTAAACAAACTCCTTGTGTTTTGGGATCTTATAGGCCCAAACCACCTTTAGCTTTAGGGTAAATGCAATGTAGGGTCAATAAGTGAATTTGAACCTGCCCTACCACCCCAATTAGACCATAAAAACTGATGAAATAATTTAATAAGGTCACCATATCCTTTATTAGATGACATGCAACATGATGAATAATAGACATGTGAAGCTAAGAATATGCGATTCACCACCAAGATCTTGCCAGCCAAAGATAGAAATCTATTTTCCCAAGTAAGTAGTTTAGTTTTTATTTTATTGAGGAACCATCTCCACATCTCAGCAAGTGATACTCCTATACCAAAGGGGATACCCAAGTAACGAGAGATCTATCCATGTTTAATTTTTCTCCATTCAATGGAGATCCAAGGGGCTGCATTATCTAGTCGTGTCATAAGGAATTCAATTATACGATGAGCTAGCTTAGACCCAAAAATAGAGCGATAAAGTCAAGAACTTCCATAACATTCAAAATCTCTTCCTCAAAATTTTGAAGAAAAAGCATACTATCATCCACAAAATGTGAGTTAATGACCTCCCTATTACTAGGGATAGAGATACCTTTGATTAAATTTATTTGATTATACTTTTGTAACATGTAACCAAGATCATCATCAGCTAAAATATAAAGAAAATAAGATAAAGGACATCCTTGTCTTATTGAACGTTGTAAAGGAAAGGGACCAAACATCTCATTATTAACTATTAATTAGGCAGTGACATCTTTAAACAACATTTCAACATCTTTACTTAGTTTGGAGCCAAAGCCCAACCATTGCAACATTTTGAGGATGGAACTCCACTGCATTCTATCATAAACTTTATTGAAATCTAACTTGACTATGATAACATTTTGGTGTGATTGTTGAGCCCATTCAACAGTTTCCCATGCAAGGATAAGATTATCAAGAATATATCTCCCTCCAAGGAAACATGTTTTCTTCGGTTTGACAATCCCTTTTGCCACAATTTTAATTCTTGTAGCAATATCTTTAGCAGTAGTTTTGTAAGAAGTGTTAAGTAAAGTAATAGGACGCTAGCTTGTGATAGTATCTTCAATTTTCCGTTCAGGAATAATGCCCTTGTTAATATCTGAGCCAAGTTCCAAAGCCTCCAAGTACATCATATAAAAGTCATCTTTAATATGTTGCCACATAATTTGATAAAATTGTTGAACATACCAAATAACTGGGGGGGGGGGGCAGGTGAATCAGTTATTCCCACACAACTTACAAAACTTTCTCTCTTTCACTCAACTCATAAACAAGAGTAATAACAAATTCAAATTTGTCGGCCAAGAACATTAAACATCCACATAAAATGTATACATGAAGAACACAGAAACATCGACACAAAGAACTCCAGGATTTATGTGGAAACCCAAATTGAGAAAAACCACGGAGAAGCTAATTCTTATGAAATGTAAAACACCTATTAAGATGACACTGATAAGGTGATTTTTACAAAGACTCACTGTCGTTTATGCTCATTACAAGTAGGCTCATTGCCAATATAATAAGACTTATTGCCAATAAGTCTCATTGCCAATACAATAAAGCTCAATGTCCATACAACAAGGCTCGCTATTAGAAAATATGAAAAGAGATAGAATCCACCACTAAGATCAATGCACTACTACACATGAACACAAATCTCTTGCAAATAGATTCACAACCACTTCACATATCACCACGCATGAGTCTCATCAATTCAAGAACAACCGAAGTCCTCACTCTACTTATACAACATGATGAGATTCACTAGGTCGGCCAAACCATTTGAAATAGGTCACACCAAGACATTCATGCAATGGTAAGGAATGAAATGAGGACCACCTCGAACATTACAACATGCCTCACTTAAGCCAACACACAACACCATCTCCAAAGCACTCGGTTCCAACAGATATGATCAACAAGTTACACACACATAGATGAGACCAAAAAATACAAGAGATACACATCCAAATATGATCGATCCAAACCATATAATCACCCACCAAGGATGACTTTAAGAAATCCCCTCCCAGGAAAAGGTGTAATATCTTGGAGAATGCTACATTATTTTGGGGGCAAAATCTTCATATTGATGGCAATTGTTTTTTCAAACTAGGGGATAAAATTAGTTTGTATTAATGATTTTTTTGCTTTTGAAGGAAAATATATATAATGTATGATGCAAATGTTTTGCCTACAAATGAAAAAAAATTAATTGTATTGGCGAACGTCGAATATTATCTATTAATAACCACTCTGCAATAGTTGTCACTTGTCATGTGGGCTAGTGCCAAATAGAAATTGATCACTAATCAGAGACATCACTTTTCACGATGTTATTGATAAGTGTGATCACTACAACATGCACCTAACGTCCATGTACCATTCGATGATTATAGATCAATGGTTGAAGTTTTATTTTGGTCTGAAAGTCTTGAAGGAAACCACAATCATATCCATTTTCATACATCTATCCAACAATCAACAAATTGTGATACGAACCTTTCACATAATAGACATTGTCAATGTTATTCTTTCCATCAAAAGTAATAGAACCTTTACTAACAATGTAAGCTATTTTTTCATCACCAAATCTAACAAGAACACCACCATATTCTCTAAGTGACACAAATTTACTTTATCTCCAATCATATGAGGGGAGCAAGCACTATCAATCAACCATTCATTTTTGTTTCTTCTAACATATAAAGCAGTTTCAACACCATCATCAACTTCAACACAGATAGTAGTAATATCAATTTCTAATTTCTTATCTTCTTCAACATAAAACAAACAGTCTTTTGTCTTCGATTCATCATCTGAGATACTAGCATCTTAATTCACATAGTAAGCCTTCTTACTAAACTTCCTAAACTTTTGTCTAGGAACCTTCTATGGACATCTAGTAGACAAATGAACAATTTTACCACATCTAAAACATTTTAGAGGTAACATACCTTTATATTTTCCAGTACCTTTCTTCAATTTCCTTGTAGATTTTTCTTCAAACTCTTCTTCATCATCGCCATGAGAGGATTATCATATGATTTTGTTTCTTTGAATGTCATTTCATATTTGATCTTATCTGTTATAAAATTCCTTAACTCAAATGTGGTTAGGTTACCAAACAACCATTCTTTGGTAAAATTCTTTGGATCATACACCTCCTTAATTGTTGAGATCTTATCAATGTAGCTATCTGGTAATGTCATCAAGATCTTCTCCATGAAGTCTTCATCGGTAATGGTGTCTCCTTAGTTCTTGACTTCATTCACTACATTCTCAATGTAGACTCCTACATCACCTTAAACACTTCTTGTGCTTACCTTTGGTCTCTGATCATACGAAGTGGTTTGCAGTATTCAAGTCCCAACTCCAACTAACACACATTAGCCCATCAGATTTTATAATCCTCTACAGAGAATGAACTCCTCCAAAGTTCCACCAGCCCACCACATGTCCCCAGATACTCTCACTTCAACAAGGCTCACTGACACATTTCAAGAAATATTCTTTCTTAGAAAGAACTCCACAACTAACAACTTTCTAGATAGCTATTTTCTTTTCAATGCTCGGATTGACCCATGCAATCATAACATCTCTGATCAAGCTGCCATGATTTTGTGGTTGAGCCTAGATGACAAGCATTCTATGATAAACCAATCAAATTCAAACATTTTCTTGCAACACAATAAATTGAGTGATCCATGTCAAATTTCTCAGCATGCCGATCGATTGTATCCAAATTATAATAATTCTGAGATCATTTTCAATTGAGGGTTATTTTATAAAACCCAGATGATTTGTAAGAATAAGAGGTTGGAATATTGGAATTCAATTTAGTAGGCGAAGAAATAAACTGTATCATTTGCAAGGTTCTTACTTTTATGAGAACAAGACCCTATGGCTTGTAGTACAGAGATGTATACTGTAACACATACTTTCTAGGGCATTCTCTCTCACCTTGGCATGTTTTCTTTCAATAAATCATGGGACTATATACTCGGTGCCTTTTCCTTTTTTAATAATCACTCTGTCATGTGTTGAAAACTTATAGGTGTGGTCGAGTCTGTTTAAGTTTTCTGCAGTGTGCTCCCTAGGAAGATGGTTTTTTGGAAGTGTGGTCTTCTCTTTTGACCCTTATATGATCTATTTATGTCTATTGATAGATAGGGTCATATACCATATCCCTTATTAAGGAGAATCACACTTTAGGAGCAATGTGGCTTAATTTAGACCCTTTTAGTGCTTCCCATGACAACATATGAATGTTTTGTGAGTGAATGAAGACATAGAGATCTAACCAGAGAGGTTGAGCCATTGTGAATACCACTTGAAAAATTTATAGCCCACCCAACAAAGATTTGATTTGGTGTTTTACCTCTTTTTTTCTTGGGTTGTTGGATTAAAGGTGGTTCTCCTCCCATTTCCCTAAATACCAAACACAAAGATCTGGCTTCTAAAATATCAGAGCTTGTGTTGCAGGGAGCACCCCATCTCACCACTGCAAAACTTCCATAACTGCCCCTCAATAATCAACGCGAGCCGCAAACCAGGGGATCAATAGTTTTTATTGGCACACCCGATGGGATAGAATGAAATCTAGTCACCAAAGTTAGTGCATGCTCCAAAGTTTTCATCTTGATGCCATAAACAATTGCACTCAACGAGAATCAGTTGGGGTTTAGTTAGGACATGGACCCAAATTACTACAACTATGTTGATTGGGTTTCTCCTCAACCTTGTCATGCAGACCTAGTTTCCAGTGCTCGAGAGATGTTGCTTGATCTTTAGCATGAGATGAGGAGTATTGAGCTTGAAAAGTAGTAGAGTATCCTTTGGCATTCTTTATCAATGTTGGAGGCCTCATTTAAGGAACTATATTTGACAAAATATCTTGTCATGGAGGACCTTGTCATGTACAAAGAGGTTCTAGAAGTTTCATGTCATATGGGAGATGAACCTATTTGGGATGATTTTTTGGAGTTATCGTTCTAGTCCCTGATGTCAAATACAATTTCATTGTTCAAAGGTGGTCTGGTGGTTTGGTGCTCAAAGGAAAAAAGTGATAAAGGTCGAAAAGACCCACAACTGACATAATTAAGTGAAGAAGATAGCCTTCCCATATTACATCCGAAGGTGAATTATCAGAGTTTCCTATTTTCTGAGCTCCCTTATTTCATAAAAGATGATGAGATTTCGGTTCTTAAAGTTTTGGAGGTTGCAGAGACTCTTCTAGATGAAGCATCAGTGTGGGAATCTTCTCCTGAGCTCCTCAGTGAGAAAAGAGGAGTAGATGATGATGACATGCAATTCTAGGATGGGTTGGAATCCTTTTGTGCTTCACTCGATAAGTGGACTCTAACCGTTCAAACAGAGTTATTCCTTGTGTCCCAAGAGGCAACACCACTAATTTCCAAGCCCCAGAAACACGTTAACACATCTTCTGCCACAACTCATTTGATAAAGGCCCGTGGGTGCCCAATCAAGTATCATTCAAAACTATTTTCTTGTTAGTCTGTTAACATCATGCTCATGTCAGAGTATGAATCTTGAGACACTATCTCACATGATATCAGAGGAAGTACCCAAGTTGAATCATGATGTCATCACATTTTACGTATCACACTCAAGAAGGTTAAGACCCATGTTACCTTTCTTTTTCCACAATTTTCTAGAGCGGTTGATTAAAAATAAAAAGCTAGGTCGCAAGGGTGGCTAATTCCCAAACCTAGTAAATGACTTCTTGTAAACCGTTTAGGTTGTTGGTTAATATAAACAGTTAGGTTTTTTTTAGTGTATTTTCCATTTTAGTAAGCTCTATTGTGCAAGGAAACATGTTTTCAGTGTCTCGTGTATCATTTTTAGTCCCTTGTTAGTTGCAGTGGGTCTTTCACAATTGTCATCATCATTTGTTAAAATTGCCAATTTTTAAATGGTGATATTTTTATATCCTGCACTAACCCTTTTATTTGTTAAGAGCAAGCATGTCAATGCAATAGGGTTTCCTTTTTTTGTGCTCATTCTTAGAAAGGCATTTTTCTTCCTTACCATCATCCTATGTACGATAGTAAGGCCCTTTGTTATGATATTTCAATTATTCACGATAAAATATTAAGAGTTCATTTTTAGATCTAAAGAATTCAGCACTTCAAAGTAATAACTGTCAAGAAAATTATATGTAGACACATAGATAAATGAGAAAAATTCATATTTATATTTATCAATAGTATCTATGTACATTAAATTTTTTTAAAAGCTAACAAGGTTTTCTTTGTCATTTACATATTACATATCATAACATCTTTTTTAAGAAAGAAAAATATTTTTGTTCAAGGTAGGGATCAAGCATCTCTAGAGCTAGGTCGATCATCTCCTAAGTCATATTTTCCATTCCTCACACTCTCTTTCGATTTGGAAGATTCTCCTTCGTTGGACTCAGTGGGTGTATCCCAAGGTTGCTCAAAAAGAATTCTCAAGTAGAATTCTTGTATCTCCTCCTTGGCCATTTCCACATTTGGGTCTAGATATTTATTCAAAAATTTGACCCCATGTCACGCATAAAAATGATGGATGTTGAGGGGTTGATAGCATAAATTCATAACAAAAGGAACAAAAGACATGTCTGCCCCAGTCTCTAGATAAATCTTTAGGTCGATTTCCAGTGGCAACCCAACAATGTCTTGATCCACAACAAGCATAGTCCCCATTATGAGAAAAATAATCACATCCCTAAATCTCCCAAGCATAGTGAAGAGCCTAAAAACCTAGACAAGCTGTGTGTGTTTAGCCTACAACAATCCTCACTTTGCAAGAAGTATTCACCTAGCACCCATTTCAAGTCAGTTATAACCAATTTATCATTCGTCCTAACAAATGTGGTTAGCCTATCATCATATATTAATCCTAAGAAGGGATCTTGAGGCAATGAGAAGGTCAATATCACAAGAGTGTCCATACATCTAGGCTAAATTGGTTAAATCTTTCACCCTCATCTCTCAAGGTCTACAAAATTTTATGCCACGTTTCGAATGCATTGCCCTTTTTATAGAGAAATTGACAACCTCCACAGGCATTTTGCATTTACTTTGCATTAAGAGAGAATGTCACATCAACTTGTAGGAATACTTTGCTCATTTTCCAAGGGTTGCCTGTTTTACTACAACTAATTGAATATTTTTAGGGGAGAGATTGACAACTGATTGGATACTTCAAAGGGAGAGATTGATGATCACCGATCTACAAAGGTATATGTGACACATTAAATCAGTTATTGTATTGTCATTGATGTCAACTAGTTTTGACTGTACTTATCATGATAGTTACAAACATTTGAAGGAAGAAATAATGGTGAAGGAATGATATATTTACATGAAGATGAGATGTATAAGAAAGATATGGATATGGTATTCATTGGGTAACTTATTGGTGAGTCTATGACAGTATGTTAGTGATTTGATTGTATTACATAATTTTGTTAAGAATTGAAGATCAAGAATGTACAAGTTTATGTGGTTGGTAAATGAAGAACTTAGTATACACTGAGTTGAAATAGTGTACATCGAGCAAGTGAAGTGTATACCGAGTATAGTATTAACCGAGTAAGAAGTCATTGACACATCATGGTATTGACCAAGCAGGAAAATAAGGAGATATATTTGATTTCCGACTAAAGATGATAAGCTAGACAAATATGAATGACTCTGAGGTTAAAGATACTTTTTTTATGAAGATCAAAGGATTGACAAAATTCAAGGATGATCGAATGATCTAGAATGAAACGTATTTGAGACACAAGTTTTGAAGAAGGTTGAAGTGACAAAATCAACGGTGAAGATTAAGAGGCAAAATTTATGGATGAGAAAAAAATGGTTTATCATGTCTATATAAGGAGACAAGATATTCATTATGAAGAGGATGCACGTGAGAAGATTGCATTCATGCGAAGCTGTTCAGACGGGTTGAAGAAAAAATTGAGTAATTCTACAGACTACGTTGAGTGTCAGAGAAAGGAATTAACTGAGCAGAACAGAGTTGGAGGATACAAGAAATTAAAGTGATTATATTGGTGAGAGGTATTTTGAGCTTAGCATAGATCTAAAAATATGCAAAGGAAGTTGTATTTGAATAAGATCATTTACTGTTGCATTCTAATCATTGCTACAGATAAATCTCTTAACCGAGTGGGACTTAATAGTCTTTATTTTTTCATTATGACATTCAATTAATGTTGATTGTTTTCATGTTGACCCCATAGTAAGTGTTTGGTCACACAGAACTATTAGTGATAAATCTTCTAACAAGGTCACACCTTATAGTGTGTTTTGTAACATTTAACAAGGTTGGCTCTTAACCGATCTCACTTCAGAAGAGTGAAATTATTTCGAGCATCGGTCCTAGGTGGTTTTTCCCCTATCAGGGTTTCCATGTTAAAAAATAAGCGTTATATGTGTATGGATGTGATTATTTGTTATTTTACTTTACACATTACAATTACTGGTTTGATCGATATATAAACTAGTTAATTTTACTGGTATTCGGTTAATGAATAGAAAGGCACATACAAAGTTTTAACGAGTTGTTTAGATTAATTAAAGGATTTTTTTATACACCTAGGATTATTTGGGACTGTAGGATAACTGGACTTAATTGATTCACCCCCCCTCAGTTATCTAATAATTGGTATCAGAGAAAGAGTACTTGAAGGAAGAAGTTTGAAGGACTTAAGTAAAAGATCACAAGATGTATAAGAGAGAGGTGCCAAAGTTGAACAAAGATAACTTCTCAACATGGCAAAGTAGGATAAAGTTATATATATTAGGGATTGGAGATTCTACAATGTACTATTGGGAAAATGAGTTTATAACTCCCATTGGTCCTTTTACTATCAACCAGATGAAAGAAAGACAAGAACATAATGCTATGATGATTGAGATTGCTTCTTCTATATTAGATGCTGAATTTGAAGACAATAAGACATGTACAATTGTAAAGCAGATGTGGGACAAGCTCACACTAGTTCATGGAGGAGATGTGAATGTGCTCAAGGAAAAATTTGAAAGTCTAAGAGGTAAGTTTAAGGAAAAATTTGAAAGTAAAATTCTCAGAACATTTTTACATACCTATTCTATTAGAGTCTCTATAATTCATGAAATGAGAGCAACTCCTGGTAATAATATTTCACAGGATAGTCTAATCGGTAGATTGACTTCATTTGAGCTTAATAACCATGACAACAAAATGTTACCTAAGGTAGAATTTGCATTTATGTCATCTCTAAAAATTGGAAGATCAAGCAACAAACAAAAGATAAGAAATGAAAGTGAAAGTGAAAGTGAAGAAGATGAACTTGAAGCATTAATGGCTACAATACTTCAAAAAGATAAAGGAAGATATAGAGGTAAACTACCCTTGATATGTTTTAAATGCAAAGAGATTGGTCATATTGCTGCAAGATGTCCTGATAGGAAAGAAGATGAGAAAACAAATGAAAGATCAAATGAAAGGAAGAATGACAAAAGAAATTATTGAGATCACAGAGGCAGCCGATAGTATGGCAACAAAGACAATTGGAACTACAAAGATAAAGGTAAGAAGACATGCTACCTAGTTGAAGATGAAGACGATGACACCGAGACTGAAACTGATGAAGACATATAAGTGATATTTTCTGCACTGAAAGTAGATTCCGAAGAAGAAGAAGGTATGTTGAAACAATATTTATTTCTAAGCTTAGCAAGAATGATACTTGGATTATTGATAGTGGTTGTGTATGCACCCTAAAATGGTCGCCTAGACTTTGGGCCCCCATTCATCATTTTATCAATTTCCTGAATCAATGCTTTGCAATATTTTCAATTCAAATTAATTTCCTTGATCAAATCATAATTAATTCAAATATTTCAATATTTCCTAAGGTTTGATCATTTTATCCTAAGTTTTATTTAATTAAGAGAACATGCTCCCTTTTAAATAAATAAATAAATCTTTTAATTAAATAATAAAATCACTTTATCCTAAGCCACATTTAATTAAAAGAACAAATCTCTTTTAATAAATAAAAAAATCTTTTAATTAAATAATGGTAACCACTTTGCTAAAAATAATAAATAAATAATAAAATAAAAAGAAAAAGAAAAAGATTTTTTATCTACACATTGAATGCACACTTTCCAAGATGAGTGGGATCTCCTTTTGCCTCTTAATCACTTCCACACATCTTTTTGCCTCTTAACCATGTCCATTGATTTTGCCTCTTGAGAATCTTGAGCACATGGATCAACCAAGATTTAATCTCCACCATTGCTCATTTCTTTTTGCCTCTTAATCTTAACTGTCCATTCATTTCTAAATCTTTTATAAGGAGCCCTCTCTTTCTCATTTATGCATACAGATTTTAGAGATCCAAAATTTTATATTGTTATGCAAGTTTGGAGAGCGATTTTGGAGGAGAATTTGAGCATTTGAGCTTGGATATTGCAACTTCTCTTTTCTTGTCTTCTTTTCTTATGCCCCATGGCAATCCATTTAGGTTAATATTGCACATGCATATTATATTAGATTCACATTTCCTTTCATAGAATAATCTTGCATAAGCATTTCCTTTCATAGATTAGTTTGCTTTCATGCATTGTTATCATATAGAATAGATTTCATTTTCATTTGCATGCATACTTGATAATCATGGAGACTAGCAATCTTTTTTTTCCTCTTTGAATCTCTCATTTTATGGTGTACTTGCATGGGCACAATCTAGGTCTAAGCTGAGGGCCTCCATCATAAACCCTTGCACTCCATGAATAGAGAGATATGAGTTGCCATTTGAGACCTCATTCTTGAGAAATCTTAGATATAATGACTCATAGAAGTGTGTCAATATTTTAGCACACATTTTTGGTGCCCACCATGGGGCAACCCACCTTTACATACTTGTTTTGGTTATTTTTGGAGCTAACCCCCTTGTGCAGATTTGTTTGGAGACAAAAACCCTAGATTTTAAAAGATTTGATCATATCTCCCAAACAATTTGGAGTTTTAGTCAGAAATTTTTTTGCAGGTTGGTGACATATTAGAGAAGCTTCAGTAAAAAATTTAGAATTTTCTGAGGTATTTGCAATTTTTTATAATTTTTTCTTTATTTTTTATAAAAAATTAATTTTCGGTGCAAATTAACATATTTTTTGAAAATTTTTACATTTTTGGAAAGCTCTTTAAATTATACAGGGGGTCCATTTTTTGTGTTTTAAATTTGGATACAATATCATAGCTCAAATTATAGATTTATAAAAATTGGTCTGTTTTGGTAAAATGGGTCTCTAGGGCACAAATGAAGAGATTTTTTTGAAATTTTTACATTTTTGGAAATATCTCTATTTTTTAGTAAGGTTCTTTGTTTTTCATTTCTATTTTTGTGGTTGAAATCATATCAAAAAAATTAGATCTTGTTGACCAGGTCAAATGCAAAAAAAATAAAATTTTGTGATGAGTATGCACTTATTTTCATGGTTCAATGCATAATATGAGTTGTCATTTGGATTATTTATTGGCTATTATTTCTCCTAAAAATTGATTATCAGATCTAACCCTAGGGTTTGCATAAGTTGGATATACATTGCATATCTTGTTTGCTTGTTGGAGAGTTTGTGGCTTGCTTGCACAAAAAAAAAGACTCAACAAAAATCTACTAAGCACATTGCTTTGGACTTGAGGTATTTTGTTCCATCTCTATAAAATTTAGATTTTAAAAATTAAAATGAACCTCTCATGTGTCTAGCTTGAATGTTTATTGCTTTCATAGACCACACTTCAATTTTGGGCTCTAAAAAGAACATAGATTCACTTTCTTGCACATTTGTTTCACATAGTAATTAGGCCATATGAACACTATTTGTGGCATTCTTAAGAGAGTGGGTTTCTTGCGAAGCTCTTCTTGACGATAAAACCCCTTGTAGGTAGGGAGGATATTGTTACTATCTCACAGTCTTACTTGGTTTAGTCTTCAACATTGATTTGTACATTCTCTCTTGGTTCCACTTAGAGAGCTCAGTGGACATTTTTGTTGACATCATAAACCTTGGTGAGGTGGTTTCAATCTTAGCATGTCAATGAATCTATTTGCTATGTTTGGGTGAAGTGAACAGGCTAGAGGATTATGCTCTACTCCCTTTTTGGGTAGTACCAGAAACTCAAATCCTTGAATCTAAACCAATCACCATGTGGTCTTTTTTGTGAGTCACCTTGTTAGAGGGTTAACCATAGTGGAAATTCCCTTTATTGGGTCAACCACGTGGATGGAACCTCAAGCGATAATATCCATTTTCACCGTGGTAGCAACAACTGCTATATAAATATCCTTGTGGAAGAAATCTCCACGGGTGTAGTTTCTTATTGGGCTGTCAGATCTCCTCAGCATCTCCGATTGATTAAATTCTCAGAATGTGTCAAAACCCCGGTGTGCTTGGATTGGAGTTCACCCTCTTGAGATTGCAAAAGTTGTAGAGTTGACCATTACTATGAACCATAGTGCAACCAAATTTTTCTTTCTAGGACTATGTGAGTGACTGAATTTTTTTTTGAGAACATACACATAGCATCTTTAGGGAGTAGAATACTACGTCACTATTCTTGTTCATGCACAAAGTTTCTTTGTCCCTTGCTCATTGTTTGAAGACAATTGTTTTCTTGAACTCCCTGATTGCTGTCTTGCATGCTTGATCAATGATAAAAATTTGTTGATGTATTTACATGATCTTTTAAAACAAACAAATATGAGTTCCTGAGTGATAAAAACTTCAAAGATCTCCCCAAAAGTGCTATGACATGTTACTAAACATCCAAATGAACTTAAATGGTATCAAGTTGCACAAAATGACTCTTGGTCTTCTTTCTTTCACATCTCCCATGTCTTCCTAGTCTCCCATTTCCATCCTTCCTCTTCTTCCTAAACTCTTCACATCTTCTTGATTCTTTTCCTCTTATTATCTAGTTCTACCTTCTTCTATTCATCTCTTCTATCACTTCCATGCTTGATTCCTCCTCTTTCAGAACCATGAATTTCAACTATCTTGTTATGAAATCTCTTTTGAAAATAGATGATCTCAAACTCATTGCTCAATTCGTAGAGTTTTATTCCTCCAATATTCCTTCTAGATATTGCACGGGTGATAAACTTAAGACAAAAATAAAAGAAAAATTGATTGAATCAGACACCTTTGCTAGGATCATACGCATGATCTTGTCACGACCTCCTTCTTCAAACATTTTTCATCTTCTAAGTCTTCTCATCCTTCCTCATCTTCCAAGTCTTACCATGACTCTTCTAGACATTATTTGCATTCCTCATGAACCAAGCCTTCTTCCTCCACTAGGTCTTCACTTTCCTCTTCTTCACGATCTCGTTCCTCTTCTACTTCTCCCAAGAGTCTTACTTCTCTTCTCAAGACATACCATAATGAGCAACGTGAAAATCCTTGTGATACCTCTTCCACGAAGAGTGACACACCCATCTTTGATGACTATGATGATGGAAAATGTAGTGATACCTACGACACCTCTACTCCTAAGAGTCCTCCTAGTCGTGTGCTCGTGCTTATTAGAAATGGGTCGTCACATTGGATAGATCATGATGGTGATGATGGAATATGGATGAAGTGACTAAGAGGGGGGGGGGGGGGGGGGTGAATCAGTCAACCATAAAAAACTTCACAATTATTTCTTTCTAGATCCCTTAGGATATCTTAAAAAATGTTATCTGTTTTAGCACTCGGTAAATAGATTGCAGTAACTTTGAAGATGCAGAAAGTATTAGCAAAATTATCTTTTAGAGATTCATCAGCACTAGTGTATGATTAAGATAGCAATTAAGAACACAAGAGACACAAGATTTAACGTGGAAATCCAATATGGGAAAAACCACCAATGTATCTAGATACTGATTTTCACTTTTCTGAAGTGATGCCCGATTAGAAGCCAACCCGGTAAAAGGTTACAAAATACACTGTTAGGTGTGACCTTGTTAGAGGATTTAATCACCCTGCTAGGAGTGGCCTAGTAAGAGGTCTTGAAAACAATTCAATAGAATTGTCACCTTGTTAGAGGATTTACAATATGGTTGTTAAACCAACTCGGTTAAGATATTTATAATTCACTGTTACAATGATAAGAAGGTAACAATGAAAATGACTTATATAATAATGCAACTGCCTTGCTGATTACAGATCTCTGTTCTGCATAAGTGTGATCCTTCCTGATCGAATAAATCTCTGCTGCACCTTAAGGATATCTGAACATCCTCCACAAATTCGCACACACCTTTCCTTTCTTTCTTCTGTAAATCTTCTGCTGTATTTCTTTTGTTTATTTTTCACATTTGACCTTTTATTTATATGATTTTAGATTTGTCAAATCGACATTATTTAGTATAACAGTCGGCTGAATTAAGCAAACTCTATTTGCAAAAATCCTTCAAGGGCCGACAGTGCTCGGTGACCATAACTTTCTACAATCTTTCAGAGACCGAGGGAACTCGGTAAACACCGACAATCCTTTACCTTCGATAATCGACTGAACTCGGTAAACACTGAATTTCCTTTGACGACCGACTGAACTCGGTAAACACTGAATTTCCTTTAACGACCGACTGAACTCAGTAAACACTGAATTTTCTTTAACGACCGACTGAACTCGGTAAACACTGAATTTTCTTTGATGACCGACTGAACTCGATAAATGCTAAATTTTCTTTGATAACCGAGTGGACTCGGTACACACTAATTTTCCTATCTGGCAGACTGACTGAGCCCGGTAGGAACTGATTGCTGCGGACTATGACATTGTGTGACATCAAAGACAATACATAATTTGAGTAGCAATTTCCTTCAAACAATTGTTTCCAACAATCTCCCTCTTTGGCATTGATGACAAGACAATATGTCATAGCATAAGAAATTTGAAAGAATTAGCTCGGTTCAGATTCAAATCTCCCTTTGTCAGCAAACTTCCTTTATCTTGAAAATTCTTCCTTCTGACTATTGAAAATTTCTTGAAGTAATAGAAAAGACATAGCAAACACTCCCTCTTTGACAACACATGCCAAAGACAATTCACATATTACCGGTGTAAATTAATGTACCTCAAGTACTGATTCATATGCAATGATTCCTTGAATATGCTGCATCAACTGGTTGATTTTCAATCATGTTCTAGTTGATGCATCACTAAAACTGTATTTAGTGAGCCTCGGATAGGGGAATGACCCCTAACTTACCTCTTAGATACACAAATGCATCCTTAGGTAATGGTTTGGTAAAAATGTCTGCAATCTGCTCTTTTGTATGAATATATTCTAATCTGATTTCCTTATCCTGCACCAATTCTCTGACAACGTGATATTTAATAGCAATGTGCTTGGTTTTGGAATGCATCACTGGATTCTTCGAAATGTTTATTGCACTGGTATTGTCACAAAATATAACAACTGGTTCTTTGATTTCAACCTTCATACCTTCTAATAACTGTTTAAACCAAACAATATTTGAACAGTTTACTGCAGCAGCAACATATTCTGCTTCAGCTGTGGATTGAGATGTGCAATTTTGCTTTTTACTAGTCCAGGATACCAGTCTTTTTCCAAGAAAAAATGCTCCACCACTTGTGCTTTTTCTGTCATCAATGTTCCCTGCCCAATTAGCATCAGTAAACACTTTTAAGTCTAGATTGCCTCCAAATTTATACCACAAACCATATTTTTCAGTTCCTCTTAAGTATCTTAAGATTCTTTTGATTGCCATCATATGATTTTCCTTAGGTTTTGCTGAGAATCTAGCTACTATACCGACTGCTAAGGCAATATCAGGTCTTGTATGTACTACATACTGCAATTTTCCAATCATAGATCGGTATAGGGTCTGATCAACTTCTTTTGAATCATCATTTTTGGTAAGTTTCAGTCCAGTACACATGGGTGTACCAACTGGTTTTGAATCTTCCATACCAAACTTCTTAAGTATTTCCTTAATGTATTTAGATTGAGTAATGTATATACCATTCTTGCTTTGCTGAATTTGAAGACCAACAAAGAATTTTATTAAACCAAACGTAGACATTTCAAATTATTTGTTCATTTTCTCTAAAAATTCTTTGCACTGATCCTCATTCCCTGTAAATATAGTATCATCTACAAATATTTCTGCCAATACAATTTTATCATCCGATCCTTCTTTAATATACAGATTGCTGTTGTCATTGGCTCTTTTGAAATTAATCTGAATCAAATAGTTATGGAGTCTTTCATACCATGCTCTAGGAGCTTGTTTCAAACCATACAATGCTTTGTGTAACCTGCAGACCATGTCCTTTTTATCCGGATCAACAAAACCTTCAGGTTGTTCAATGTAGACTTCTTCATCAAGAATTCCATTGAGAAATGCAGATTTTATATCCATCTGATATACCTTAAATCCTTTGTGTGCTGCATAAGCAAGTAGAGTTCTTACACCTTCTAATCTTGCAACAGGAGCAAAAGTTTCTCCATAATCTATACCTTCTTCTTGAGAATAACCTTTACATACCAGTCTAGCTTTGTTTCTACATACTTGACCATCTTCATTCAGCTTATTCTTGAATACCCATTTTGTTCCAATTACATTCTTATCTTTAGGTCTAGGTACAAGAGTCCATGTTTTGTTCTTTTGTATTTGTTCTAATTCTTCATTCATTGCTTCAATCCAACTTTCATTTTCCAATGCATCTTTGATATTTCTAGGTTCAAAGTCAGTAAGCAGACATGTACCTTTTAGCTTGCTTCTTGTCATAGTACCATCTGATTTGTTTCCAATAATTTGATCTGGTGTATGATGTCTTCTGACATATTTGGCTAGTATAGGTTCCTTGCTTTTTGAATGATTCATGCTGTTGTCTTCTAGGATCTCTTCTTCAGGTTGCTCGGGCTCGGTAGATATTTGCTCGGTAACTTCAAGCTGAGACTCGGTCTGAATTTCTTCCTGTGACTGGGTTTGAACTTCTTCCTGTGACTCAGTTTGTGACTCGGTAACTGTGCTCGGCTCGGTAGATATAGTTTCTTCATTGATAGTTGTGTTTGCCAATGTTTCAGGTTCAATGTAAATGAATCTTCTGTAGTTCTCAGGTTCCCTTTTGCTTTCTTCCTCAGTCTTTTCTGCAAACTCATCAAATTTTACATGTATACTTTCTATGACTTTGTGAGTAGATAAGTTTAGACATTTGTATGCCTTGCTTTTGCTAGAATATGCTAGGAATATTCCTTCATCACTTTTCACATCAAATTTATTTCTTCTGGATTCTTTTAAGATATAACACTTGCTACCAAATATTTTCATGTAACTTACATTGGGTTTATAGCCATACCATAATTCATAAGGAGATTTGAATGTGTCTTTCTTCAATTGTACTCGGTTCAAGGTATGAACTGTAGTGCTGATAGCTTCCTTCCAGTACTTTATAGCGATATTCTTTTCTATCATTAGAGTCCTTGCACAATCCATAATAGATCTGTTTCTTCTTTCTCCTATTCCATTCTGCTTAGGAGTTCTAGGAGCTGATACCTGTCTTTTGATTCCTCTTTTAATGCAAAAGTTGTTAAAATCATGGGAGATGAATTCACCACCTCTGTCTGATCTTAAGCATTTCAATCTTTTCCCTGTTTCCTTTTCCACTCTTGCTAAGTACCATTTGAACTTTTCAAATGCTTCTGATTTTTCTCTTAAATACATAACAGTCATCATTCTAGAATAATCATCAACGAAAAGAATAAAAAATTTATCTCCAGTATAGCTTTGTATTCCAATAGGTCCACATAAATCAGTATGCACAATTTTCAAAATTTCTTTAGACTGATAGTTCTTACTCTTGAAACTAGTTTTACTCATTTTGCCAATCTGACAATTCTTACATAGACCAGTATCAGGTTTCTTCAAAGTAGGAATGCCTCTAACCTTCTTGAATTTGCTTATTTTTATCATGTTATCAAAATTCACATGACATAACTTTTTGTGCCATAGCCAACTTTCTTCAATTTGAGCAATAAAGCATGAATATTCACTGAGATCAAGATAAAATAAGTTACCTTTTGTTTGTTTGCCTGATCCAATGAGTTTTCCTTTTTCATCCAGCAATCTTGCTTGACCATTCATGAATTCAACCTTGAAACCAGTGTTGATTAGCTATGCTACACTTAGAAGATTATGTTTTAGTCCTTCAACCCAATAAGCATTATCACATATGAGTTCTTTGGTTAGTGAGATTCTTCCTTTTCCTTTTATACAAGGTTCATTGTTTCCAAATCTTACATTGCCACTATCACAGTCTTCTACATATTCAAATTTTGTCTTGTCACCAATCATGTGGTGTGAACATCCGCTGTCTATTATCCATATATCATCTTTGCTTATATGAGAAATAAGTGCCATCTTATCTTCATCATCATCAGATTCATCTTTTATAGCAATAAAGACAACTTCTTCACTATCACCAGAATCTTTAGCCATAAAACATGTTTTCTTACCTTTATCCTTGAATGATTTGAAATTCTTTTTGCCATAGTACTTGTGACTTCTCTTCTCTTCCTTGACTTGCTTGTTAAGGCACCTAGCTGCAATATGTCCAATTTCTTCACATGAAAAATAGATTAAAGGAGTTTTATCTTTATATTTACCTTTCCCTTTAGAGTACTTCTTTGCAAGTAATGCTTCTACAATTTCAAGATCACTATCGTAACTTTCTTCTGATACTTCTTCACTTTCTGACTGAACTTCTTTAATTTTCTTGTTCTTCTTTAGTGAGACCTTGGCCTCAAATGCTGATTCAATATTTTTGGAACTAGGAACATAGTTGTCATAGTTGTCTTATTCAAAGGCTGTCAATCTTCCAACTAAAGCATCCAAAGTTATATTGTGGTTTGTTTCACATCTTCTTTCTTGAATCGCTGATACTCTTATTGCATAGATAGGGAGCAATGTTCTGAGTACCTTACTTATAACAGTTTCATCTAAGATTGTTCCTCCAGAAGCTCTAATTGCACTTACACTTGCTTTGATTCTTTCAACATATTTTGCAATGTTTTCATCTTCCTTCATATTCATCTTGTCAAACTATCCTCTTAGGCTTTCTGCTTTGGCTCTTTTCACATTTGCATCACCACCATATATTTTCTTCAGTGTCATCCACATTTCATATGTAGTAGTGCATTCTTTAATATCATCAAATTCTTCATAGCTGAGAACAGATGCAATGTCTATCATCATGGTGTTATGAGTCTTTTTCTCTACAATGTCTTCAACAGTTAATGCGCCAGTAGGAACTGTGTATTCTTCATCAATGTATTTGCATCCTGAATCACCAATGGAAGCCAGATGAAGTCGCATGAGACTTTGCCATGCTGAAAAGTTATCTCTGTTGAGCTTTGGAATTTCCCTCTTGTAAGACATCCTGATCTTTAGCTTAGGTCCTTGAAACCCTTCTTGCAAGCACCAAAAGCTCTGATATCAATTGATGGAATATGGATGAAGTGACTAAGAGGGGGGGGGGGGGGGGTGAATCATTCAACCATAAAACACTTCACAATGATTTCTTTCCAGATCCCTTAGGATATCTTAAAAAATGTTATCTGTTTTAGCACTCGGTAAATAGATTGCAGTAACTTTGAAGATGCAGAAAGTATTAGCAACATTATCTTTTAGATATTCATCAGCACTAGTGTATGATTAAGATAGCAATTAAGAACACAAGAGACACAAGATTTAACGTGGAAATCCAATATGGGAAAAACCACCAATGTATCTAGATACTGATTTTCACTTTTCTGAAGTGATGCCCGGTTAGAAGCCAACCCGGTAAAAGGTTACAAAACAAACTGTTAGGTGTGACCTTGTTAGAGGATTTAATCACCCTGCTAGGAGTGGCCTAGTAAGAGGTCTTGAAAACAATTCAATGGAATTTTCACCTTGTTAGAGGATTTACAATATGGTTGTTAAACCAACTCGGTTAAGAG
Organism: Chamaecyparis obtusa; assembly: GCA_027943335.1. Lineage (NCBI taxonomy): Eukaryota > Viridiplantae > Streptophyta > Pinopsida > Cupressales > Cupressaceae > Chamaecyparis > Chamaecyparis obtusa. The sequence goes on along the minus strand of BSBK01004622.1, from coordinate 1,627,785 downwards.
ATTTCAAATTCACTGTTACAATGATAAGAAGGTAACAATGAAAATGACCTGTATAATAATGCAACTGCCTTGCTGATTACAGATCTCTGTTCTGCATAAGTGTGATCCTTCCTGATCGAATAAATCTCTGCTGCACCTTAAGGATATCTGAACATCCTCCACAAATTCGCACACACCTTTCCCTTTTTTCTTCTGTAAATCTTCTGCTGTATTTCTTTTGTTTATTTTTCACATTTGACCTTTTATTTATATGATTTTAGATTTGTCAAATTGACATTATTTAGTATAACAGTCAGCTGAATTAAGCAAACTCTATTTGCAAAAATCCTTCAAGGGCCGACAGTGCTCGGTGACCATAACTTTCTACAATCTTTCGAAGACCGAGGGAACTCGGTAAACACCGACAATCCTTTACCTTCAATAACCGACTGAACTCGGTAAACACTGAATTTCCTTTGACGACCGACTGAACTCGGTAAACACTGAATTTCTTTTGACGACCGTCTGAACTCGGTAAACACTGAATTTTCTTTGACGACCGACTGAACTCGATAAACACTGAATTTTCTTTGACGACCGACTGAACTCGGTAAATGCTAAATTTTCTTTGATAACCGAGTGGACTCGGTAGACACTGATTTTCCTGTCTAGCAGACCGACTGAGCTCGATAGGAACTGATTGCTGCTGACTATGACATTGTGTGACATCAAAGACAATACATAATTTGAGTAGTAATTTCCTTCAGACAATTGTTTCCAACAATCTCCCTCTTTGGCATTGATGGAAACACAATATGTCATAGCATAAGAAATTTGAAAGAATTAGCTCGGTTCAGATTCAAATCTCCCTTTGTCAGCAAACTTCCTTTATCTTGAAATTCTTTCCTTCTGACTATTGAAAATTTCTCGAAGTAATAGCAAAGACATAGCAAACACTCCCTCTTTGACAACACATGCCAAAGATAATTCACATATTACGGGTGTAAATTAATGTACCTCAAGTACTGATTCATATGCAATGATTCTTTGAATATGCTGCATCAACTAGTTGATTTTCAATCATGTTCTAGTTGATGCATCACTAAAACTGTATTTAGTGAGCCTTGGATAGGGGAATGACCCCTAACTTACCTCTTAGATACACAAATGCATCCTTAGGTAATGGTTTGGTAAAAATGTCTGCAATCTGCTCTTTTGTATGAATATATTCTAATCTGATTTCCTTGTCCTGCACCAATTCTCTGACAAAGTGATATTTAATAGCAATGTGCTTGGTTTTGGAATGCATCACTGGATTCTTCGAAATGTTTATTGCACTGGTATTGTCACAAAATATAACAACTGGTTCTTTGATTTCAACCTTCATACCTTCTGATAACTGTTTAAACCAAACAATATTTGAACAGTTTACTGCAGCAGCAACATATTCTGCTTCAGCTGTGGATTGAGATGTGCAATTTTGCTTTTTACTAGTCCAGGATACCAGTCTTTTTCCAAGAAAAAATGCTCCACCACTTGTGCTTTTTCTGTCATCAATGTTCCCTGCCCAATCAGCATCAGTAAACACTTTTAAGTCTAGATTGCCTCCAAATTTATACCACAAACCATATTTTTTAGTTCCTCTTAAGTATCTTAAGATTCTTTTGATTGCCATCATATGATTTTCCTTAGGTTTTGCTGAGAATCTAGCTACTATACCGACTGCTAAGGCAATATCAGGTCTTGTATGTACTACATACTGCAATTTTCCAATCATAGATCGGTATAAGGTCTGATCAACTTCTTTTGAATCATCATTTTTGGTAAGTTTCAGTCCAGTACACATGGGTGTACCAACTGGTTTTGAATCTTCCATACCAAACTTCTTAAGTATTTCCTTAATGTATTTAGATTGAGTAATGTATATACCATTCTTGCTTTGCTGAATTTGAAGACCAACAAAGAATTTTATTAAACCAAACATAGACATTTCAAATTATTTGTTCATTTGCTCTGAAAATTCTTTGCACTGATCCTCATTCCCTGTAAATATAGTATCATCTACAAATATTTCTGCCAATACAATTTTATCATCCGGTCCTTCTTTAATATACAGATTGTTGTTGTCATTGGCTCTTTTGAAATTAATCTGAATCAAATAGTTATGGAGTCTTTCATACCATGCTCTAGGAGCTTGTTTCAAACCATACAATGCTTTGTGTAACCTGCAGACCATGTCCTTTTTATCCGGATCAACAAAACCTTCAGGTTGTTCAATGTAGACTTCTTCATCAAGAATTCCATTGAGAAATGCAGATTTTATATCCATCTGATATACCTTAAATCCTTTGTGTGCTGCATAAGCAAGTAGAGTTCTTACACCTTCTAATCTTGCAACAGGAGCAAAAGTTTCTCCATAATCTATACCTTCTTCTTGAGAATAACCTTTACATACCAGTCTAGCTTTGTTTCTACATACTTGACCATCTTCATTCAGCTTATTCCTGAATACCCATTTTGTTCCAATTACATTCTTATCTTTAGGTCTAGGTACAAGAGTCCATGTTTTGTTCTTTTGTATTTGTTCTAATTCTTCATTCATTGCTTCAATCCAACTTTCATTTTCCAATGCATCTTTGATATTTCTAGGTTCAAAGTCAGTAAGCAGACATGTACCTTTTAGCTTGCTTCTTGTCATAGTACCATCTGATTTGTTTCCAATAATTTGATCTGGTGTATGATGTCTTCTGACATATTTGGCTAGTATAGGTTCCTTGCTTTTTGAATGATTCATGTTGTTGTCTTCTAGGATCTCTTCTTCAGGTTGCTCGGGCTCGGTAGATATTTGCTCGGTAACTTCAGGCTGAGACTCGGTCTGAATTTCTTCCTGTGACTGGGTTTGAACTTCTTCCTGTGACTCGATTTGTGACTCGGTAACTGTGCTCGGCTCGGTAGATATAGTTTCCTCATTGATAGTTGTGTCTGCCAATGTTTCAGGTTCAATGTAAATGAATCTTCTGTAGTTCTCAAGTTCCCTTTTGCTTTCTTCCTCAGTCTTTTCTACAAACTCATCAAATTTTACATGTATACTTTCTATGACTTTGTGAGTAGATAAGTTCAGACATTTGTGTGCCTTGCTTTTGCTAGAATATCCTAGGAATATTCCTTCATCACTTTTCACATCAAATTTATTTCTTCCGGATTCTTTTAAGATATAACACTTGCTACCAAATATTTTCATGTAACTTACATTGGGTTTATAGCCATACCATAATTCATAAGGAGTTTTGAATGTGTCTTTCTTCAATTGTACTCGGTTCAAGGTATGAACTGCAGTGCTGATAGCTTCCTTCCAGTACTTTATAGCGATATTTTTTTCTATCATTAGAGTCCTTGCACAATCCATAATAGATCTGTTTCTTCTTTCTGCTATTCCATTCTGCTCAGGAGTTCTAGGAGCTGATACCTGTCTTTTGATTCCTCTTTCAATGCAAAAGTTGTTAAAATCATGGGAGATGAATTCACCACCTCTGTCTGATCTTAAGCATTTCAATCTTTTCCCTGTTTCCTTTTCCACTCTTGCTAAGTACCATTTGAACTTTTCAAATGCTTTTGATTTTTCTCTTAAATACATAACAGTCATCATTCTAGAATAATCATCAATGAAAAGAATAAAAAATTTATCTCCAGTATAACTTTGTATTCCAATAGGTCCACATAAATCAGTATGCACAATTTTCAAAATTTCTTTAGACTGATAGTTCTTACTCTTGAAACTAGTTTTACTCATTTTGCCAATCTGACAATTCTTACATAGACCAGTATCAGGTTTCTTCAAAGTAGGAATGTCTCTAACCTTCTTGAATTTGTTTATTTTTATCATGTTATCAAAATTCACATGACATAACCTTTTGTGCCATAGCCAACTTTCTTCAATTTGAGCAATAAAGCATGAATATTCACTGAGATCAAGATAAAATAAGTTACCTTTTATTTGTTTGCTTGATCCAATGAGTTTTCCTTTTTCATCCAGCAGTCTTGCTTGACCATTCATGAATTCAACCTTGAAACCAGTGTTGATTAGCTGTGCTACACTTAGAAGATTATGTTTTAGTCCTTCAACCCAATAAGCATTATCACATATGAGTTCTTTGGTTAATGAGATTCTTCCTTTTCCTTTTATACAACAAGGTTCATTGTTTCCAAATCTTACATTGCCACTATCACAGTCTTCTACATATTCAAATTTTGTCTTGTCACCAGTCATGTGGTGTGAACATCCGCTGTCGATTATCCATATATCATCTTTGCTTATATGAGAAATAAGTGCCATCTTATCTTCATCATCATCAGATTCATCTTTTATAGCAATAAAGACAACTTCTTCTTCACTATCATCAGAATCTTTAGCCATAAAACATGTTTTCTTACCTTTATCCTTGAATGATTTGAAATTCTTTTTGCCATAGTACTTGTGACTTCTCTTCTCTTCCTTGACTTGCTTGTTTGGGCACCTAGCTGCAATATGTCCAATTTCTTCACATGAAAAATAGATTAAAGGAGTTTTACCTTTATATTTACCTTTCCCTTTAGAGTACTTCTTTGCAAGTAATGCTTCTACAATTTCAAGATCACTATCATAACTTTCTTCTGATACTTCTTCACTTTCTGACTGAACTTCTTTAATTTTCTTGTTCTTCTTTAGTGAGACCTTGGCCTCAAATGCTGATTCAATATTTTTGGAACTAGGAACATAGTTGTCATAGTTGTCTAATTCAAAGGTTGTCAATCTTCCAACTAAAGCATCCAAAGTTATATTGTGGTTTGTTTCACATCTTCTTTCTTGAATAGCTGATACTCTTATTGCATAGATAGGGAGCAATGTTCTGAGTACCTTACTTATAACAGTTTCATCTGAGATTGTTCCTCCAGAAGCTCTAATTGCACTTACACTTGCTTTGATTCTTTCAACATATTTTGCAATGTTTTCATCTTCCTTCATATTCATCTTGTCAAACTGTCCTCTTAGGTTTTCTGCTTTGGCTCTTTTCACATTTGCATCACCACCATATATTTTCTTTAGTGTCATCCACATTTTATATGCAGTAGTGCATTCTTTAATATCATCAAATTCTTCATAGCTAAGAGCAGATGCAATGTCTATCATCATGGTGTTATGAGTCTTTTTCTCTGCAATGTCTTCAACAGTTAATGCGCCAGTAGGAACTGTGTATTCTTCATCAATGTATTTGCATCCTGAATCACCAATGGAAGCCAGATGAAGTCACATGAGACTTTGCCATGCTGAAAAGTTATCTCTGTTGAGCTTTGGAATTTCCCTCTTGTAAGACATCCTGATCTTTAGCTTAGGTCCTTGAAACCCTTCCTGCAAGCACCAAAAGCTCTGATACCAATTGATGGAATATGGATGAAGTGACTGAGAGGGGGGGCGGGGGTGAATCAGTCAACCATAAAATACTTCACAATTATTTCTTTCCAAATCCCTTAGGATATCTTAAAAAATGTTATCTGTTTTAGCACTCGGTAAATAGATTGCAGTAACTTTGAAGATGCAGAAAGTATTAGCAAAATTATCTTTTAGATATTCATCAGCACTAGTGTATGATTAAGATAGCAATTAAGAACACAAGAGACACAAGATTTAACGTGAAAACCCAATATGGGAAAAACCACCAATGTATCTAGATACTGATTTTCACTTTTCTAAAGTGATGCCCGGTTAGAAGCCAACCCGGTAAAAGGTTACAAAACACACTGTTAGGTGTGACCTTGTTAGAGGATTTAATCACCTTGCTAGGAGTGGCCTGGTAAGAGGTCTTGAAAACAATTCAATGGAATTGTCACCTTGTTAGAGGATTTACAATATGGTTGTTAAACAACCTCGGTTAAGAGATTTAGAATTCACTGTTACAATGATAAGAAGGTAACAATGAAAATGACCTGTATAATAATGCAACTGCCTTGCTGATTACAGATCTCTGTTCTGCATAAGTGTGATCCTTCCTGATCGAATAAATCTCTGCTACACCTTAAGGATATCTGAACATCCTCCACAAATTCGCACACACCTTTCCTTTCTTTCTTCTGTAAATCTTCTGCTGTATTTTTTTTGTTTATTTTTCACATTTGACCTTTTATTTATATGATTTTAGATTTGTCAAATTGACATTATTTAGTATAACAATCGGCTGAATTAAGCAAACTCTATTTGCAAAAATCCTTCAAGGGCCGACAGTGCTCGGTGACCATAACTTTCTATAATCTTTCGAAGACCAAGGGAACTCGGTAAACACCGACAATCCTTTACCTTCGATAACCGACTGAACTCGGTAAACACTGAATTTCCTTTGACGACCGACTGAACTCGGTAAACACTAAATTTCCTTTGACGACTGACTGAACTCGGTAAACACTGAATTTTCTTTGACGACCGACTGAACTCGGTAAATGCTAAATTTTCTTTGATAACCGAGTGGACTCGGTAGACACTGATTTTCCTGTCTAGCAGACTGACAATAGTTAATGGGCCAGTAGGAACTGTGTATTCTTCATCAATGTATTTGCATCCTGAATCACCAATGGAAGCCAGATGAAGTCGCATGAGACCTTGCCATGCTGAAAAGTTATCTCTGTTGAGTTTTGGAATTTCCCTCTTGTAAGTGTAATACCCCAAAAATGGGCTATAAGTTTATTAATCTCCTACATCTTCAATATCGAACGAAATCGACATCAAAGTCCTAATCTAAGGCACATCTAAACATCATCGAATCATAATTGATTATCTTAAATTCTGCATCGAAAAATATTCCTAGTAATATTCCTAATCATCATAATTATCTTTAATTTAATGATTATTTGGCAATAAATCACATTTATCCTAAGTTTGATTAATTGAATATTTTCATATTTAATTAATTAGATTTAATATTTGCCACTTAATTGTGTAATTAAATTTAATTCTATCTATTATTAATTGTATTATTTAATTTTGACAATAAATCAAAATTCCTATCTTTAATTGATTAAATTCTTATTTAATTAATTAAAGCATGTTGTCATTATTTAATAATATAATTTTTAATAAAAGTTTGGTAAAATAGTTAATTAACCCATAAATTAATTATTTTATTTCAAAAATCAGTTGAGTTGAGGATAAATCACTTTATTTATTTATTTAATTCTTAATTATTATGCATATTCAAAAGAAACAGTTAAACTTCAAATCAGAAAATCAATGCAAGTTATTGACTTTTTGGAACTCAACATCCTTTTGGAGTTCAAAAAGCTGATCTAAACTCTAATTTGAGTTAAAAAGCTATTTTTGCATGATTTTGAGAATTAACTATCTTTCATGATCAGATAACTCAAAAATCAAGATGAGTTAATTTGAGTGATTTATGGCTTTTCCCATGCACCTCCAAAGCCCTGGATTTCTATAAATTAAAGGCTTCAACTCTTCATATCTCATCTCATATTTTGCACAATCACGTTGGATAATTGAAATTGAAGAATCAAAGCTCTTGCGAATCGACATCTTTGTGAGATCAATCTTATTTTTGCATTCATATTTCATATCATTGTTAGATTAGCATAGCATATCAATTTTCATATAGATTAATTTTATATCAGTTTTTCATTCATTCTTATTGCATAGAAAAATACCAAAAAAATAGCTTAATTGCATTCAATCTCATATCTAGATCAATTGCATTCAAATCTTTCATTTAGGTGTCGTCTAGGTCACTGATCTCGATAATAATCTGAGAACATTAATCTCGCATGTATTAGAAGGCAGTAAATCGCTTGGTTAGATAGTTTTCAATTTTGCACGATTTTGATTATAGCTAACCTCTAATGTTTTAATGAGTGTTGTGTCTATAGATCAGGTACAATTTTCACACACACATTTCTGGCACCCACCGTGGGGCAACCCACCTTTGCATGTTGGTTTTGATTTTTTTGGGAGCTAAAACCCCAAAGTTTTAAAGATTTAATTTTATCTCCCAAATGGCTTGAAATTTTGGTCTAAAATTTTTTTTTCAAGTTTTTGACATGTTAGGAAAGCTACAATAAAAAATTTAGAATTTTCTAAGATGTTTTGAAGTTTTAATAATATTTTCTTGAAATTCTAAAAAAAATTAATATCTAACGCAAATCAGCATATTTTTTAGAAATTTTTATATTTTTGGAAAGCTCTTTAAATTTTATAGGGGGTCCATTCTTTGTGTTTTAAATTTGGATATGATATCATAGCTCAAATAGTCAATTTACAAAAAATGGTCTATTTTGATAAAATGGGTCTCTAGGGCACAAATGAAGAGATTTTTCTAAAATTTTTATATTTTTGGAAAGCTCTCTATTTTTTAGTAGGGGTCTCTATTCTGAATTTCTATTTTTGTGGCCAAAATCATATCAAAAAAATTAGATCTTGTTGACTAGGTCAAATGCAGCAAAAAAAAATAAAATTTTGTGATGGGTATGCACTTATTTTTTTACATGGTTCAATGAATGATATGAGTTGTCATTTGGGTTAATTGCTAGTTATTATTACTGATAATAATTAATTTTTAGAGCTAACCCTATGGTTTTCATAAGTTGAATATATTTTGCATATCTTGTTTGCTTGTTTGCTTGTTGGAGAGTTCGTCACTTGCTTGCATGGAAAAGCTCAACAAAAATTGCTAAAAATCAAGTAAAATTTACTAAGCGCGTTGCGAGGATCCCAGGTATTCTCCTTCATCTAATAATATTTTGATTTGGCACTTAAAATAAATCTCTTATGTGTCAAGCTTGTGTGCATCTTTTCATGCTTTTGATCTATTTCTACACACTTGCATAATTGATACTAGGTTGTGAACCCTTAAGGATTCATTAAGTAGTCTTAGAATACTTGTGATTGATCTTGATTTCTATCTTGGGTTATTGGACTCGCTAATCCGCCGGCCCCTCATTTCCGCCCCGTGGTTGCAATCTCAGCGCCATAAAGGGGAGGGGTCAACATGACTTAAGCGTTAAGTGTTCCACTTAGCAACCCTTTTGTGCTTTTAGGAACTCACTTATTTTCTAAGTTGGGGACTCATTTTCAGCTTGTGTGAGGTGTTAAGTGTTCCACCTTGTGGACTTATCTCATATTCGCTTTAAGCGTTAAGTGTTCCTCTTTCTACTTTTTGGATGCTTTTGGTAGATTTGCTTTCGGAACATACATCTGTGCTCACATAGTAATTAGGCCCTATGAACACTATTTGTGATTCTTGAGAGATTGGATTCCTAGTGAAATCTTTCCTTGACAATGGAATCCTTGTAGGTAGGGAGGATACTTAGTGCATTTCACATTCAACTTGGTTAGTGCGTCTTCTCTTATTGATCGACACATTCTCTCTCCGGAGAGGTTGATAGATCACGTGGGGTTGATATCACAAGCTTTGGTGAATCAAAATTGGTTAGTGCATCTTCTTTTATTGATTGATACATTCTTTCCCCAGAGAGGTTGATAGATCACGTGGAGTTGATATCACAGACCTTGGTGGAACAAAACTTTGTCTTAGCGTGTCGGATTAATCTGCTTGCTTTGTTTGGGTTAAAAGTGAAGAGGTGTCAAAACCTTGAATCTGGAGCCAAGTCCCCTTGTGGTATCAATCTGTGAGTCATCTTTAGAGAGGGTTAACTGTAGCGGACAATCCCTTCACAGGGCAAACTGCATTGACAGAACCTCAAGTGGTAATAGCCATTTTTGCCATGGTAGTGACAGCCGCTATATAAATGTCCTTGTGGAAGAAATCTCCACGGGTATGGTTCATTGTTGGGTTGTCAGATCTCCCTAGCAGCTCTTGAAGATTAAGTTCTCGGACTGTGTCAAAACCCTGGTGCGCCGGGATTGGAGTTCACCCCTTTGAATCATAAAAGTTGTAGAGTCAAACCATTACTAAAAACCCTAGAGAGGCCAATTTTTCACTTTCAGGTATATGTGTGTTATTGCAAAACTTTTCAGAACATACACAATTAGTACTCTCAGGGATTAGCATAATTTGGTCACTTGATTGTTCATGCACAAGGTTGCTTTTGCCCTTGTTCATTATTTTCAGACGTGCTTGGAATCACTTGCTTGCTATTCTGCGTGCTTGTTTATCTACTTGGCTATTAAAAATGATCAAATCTGGTATAACCTTCAAAATTTGGATAGTACAATTTGCAAACAATCCAAAACTGAAGACCTTAAATTTTGCAAAAATTGACGTAAAATCTTTCTGGAGTCAAAAGTCATTTCAGGAAGTCAAAAGTCGTACGAGTTTTGTCAACTGTCATTTCATTGCTACCCAACTGTCGTATGAGTTTAGCAACTGTCGTTTCATAGACTACCCAGTGTTGTACGAGTCTGCAGAGTGTCGTTTGGAAAAATTTGAGAGTTGTCAGAAATTGTCAAATTGCAAGATATCCAATATTTCCAGCCTAGTTCTAGAATCTGTCAAAAATATCATTGTGTCAAGAACAGATCAGTAGCTATTGAGAATTAGTACACATGTCTCAAAGAATCAGTACACATGAGGAAGAAATTTTGATCACCGCTATGATGAAGCAGCTGCAAGCTATGCAAGTCCAGCTTGACAAACTTGAGAAAGAAAAGGAACCTCTATACTCTTTTCCATTTGATAAAGACTTGTATATGTCACCATGCCCCCGAAAAAAATTTGAGCAATATGATACCTCTTCCACGGAGAGTGACACATCTAGCTTTGGAGACTCTGATGACTATGATGACAGACAATGTAATGATACCTATGACACCTCTGTTCCTAAGAGTCCTCCTCATCGTTCATTCCTGCTTACTACAAATGGGCTGTCACATTGGATAGATCGTGAGGGTGATCCATATGATTCTGATTATGAAAGAGACTTTGACGATTTCTATGCACAATATCTAGATGACACATCTACTTCACTTGAGGAAGAGAAAGTTTTTCATGCTAATTACAAAAGTAAATACTACAAGGATCTTTCCTCTAAGAACTCTCAGGCTAAAAATAAAGATTACACTCTCAAGGAAGATCATGTTAATGTTGGACCTTTGTCTTGTGATGGTTCCCTTCCATCCCCTACTTCCTCCAATACCCATACATTTCTTAAAGCTTCTGAGTCTTTCAAATTTTTCATAGAACCTTCATCCGACACAAGCCTTGATACTTTTCATGCGGTTCCCTATAGTTATCCCCCAGGGCTACCTCTTAAAGAAACTCAAGATAACCTTCACTTGGCTGCAAAGACTTTCAATAATGATAAATCTAAAGAGCCTAAGCCTTCATATGCTATAATCCCTACTTCAGCTAGTCCTCCACCATCTCTTCCAAAGTCATCCATACAATCCCAACATGCTTCCTTGTCCTTAGAAGTGGCTCCATGTCAAGAGGACTCTAAAAATGATAAAGAAAAGAACATAAAGAAAGATCAAGATCAAGAACCCTCCATGTCATCCACTCCTTTTCCCAATGTCTCTTATCCACTTCATGGTTCTTTTGATCTTATACACCCTTTTTCATGCATTCCACCATGTCTTAAGTCTTCTCTTAAGCAAGATTAGGCTACTACTTACACTAATGAGCTTATTGACAATCAAAATAACCTTACTACACTTGCGTTTTCCAAAGATTATACTTCCATTAAGGTTGTTAAAAATAGTGTTGTTACTTCCAATGTTAAGCCTATTGAAAATCAAAAGAAAAATTATGCACTTTTGCTATCCAAAGATCCTTATCGAGATCAAAGTCTTCCATCTTCTTGTTCTACCACTCCATGTTCACTTCCACTTTCTACTCTTCCTAAGTCTTTGCAAGCTTTGAACAATCCTATCAAAGAAGGTGCTCCTATTCAAGATGTCCATGATTCTACTGAAAATTCTAATGCTCACTCTAAAGATGTTGATATCCTTGGTTGTCATATAAATGCTGATGAACTTATTCATTATCCTTTTGCATCTTCCACTTCCATCCTTGGACCTCTTCCACCACTACTAAGGGCTTCATGCCTTCCTTCCATCTTGGGTCCTTATGTCCCTTCACTTTCCCCTCCTAACTCTCTTGATTTGCCATCCATCTTGGGTCCTTACATACCTCCATCTCCCATCTTTCCTCAAGATCAACATAGATGCATACCCTTGAATCCTTTTCATCCACCCACCCATCTAAACCAGTCATATCCTCCCTCTTCCACAAATCCCAAGTCTTTTGGAAGTAACTTGAATGTTCAATACAAGAAAAAGAAGCAATGCAAGAATCCATCAAAAAAAGATCACCATGTCTCCTCTAATCGACACGGAGGCATAAAGTCAAAAGAGATATCTAAGAAAAAAATTACAAGACAAGTATGGGTTCCAAAATCCATCATTGAAGATATTCTCTCTAGATCATCAAAAGGAAATAAAAAGCCTACGGCTATATGGATTCCAAAGTCTCTCTTGAAAGAGTCTGGTGTTGAACAAAAAGTGAAATTGACATTCAAGCTTCCAAAGGCTTCCACTTCATCTCCCTCCAAAAATATTCTTTCATTCCATGCACCTAAACTTCAACCTCTGCTATCCATTCGCCATATTCCTTCACGTATTCTTTCATTCACATTTCCTCCACCCTCTCGCTACCCTTCAAGGTGTGTGTTTACGTTGATCTTGCCTTCCTTTCCACCTACCCTTTCACAATCTTTCCATGCATTATCCTTCTACCTTCTATCATTTTTCCTCATTTGCCTATTCCTCCTATCTTCCAACCTCACTCGCTTCACATAAAATCTTATCCTCCATTTTTCTCTTCCATATTCCTTTCCCTATCAGCATCTTTGAGCATATCATTTTGAATCCTTGGCATATCATGGTTTATCCTTTCAAGGAGCACTATCTAAAAAGCTGCCTTCTTCCAAAAATTCAAAAATAAAATAAAATTGAAAATGTGCCTTGGTGAAAACCTGAAAATAGGTGCCTTGGTAGCAAAAGTAAAGAGAAATAAATTCATCCTATGGTGAAAACCACTCCTTTGTGGCGCCTTGGATAAGTACCATGATGAAAACCTGGCAATCAGGCATCATGCGTAGTTCTTCTACATATTTCATCCATTCCATCTTCTCTCTTTGATCTTAACAATGTTGATCTATACACAAATATTTGGCTATTTTGTGAGCTATCTTACGATGACCTTGTTTTCATTCCTTCCATGTTTAGCCTTCATATCCATCTTCCTCTATTCATTTTCGCCTATCGCTATCCTTTTCCCCTTTGGTCTTGATCTAATAAAAAAAAGAAAGAAAGAGTAAAACACAGTGCTATGAAGCCTCTTGACATGTCTACTCCTTTGGATTGCATTCTTTCCTACACTTGCATTATGATTTTGTGCTTATCCTATGCTAGCCTTTCCCTACTTATCCAAATATGCTTTACATGATGATTTTTCCCTAGCTTGAGTATTCTTGAGGAGTTTTCCCTTGAGGATTTCTTCCCTTCATTCTCCTTCATTCTGTTGTCTTCCATCTCTTCCACCAGCTTGCTAATCCCTCTTGTTCTCTACCTTGCTAGACATTGGGACTGCATGATATGATCTTGCTTGGGATTTTGCAAATGAAAAAAGATGCTATCAAGTATACCAAGTATCAGAACCAGTATCAGAACAAGTATCAGAACCAGTATCAGAACAAGTATCAGAACAAGTATTAGAACAAATATCAGAATTAGTATCAGAAAAATTATCAGATCAAGTATCAAAATACCTACTGGAGCTACACCTTTCGCTTTAGTTTATGGGTCTGAAGCGATACTGCCTATTGAGGTTGAAATCCCATCACTCAGAATCAAAATGCATGGACTTGTCACTGATGAAGACTACAGAGTGTCTAGGTTACAAGAACTTGAATTACTAGATGAACGTAGGCAAGCAGTGTATGATCATCTCAGAGTGTATCAGAAAAGAATGTCTAGAGGCTACAACAAGAAAGTCAGACATAGAGAATTTCAGGTTGGCGATCTAGTGTTGAGAGAAAATCCTAAAAATCAATCACATCGAGAACGCAAGGGGAAGTTTGAACCCAATTGGTTGGGTCCCTTTGTTATCACTGCTACTTTTGGCTCTGGTGCCTATCAACTCTCAACGACTAAAGGAGAACAGCTCCGAGAACCAATCAATGTTCTCCATCTGAAGAAATTTTATGCCTAAGGCATTCAGTGCTTGGTAAATGTCCTGAAAAAAATCTTAAAAATCAGAAAAAGTCCTAAAAAAATGAACATCTTGGTGAAAACCTAGCAATAGGCGCCTTGATGATTCACAAAAAAATCAAAAAATATCAAAAGTACAAAAAAATTGAAAAAATGAAAAATACAAAAAAATGAAAAAAGAAAAAAAAAAGTGCCTTGGTGAAAACTTGGAAACAGGCACCTCGGTAGCAAAAATAGAATCTCTACCAAGATGGTGAAAACTTGGCAAACAGGCGCCACTTGTTCCAAAATGCTCCATCTATCAGCACAATCTTGGTCTTTCCCAGCTTTCAGTCTTGCTTTAGTTTGTACATATCTCTCGGTTTGTTTCTGCATATCCTGGTTTCAATAAGTCGGTCTGTACACCAATCAGCTCAAGCGTCTGTATCCTATCAATGTTCAAATTTGGGGGCAATCAATGTCATATCTTATAGTCTCCAATGTATCTTAGACGTTTCCTATCCAGTCAGAGTCCTTTGAAGCTTCCAGTTGAGTCAGTCAGTCAGTCTCGTCTCCAGAAAGGATTTTGCATCTATAACAACGCAATCAAACTGAAAACTGAAAACAATATGTGCTTTTCAGGCTTTTATCTCCTTGTATGCTTACTGATTCGCATTGAGATTTTTGCGTATTGTGTCCCTTCGAGCTCCTCAATGATGTCCTTTACAAGATTTAGAGAGTGATGACTGGGGGCATAATCTTTTCTTGGTTTTCTGCTTGTATGTGAAATCTAACAACTTTGGAAATTCTGGATTGAAATGGTGTCCGACTATAAGAGCCTCTATCTCGAATTGGATGGCCATGCGTACCTCGACCATTAATACCCAGACAATTCAAAGAAGTTTGATCTAACTATTGTCTTTTTGAGTAAGTTCTTTCTCCTACTGTGGAACACAATCTTGCCTAAGGATGTGAACGATAAAGGGTCACTACGGGTAATTCACATTGGATTTAGAATGATCTCTTAGCTGTTTGATGTGTTTTTAACGCAAGGCATACTCAGGTCATCACAACATTTATGTTTTGATTCTTGTACAAATTGCTATATCAAAATGGACATGATATTTAGGTCATCCTGGCGTTTGTGCCTTGGTGCTTATATCTGATCCAACATTCCAAAACAAATCAATATTCATATGTCCATGGTTGTTGACCAGTGGGTGTTGTATTGATTCTTGTGCATACAAATCGATATTCATGTCTATGGTTTCATAGCTAGTGGGCATTGTATTGATTTATCCGGTTACCTAAAAGTTCAATGATGATAACAAATCGACATATGATCAGTGACTAGGTCCTAGGTCTTAGGTTGCATTTCATTTTGCATGTCTCATTTCATTTTGCATGTCTCATTGCATTTTGCATGTTTGCATGATCTCACAATGATTAAATGAACTTCAATGCTTAAATGATTCTTCAAATCACATCTTCAAGTCTAACAAGAGCTGAATCTCACATGAAGGTTCCTCCAATGAAATAGCAAGTAGAATCCTTTTTTGGGATCAAAATTCAAATCTGAGATCATTCATATTATTAATTGCTTGCATAATCAACCTTCAATCATCACAGAAATCTAGTATTCAACTTAACTGATTAGCTTTCATCAAACTATCAAAATTTCAACTTGGTCAACCATGGTCAAACTTAGTCAAACTTGGTCTTTTGGGACCACACTTCTCAAATCAATTAGCATGCTTTTGAATTATCAATGCTGACTTTTTCTTGTTAGATTTCAATTTTAATCCCGAAGGGGGCATGGTATTGCACATCAATTCAAAATTTGTAAATCAAAATTCTATCGATCAAGTCTATCAATATCTTTCATCAGTGATCAAGACAAACAATCACGTCTAGTCGCTGATTCATCAAAAGTCCTCATTGCTCGGGGCAAATCTATCATCACTTGGGGTATATCAGATTCATCAATCCATATCAATCTGGTATTCTCCTAATCTTGTAAACTGTATCAGTTTTTGTAACCATCAGATCATAGTGTTCTTTCCTTGGTTCTTCAGCAACTGAAGGATTCAGATGTGATACTTGCTAGTTCTGCTAAGACAATCAAGTCTAGAATGGGTCACTCACTTCTTATCAATCCTAAGGTTCAGAATCAGGCATTTTGACACTTTTTCACAATCATAGGTTCATTTGCTGCTACAGTGAACATTATCTTTGGTCATTCAGGACCTATTATCTCCATATCAATTCAATATCAATCAGCTTCTATCTCATATCAATTATCAATTTCAAACATCAGTTTCATATCTCTATCAAACACAGACTTTCTTTGAACCACTGTGCTCCACACAGTAATTCAAAGAGGGGCAAAATTTAATACCCCAAAAATGGGCTATAAGTTCATTAATCTCCTACATCTTCAATATCGAACGAAATCGACATCAAAGTCCTAATCTAAGGCACATCTAAACATCATCGAATCATAATTGATTATCTTAAATTCTGCATCGAGGAATATTCCTAGTAATATTCCTAATCATCATAATTATCTTTAATTTAATGATTATTTGGCAATAAATCACATTTATCCTAAGTTTGATTAATTGAATATTTTCATATTTAATTAATTAGATTTAATATTTGCCACTTAATTGTGTAATTAAATTTAATTCTATCTATTATTAATTGTATTATTTAATTTTGACAATAAATCAAAATTCCTATCTTTAATTGATTAAATTCTTATTTAATTAATTAAAGCATGTTGTCATTATTTAATAATATAATTTTTAATAAAAGTTTGGTAAAATAGTTAATTAACCCATAAATTAATTATTTTATTTCAAAAATCAGTTGAGTTGAGGATAAATCACTTTATTTATTTATTTAATTCTTAATTATTATGCATATTCAAAAGAAACAGTTAAACTCCAAATCAGAAAATCAATGCAAGTTATTGACTTTTTGGAACTCAACATCTTTTTGGAGTTCAAAAAGCTGATCTAAACTCTAATTTGAGTTAAAAAGTTGTTTTTGCATGATTTTGAGAATTAACTATCTTTCATGATCAGATAACTCAAAAATCAAGATGAGTTAATTTGAGTGATTTATGGCTTTTCCCATGCACCTCCAAAGCCCTGGATTTCTATAAATTAAAGGCTTCAGCTCTTCATATCTCATCTCATATTTTGCACAATCACGCTGGATAATTAAAATTGAAGAATCAAAGCTCTTGCGAATCGACATCTTTGTGAGATCAATCTTATTTTTGCATTCATATTTCATATCATTGTTAGATTAGCATAGCATATCAGTTTTCATATAGATTAATTTCATATCAATTTTTCATTCATTCTTATTGCATAGAAAAATACCAAAAAAATAGCTTAATTGCATTCAATCTCATATCTAGATCAATTGCATTCAAATCCTTCATTTAGGTGTCGTCTAGGTCACTGATCTCGATAATAATTTGAGAACATTAATCTCGCACGTATTAGAAGGCAGTAACTCGCTTGGTTAGATAGTTTTCAATTTTGCACGATTTTGATTATAGCTAACCTCTAATGTTTTACTGAGTGTTGTGTCTACAGATCAGATACAATTTTCACACACACAATAAGACATCTTGATCTTTAGCTTAGGTCCTTGAAACCTTTCCTGCAAGCACCAAAAGCTCTGATACCAATTGATGGAATATGGATGAAGTGACTGAGAGGGGGGGGGGGGTGAATCAGTCAACCATAAAACACTTCACAATTATTTCTTTCCAGATCCCTTAGGATATCTTAAAAAATGTTATCTATTTTAGCACTCGGTAAATAGATTGCAGTAACTTTGAATATGCAGAAAGTATTAGCAAAATTATCTTTTAGATATTCATCAGCACTAGTGTATGATTAAGATAGCAATTAAGAACACAAGAGACAAGATTTAACGTGGAAACCCAATATGGGAAAAACCACCAATGTATCTAGATACTGATTTTCACTTTTCTGAAGTGATGCCCGGTTAGAAGCCAACCTGGTAAAAGGTTACAAAACACACTGTTAGGTGTGACCTTGTTAGAGGATTTAATCACCTTGCTAGGAGTGGCCTGGTAAGAGGTCCTGAAAACAATTCAATGGAATTGTCACCTTGTTAGAGGATTTACAATATGGTTGTTAAACCAACTCGGTTAAGAGATTTAGAATTCACTGTTACAATGATAAGAAGGTAACAATGAAAATGACCTGTATAATAATGCAACTGCCTTGCTGATTACAGATCTCTGTTCTGCATAAGTGTGATCCTTCCTGATTGAATAAATCTCTGCTGCACCTTAAGGATATCTTAACATCCTCCACAAATTCGCACACACCTTTCCTTTCTTTCTTCTGTAAATCTTCTGTTGTATTTCTTTTGTTTATTTTTCACATTTGACCTTTTATTTATATGATTTTAGATTTGTCAAATTGACATTATTTAGTATAACAGTCGGCTGAATTAAGCAAACTCTATTTGCAAAAATCCTTCAAGGGCCGACAGTGCTCAGTGACCATAACTTTCTACAATCTTTCGGAGACCGAGGGAACTTGGTAAACACCGACAATCCTTTACCTTCGATAACCGACTGAACTCGGTAAACATTGAATTTCCTTTGACGACCGACTGAACTCAGTAAACACTGAATTTCCTTTAACGAACGACTGAACTCGGTAAACACTGAATTTTCTTTGATGACCGACTGAACTCGGTAAACACTGAATTTTCTTTGACGACCGACTAAACTTGATAAATGCTAAATTTTCTTTGATAACCAAGTGGACTCGGTAGACACTAATTTTCCTGTCTGGCAGACCGACTGAGCTCGGTAGGAACTGATTGCTGCGGACTATGACATTGTGTGACATCAAAGACAATACATAATTTGAGTAGCAATTTCCTTCAGACAATTGTTTCCAACAGGTGATCCATATTATTCTGATTTTGAAAGAGACTTTGATGATTTTTGTGAACAATACCTAGATGATACATGTACTTCTATTGAGGAAGAGAAAGCTTTCCACGCTGATTATAAATGTAAATACTATAAGAATCTCTCCTCTAAGAACTCTCATTCTAAAAATAAAGATTACACTCTTGAGCAAGTTTATGTTAATGATGGACCTTTGTCTTGTGATGGTTCCCTTCCATCCCCTACTTCCTCCAATACCCATACATTTCCTAAGGCTTCCAAGTCTTTCAAATCTTTCACAAATCCTTCATCCAACAAAGGTCCTAATACTTTTCATGCAGTTCCTTATAGTTATCCTCAAGGGCCACCTCTTAAAGAAACTCAAGCTAACCTTCACTTGGCTGCAAATACTTTCAATAATGCTAAACCTAAAGAGCCTAAGCCTTTATACGCTATAATGCCTACTTCAGCTAGTCCTTCACCATCTCTTCCAAAGTCTTCCCTACATTTCCAACATGCTTCCTTGTCCTTAGAAGTGGCTCCATGTCAAGAGGACTCTAAAAATGATAAAGAAAAGAACATAAAGAAAGATCAAGATCAAGAACCCTCCATGTCATCCAATTCTTGTCATGATGTCTCTTATCCATTTCATGGTTCTTTTGATCTTGCACACCCTTTCTCATTCATTCCACCATGTCTTAAGTCTTCTCCTAAGAAAGATCAAGCTACTACTTAGACCATTGAGCTTATTGACAATCAAAATAACCTTACTACACTTGCACTTTTCAAAGATGATACTTCCATTAAGGTTATTAAAAATAGTGTTGTTACTTCCAATGTTAAGCCTATTGGAAATCAAGAGAAAAATTATACGTTTATGCTATCCAAAGCTCCTTGTGAAGATCAAAGTCTTCCATCTTCTTGTTCTACCACTCCATGTTCGCTTCCACTTTCTACTCTTCCTAAGTCTTTTCAAGCTTCGAACAATCCTATCAAAGAAGTTGATCCAATTCAAGATTTTCATGATCCTATTGCAAATCCTAATGCTCACTCTAAAGATGCGGATGTCCTTGGTTGTCATATAGATGTTGATGAACTTATTGATTATCCTTTTGTATCTTCCACGTCCATCCTTGGACCTCCTCCGCCAATACTAAGGGCTTCACATCTTGGGCCCTTATGTCCCTTGAATTTCCCCTCCTAACTCTCCTAATTCATCATCTATCTTGGGTCCTTACATCCCTCCATCTCCTATTTTTCCTCAAGATCAACATAGATGCATACCCTTGAACCATTTTCATCCACCCACCCATCTAAACCAATCATATCCTCCTTCCGCAAGTCCCAAGTCTTTTGCAAGTAACTTGAATGTTCAATACAAGAAAAAGAAGCAATACAAGAATCCATAAAAAAATGATCACCATGTCTCCTCTAATCGACATGAAGGCATAAAGTCAAAAGAGATATCTAAGAATAAAACTACAAGACAAGTATGGGTTCCAAAATTCATCATTGAAGATATTCTCTCCAAATCATCAAAAAAAAATGAAAAGTCTAAAGCTATATGGATTCCAAAGTCTCTCTTGAAAGAGTTTGATGTTGAGAAACAAGTGAAGTTGACATTCAAGCTTCCAAAGGCTTCCACTTCATCTTCTTCCAAAAACATTATTCCATTCCATGTGCCTAAACCGCAACCTCTGCTATCCATTCACCATATTCCTTCACGTATTCCTTCATTCACATTTCCTCCATCCTTGCGCCACCCTTCAAGGTGTGTGTTGATGTTGATCTTGCCTTTCTTTCCATCTACCCTTTCACAATCCTTCCATTCATTATCCTTCTATCATTTTTCCTCATTTGCCTATTCCTCCTATCTTCCAACCTCACTCGCTTTACATAAAACCTTATCCTCAATTTTTCTCTTCCATCTTCCTTTCCCTATCAACATTTTTGAGCATATCATTTTGAATCTTTGGAATATCATGGTTTATCCTTTCAAGGAGAATTATCTAAAAAGCTTGCCTTCTTCCAAAAAAATAAAAAATAAAAAATAAAAAAATAAAAAAATTTAAAAAGAAAACAAAAAAAAAGGGAAAAAATTTGCAATAAAATTTAAGTGGTGAAAACTTGGAAACGGGCGCTACTTGAGGCCTTTGCACCCCTATTTCTTAGCACATGTCCTTGACACTTAGCCTTTCTCCATCATGCCTTGTCCTTGTTGCCTTGGTTTGGAATTGGTCTTTGTCTTTGTCTAGGGAGCATAACTATGTTAGCTTTGGTATTTTAGATGCGTTAGTCTTTACGACACTTCACAAACTATGTTTTTAACACAACCCCTGACATCGAGTGTTTTTTAACACTTATTAGCTTGGTCTTATACAATTTTGTCATGTGATCTTACCTACTTTCAAGAATTTGATCCTTATCCTTGGAACTCGGTATCAATGAACACACTTCAATTTTTAAACACAACACTTAATGCTTGAGCTATGCCATGATCTTTTCTTTGTGTGCTGACTATTATTGATTTTTGTTGAGTGTCCTTGTCTAATAAGTCTCTTCGGGATGCATAGCTAGAGGACTTCGGGCATGGGGCATGTTTTTATTTATTTTTTGCTTGTGGGTGTGGTCTTGAAACTCCTGAGTGTCTCTTGTTGTTCCCTTGAAACACTTGGGAGATTTGAGGCATCATCTTTGACTATTTTTGTACAACCGTTCCTATGGCCATCCGTGCATCTGTGCCTTGATGTGAGCATGGTTTTGCTACATTAAATTGGGTAAGCTAACATCGAAGTCATCTTGACCTTTATGCCTTTGATGCTTATGTTAGAATCTTTCCACATTCTAATCCGATATCAATCATATTAATAGCTTCATAGTTGCACTTGTGACTAGTGATGATTGTGTGATTTTTCGATGTTCATTAATAATGGCCCAATGATGAAAATAAGTTCCTTAACATTCTCTAATAAATGATTAACACAAAATCCTATGTTACAGTTATTCTATTGCAAGTAAACCTTTGCATTTTTATGTAGCTTGCATTGTTAGACTTCATGTTAATTTGCATTTTTAGGCTGCATTAGGAGTTTGAGAGGGTTTCCTTCATCTTTCTTTTGGAATTTTAATCAATTGTGGTCACATTTTGATCTTCATTTCCTTATCTTCTTTCGTGATCTCGATCAAAATTTTCTATCTTAAACAGTTGATTGATTTTGAGGCATTCTCTTTCTTGAGGTAAATTCTCTTTCTTCTCTTCATTTCTTTTCACCTCTTCCAAACTTCTATCTTCCATTAGCTTTCACCCCACTTCTTTTCTTCTAATTCAACCTATTGGTACTCAAAATCCTATTTTGAGGTACCATGTAAAATGCTTGCTAAAGTGCTCCTTTTGGTCCAAAATGCACATGTGAACCAGGTGTTTTTCGGGCCAGTGTCATGAGATTCATGTATTCCATTACCTTTCATATATCCCGGTGTGTCATTTGAGCCTTCAGTTTGGGTTTTGAAATGGGTTTGCGTCAGTTCATTTCTAGGAGGTCTCTAAGTCATAAAATTGCTAAGTGTGAAAATCACTGGGAAGGGTCACTTTGAGGTTGAATAAAATGCACCCTGGAGAGTGTCATGAAAATATGAGCCTAGCGTCTTGTTGTACACATTGCATACTCTCTATGTATTAGGTTTTAGGCCTTTTTTGATAAGTTTTGACCCTGTTTATTCATCCCCTTTCGGAGGAGTTTTCTAGAATATGAGCTTTGCTGTTTTCCCAGTTTTGTTGGGAGCCCTGTTCATGCTCTTATAATTTACACCTGGTGGATTGGTAGAAAGGTTTTAATAATTTCTCTACATTATAGACAATTTTTACTCTACCCCTTTCATTTTGTAGCTCGTGATGAATCCATCTGATGAGAAATTGAAGCTGATTCCATTTGCAACTTTCGTGTTTTGCACTGTTTGGTTATTCACCAGTTTTCCAGAGCCCTACTTTGACTATGAATAACTCAAGCCTTGTTGATCAGGTCATCAGTGTGTTTGTCTCAGCATATAGTAGACATAAAATTCTTCCATGCTTTAAGATTGTGGCTCTTGACGTATTCATTTGGTCAATTTGCCAGACCCTTTCTGTTTGCAAAAATTGCAAATTGCCCAGTTATGTTTTCTGCAAGTTTGTCAAAGGCCTTCTTTGCCTGCTAATAACTTTTCACAGGATGATCTCATTGTCAAAATTCTTGTTGTCCTGTATTGCTAACAAGTTGTACTGTATCTCATTCTGATTTGAGCATCCTGCCAATCCATTCGTGCGCTTTTCGAGGCTAATTCCAGATGCAATTTTAGTTTTTCTGATCACTGTTTGTAGATGCAGAATGAAAAGGGAAACTTCAGAGGTTAATAAATTTCACCTCAGGTGCAATCAAGGGATGCCATTTTGCAAGGTGATTCTAAGTATCTCAAAGTTTATGTCAGTCAGATGACGGATTTTTATTAGGCCGTTCAATCAGTTTTTAAAGCCATTTTTAGGAGATAGTTAAGGTTATTTGCAGTATTGCTGAAGATGCAAAAGTTAAATTGTTATGGTAGGAGTTTTGGCATACCATGATTTTGATTTTGTTTTGAGACTACAATATGGATGAATTAATGATAGATAATGAGATAGAACATGACGATGTTAAGTTGAATTCCCAAATTGTAGTTCTTTTTGAGCATGAATTTGGAAGTGCCATGTTTTGTCTTCTAAAAACTTCAAATGGTGTTGCTGGCGCATTTTCCATGAGGGATAAAATGAAGGATTGGGAATTACAGTTGGTGTTGTTTTTGTCAATGGTTGGGCCTCGTGACATAGGTTCCTATTTTTTGCA
This sequence comes from Chamaecyparis obtusa, assembly GCA_027943335.1. Classification (NCBI taxonomy): domain Eukaryota; kingdom Viridiplantae; phylum Streptophyta; class Pinopsida; order Cupressales; family Cupressaceae; genus Chamaecyparis; species Chamaecyparis obtusa. Next base: position 1,603,814 of record BSBK01004622.1, on the reverse strand, counting down.
AGGGTTGATCCAAGTGAAATTGATGTTAATTTCATGTATCCTAATGCAGGCCAAAAGAGGAAATAATTTAGAAATTGGGAGTTCAACCTGACTATTTTAGTCCTTGATCCAATGTGTGGATGTGGTACAATACCTCTAGATGCAACAGAGTGTATTAGTGGACATGTGATATGTCTTGGAGGTCAATGAAGTAACAAAGATATTAAAATCGAGATTTCATCATCGAAATATCTAGTGGTTACATTTGCATGTCTTAGAGCAAAGGTATGTGAGTGTTCAGCTGATCAACATCAAGTAGCAAAGTGTAAAAGGTAAGAAGTATGTTTAAAATTTTGTACATCATGGTCATACTTCATCGGAGGTGAATGATGCTTCCAGTTTAAAACTTAAAATGCTAGAAGGTGGATATGCCCTTGGCATTGTTGCTCAAAATGCTCTCATTGTAGAAATTTTCTATTTTTGGGGAGACACAAGGAGCAACATTTTTATCAATAAAAATGGGGCCTAGATGAGTGTTTATTATATATGAGAGATATGACGGCTGAAATACTTGGTTGACATGAGAGTTGTTGATGACCCAAGTGTCAAGCTAATGGAAGATGGAAATGAAAATGTGCAAGGATATGATCTTGGGAGAACCTGCACCGTTAGTTAGTACATTTAGATTAAGTTACTACACATTGTTAAATTTGATGAGCCGAGCTAAAGGCCAGTTTGATCATGAATATGTGATAAAAATTTCTTTCCATCAATTTCAACATGACAATGCACTACCTGAAGTTGAAGCAAGAGTACTTAAGCGACGTGGACACATTGATGCTAATGGTGTAGTGGAATTGAAAGGATGGGCTGCAATGTTTTATAGATATGGGAGATGAACTCCTTGGAATAGAACTGATGTTCAATGATATGCAGGCATATTCAATGAGCTAGACCATCATCAAGTAGCATCACTGGCAAGCTGTTTCATTCCATGTGACAAGTCAAATGATGTTATACATTTAACCAAGGAGCTTGAAAATCAATTATACCAACTTCAGGATAGTGCACGACAGATTGCAGAGGTACACCGTGAGTGCAAGTTAGATGTAAGCCTAGAGGAATATGTAGAGTCAATAAATCATCTATTTCTAATGGATGTTATTTACCATTGGCCTAAGGGTGCGTCATTTGCAGAATTTACTAGTAGGACAGATGTGTTTGAGGAGTAGTCATGACAGCGTTTGGAGTCACAAAATTCAAAAGACTAGCATAAGAAACCAATGCAAAGCACGTGGTAGAGTTTAAGAGCCTCTTGTGGCAAGCTGATCTTGGATGTATCATAGGAATGGGTTGCTGATGTTTATGCAAAGGGACCTGCTACTTGCTATTGAAAGCTTGCACATAATGAATGGGGTTCCATTTTATATAGAAGCACTTTTGTAATGCACTGCCAGTCTATGTTATTTGACTGCCCACGCAATAGTCAGGATGGAACTCATGCAATATAATGGATAGCCAGTGTATAGTAAAAGGAGCTGCCTACATTTTTGGAGGCATGTTTTGAGAGCATGACTGCATGAGAATGTTTGTATGATTCCCGCAAAATGGAGGAAAGAAGCACACTATGCCAGCACGCAAATGCACTAATGAGATTTGCATAAGTCATGACCACTAACTAGGGGGATGCCATTTTAAGAGAAAGATGTAGCATAAAGGAAGGCGCCAGTGAAGTGAGGACTGTAAATATTAACAATGGTTTCATGTTTTTGTGTTGCGCACATGATCAGAAAGTAGCGCAAGGCCTTCTTTTGGGATGTTGTGCATAGCTACTCGTAAGGATGAGCTTTTAAAACAAAACCATGCGCAATGTTGAATAGGAGGCCTGTGTTAACGTGGGAGTGCCAGTACAACTAAATGGCCATCGTATAAGGATGGGCTCTTTTTTGTTTGTTTTTGTTCAAAGTGCTATATCCCACATTGGCAAAGAGTGGGCATGTTTTAATGTTTTTAGACAATGCCACTCATAATGCATTGTAAGAAAGAAGAGCGAAGGCTATTTGGCAGGTCCTCTAGGCTTGGTGGCTTCTGTGCGTTGGTAGGCCCCACAAAAGGGTAAGCATTTTTTACCAAATTGTATGACTGTGCAAGAAGGATGGCCTTGAGATCCGTGTGACCATCAACGGTGGTCGCATGATCGCAAGGGCCGAATTTGGCCCTTGCGATCATGTGCCTGGCTGCCATGTGGTGCTTCTAGTGAGATGGTGGATGAGGTGGCAGGCCAGCCAATCTAGGCCTGCCACGTGTCAGGTGGGTCCCGCTACAGGGGGCCAAAAGTAATATTTTGTTTAAAATTCATGTGCATTCAAACTTGAAAAAATCAAATTTAAAATGATGAATTCCTATAGTTTTAACTATAGTGAATAAATTCAAAATTCAAAGTTGCAGACATGGGAGACTTTTTTAATGGCTGGGGGCTTTATTTTTTGCCCAACTATGGACTATTATATACCGTCGGAAAGGTCTCGACGCGAGGATTCCATTTTTGGGATCAATTTCAATGCACCTCAAACTAGTTTCGGGATATTTGCAGATGAACAAAATAGGGGCCAGGAAGATATTTTGAAAATATCTAATTTGTTATGTTCGGTGACTCGTGTTTTCAAGGGGATAGAGTAGATCAGGTTTGTTGTTCCAGACATGGTGATTCATTCAGTGAGTAGTTCAGAGTCTGACAAGTGTCAAGTTGTGATGCTTTCTGGTGTTTCCCCCTTCTCTTCTTATTCCCTTTTCTGATCTTTTTGTAGGGGTTCCAACCTTTTTGCATGACCAGAGCTCTGCAAGTTTGAGTTCCAACTAATGCAAGTTCTGGTTTAAGTTTAGTGTCTATTTTTCTGAGTTAGCTGTTATCCGACTGTATTGACATGTTTAAGTTTAATGAAAATACATTGAAGCCCTTTCTGGTGTTTGTTGATGTCTCTGTGTGTTGTTTTAGATTTCTTGTGTGTCTAATTTGTAAGGCAAATTGTGAGGGTATCACTAAGCTTCTTTCAAGGAGAGTGTTAGTCTTAGTGGTGTTTTATGAGAAATCAAAATGGCATAAGGATTTGATGTCCAAGTGTGAGAAAGAGATAATGGTTTACAAGGCATTCCATTTGGTTTTACCTGTATTTGATTTGAAAATCTCTGTGGATGTGTGTTTGTTTGACTCCTAACCCAATGAACTAGTTACTGGTCTTTCCCAGGATTACAACCAAAATCAATCAATCAATTAACTATTTCCCTTTCTATTTTTGGGTACTTTGATTGTTAAATCTAGCATGACGGGCTAGAACCGTCTAATGATTCGCTTGAAAGGGTGAATCCAGTTGCAGGACATTAGTATCCTGCTGATCCATTCTTATATTTGCTCATGTTGTGAGGAAGGAATAGTTTACAGGTGTTGTAAGCAGATGTCTCAAGGTACACCCGCCTGGGTCTGTGGAGCTCGAAGTGTAGAAGGCTTTTGAAGCCTTGTCGAAGTTGGGTTTTCTCTTGTTGAGTCCGTTTGTGAGTTGTGAAAGAATGTATGATTGGACTAACAAGAAAAAATGTTAACAAATTGGCGACTCTACTGGGGAATTTGTGATAAATTTCAGTAAAATTAGAGCCTTGAGTCCAGCCATATCCATTTGTGGACAGAGTTGAGAATCTGAACATTATCGTGAAGATTCAGGAGGTGTTCATCATGATTTAATATTTAAAGACACGGTGACTTTGCTAGTGGAAGAATTCAGAACAAGTTTACAAGAGACCAGTGAAATTTTATTTTATTTTCCTCTTTGAAAGAGGTGGCGACTCTGCATAAAAGATCAGTGACATATGTTGCAGGCTGTGGGAGCAATACATCAGATTTCTGAAATACAGTTGTAAAATCTAGTATTTCTATGTCTCCCATGGTGGTACAGCTGGAAGGAAGAAGAAAGTTTGTTTTCCCATCGCACCTAGCTTTAAATTTTGAAGGTATTCCTGGATTCCCAAATGTCATACCTGCAAATGTTAGGAAAAACTTGCCTCAATTCAGTGGTAGGAAAGATGAATCCGCTGAAAAACATTTGAATCTTTTCCTTGACTTAATGGAAGATTATGAAATTAGCTGTGAGGATGTAGTTATGAAACTTTTTGTGCAATCTTTGGTTGGAGAAGCTAGAGAATGGTTTTCTCTTTTGTTCCCTCAGTCAATCAGCTCATGGGAGGAATTTGCATCAGCATTTAATGAGAATTTTAAAGAATGGGAAAGTGAGTACAGTCTATTAGTTGACCTGATTGGTATTCACATTGAGAATGAGGAGTTAGTCTCCACATTCAATCTCAGACTCATAAAAATATGGAAGAGAATTCCAGAAAAGTGCAGACCCCATGATGCATTATGTCTTGTCATTTACCTTGCTGCATTAAATGAGGAGATGAGTTTCTTGTTGATGGATAAGAAACCAAAATGTTTATATCAAGCTTTTCAAATGGCTTCAGACATTGACAGAATGAAAAGATTTGGTTTTCCAAAACTTCACGAAGATTTCTCCCATCATAGGTGTGCACACAATGATGGTTGTAGAGATTTAGGTATTCCTCTTGTTTGCAAGTATCATGATGAGCTGAATATTCCTGTTGGTGTACAACCGGTTGGTATAAATCAGATTATGTTTGACACTCAGATTCAACAGTAGGACATTGTTCGATTTGATCAAATTTATCAATTTACTATTTCTCCTCTATCTCATTTTGATTTCGATCTCGAGGGGGCAGTACCTATCAAACTTCAATCCTTTATTCAGCTTTATCAATCCTATCAATTGCTTCGCTTGGGGTAACCTTGTTTGAGACTTGACAATTACCTATTTACATGGGTGTTAGCCTTGCCTTTTTCAATCAGCTTATCTTTGTCTTGATGTGTTCCCATCCATCGATCACACATTTGGGTTGTTTTGTGATCCCAAATCGATCTCACACTTCAACTTCATTCTTTGACTACATGTGTTCCCATGAAGATCACACATTAGTCAAAGAGGGGCAAATGTATGCACCCTAAAATGGTCACCTAGACTTTGGGCCCCCATTCATCATTTTATCAATTTCCTGAATCAATGCTTTGCAATATTTTCAATTCAAATCAATTTCCTTGATCAAATCATAATTAATTCAAATATTTCAATATTTCCTAAGGTTTGATCATTTTATGCTAAATTTTATTTAATTAAGAGAACATGCTTCCTTTTAAATAAATAAAAAATCTTTTAATTAAATAATAATTATTTTATCATAAGCCACATTTAATTAAAAGAACAAATCTCTTTTACATAAATAAATAAATCTTTTAATTAAATAATGGTAACCACTTTGCTAAAAATAATAAATAAATAATAAAAAAAAACAAAAAACTTTTTATCTACACATTGAATGCACACTTTCCAAGATGAGTGGGATCTCCTTTTGCCTCTTAATCACTTCCACACATCTTTTTGCCTCTTAACCATGTCCATTGATTTTGCCTCTTGAGAATCTTGAGCACATGGATCAACCAAGATTTAATCTCCACCATTACTCATTTCTTTTTGCCTCTTAATCTTGACCATCCATTCATTTATAAATCCTTTATAAGGAGCCTTCTCCTTCTCATTTATGCGTACAGATTTTAGAGATCTAGGATTTTATATTGTTATGCAGGTTTGGAGAGAGATTTTAGAGGAGAATTTGAGCATTTGAGCTTGGATATTGCAACTACTCTTTTCTTGTCTTCTTCTCTCATGTCCCATGGCAATCCATTTAGATTAATATTGCACATGCATATTAGATTAGATTCATATTTCCTTTCATAGAATAATCTTGCATAAACATTTCCTTTCATAAATTAGTTTGCTTTCATGCATTGTTATCATATAGAATAGATTTCATTTTCATTTGCATGCATACTTGATGATCACGGAGACTAGCATTCTTTCTTTTCCTCTTTGAATCTCTCATTTTATGGTGTACTTGCATGGGCACAAACTAGGTCTAAGCTGAGGACCTCCATCATAAACTCTTGCACTCCATGAATAGAGAGCTATGAGTCACCATTTGAGACCTCATTCTTGAGAAATCTTGGATATAATGACTCATAGAAGTGTGTCAATATTTTAGCAAACAGGTTGCACACATCATATGACTGGTGATGAAGAAAAATTTGAATATCTTGAACATTATAATGGTGGATCTGTGAAAATGGAAAATGATACACATTTTCAAGTAAAAGGAAAAGGGTCTATATTTTTGAATAATAAGATCAGATGTGAGAATTCATATTGGGTGAAAGGACTTAACTATAATTTTTTGAGTGTAGCATAGTTGAATAACATTGGTCACCAAGTTGTATTTGAGAATAGAAAGGTGAAAATCTATGATGAAGCTAGAAAATTGATTAGTACTGGTGAACAATCAAAAGGTAACTTATTTTATATGGACAATGTTGAAACTTCTTGTTTATTAGATAAAAATGAAGATGTATGGTTATGGCATAAGAGGTTATGTCATGTGAACTTTGACAACATGGTTAAGATCAGTAAGAAAATGAAAGTTAGAGGTTTACCTAGCATATCTAAATCTGACCATGTAATGTGCAAACAATGTCAAATGGGTAAGATGTCAAAGTATTCTTTCAAGATAAAACATTACCCATCTAATACTATTTTGGAGTTAGTTCATACTGACTTGTGTGGTCCAACAAGAACTTAGAGTTATTATTGAGACAAATATTTTATCTTATTTGTTGATGATTTCTCTAGGATGATGACTATCATGTTCTTAAAATAAAAATCAAAAGCTTTCAAAATATTTAAATGGTACAAAGCAAAAGTGGAAAAAAAAAGTGGTAAGAAACTAAAATTCTTAAGGTTAGATAGAGGTGATGAATTTATTTTTGATGAGTTTACTAATTTTGGTAATGAGCATGGAATTAAGAGATAGGTATTTGCACCGAGGACACCCCAACAAAATGATATTGTTGAAAGGAGGAATAGATCAATTATTGATTGTGCTAGAACACTGATGATTGAAAAAGATGTTACACAAATGTACTGGAGAGAAGTTGTTATTATTGCTGTTTACACACTGAATCGAGTTCAACTGAAGAAAAAATCAAACAAGACACCTTATGAATTATGGTATGGTTACACACCTAATGTGAGTTATTTCAAATTATTTGGAAGTAGATGTTACATTCTGAAAGATGATAGAAATGGAAAATTTGATTCAAAAGATGATGAAGGGATATTTCTAGGACATTCTACTAAAAGAAAGGCTTATAAATGTTTGAACAAGGCTACTAACAAAATGATTGAAAGTGCAAATGTGAGAGTTGATGAGTTTGCATAAAATAATGATGAAGAAAGAAAAAAGGAGCCGAAAGACTATGGTATATTTTTATTTATTGAAGAACTTGAAACTTTATCCAAGCAATAGTCTGGTGTTACCGAGCAACAAAATAATGCTATCATGCAATAGTCTTTACAAACCGAGCATCAAAAAATAGTTACTGATGAGAATGATGATCATGCATCGAGTGGAGAACACATTGAAGAACAAAGATCTGAACCTGTAATTGCAAAGTATGTGAGAAGACACCATCCAAAAGATTAGATAATTGGAGATAAGAGAGAAGGAATGATGACTATAAGTAAGTTAAGGAACAACATTTGTTTAGTTTGTGAATTTGAGCCTTAAACAGTTAGAGATGCATTGGAAAATGATGAATGGATCAAGGCAATGAATGAAGAAATTGAGAAAATATAGAAAAATAAGACATGGACATTGGTACTAAGACCAAAACACAAAAATGTGATTGGAACTAAAAGGATATTAAAAAAAAAATTGAATGAGAATGGAGATGTAACAAGGAACAAAACAAGATTGGTTTACAAAGGTTATGCACAAGAAGAAGGAATTGAATATGGAGAAACTTTTGCACCCGTTGCTAGACTTGAAGGAGTATAAATATTGCTTGTGTATGCTTCTTACAAAGGTTTTAAGGTATATTGGATGGATGTTAAATCTGCATTTCTGAATGGAATATTTGAGGAAGAGGTATACATTGAACAACCTGAAGGTTTTTTTAATCCTAATTAGAGGAATATGGTATGTAAGTTTCACAAGGCATTATATGGATTGAAACAAGCACTGAGAACATGGTATGAAAGACTAAATTCTTATCTCATAAGAATTGGATTTGTTAGAACAAGTGACAACATCAATTTGTATTTGAAATGTGAAATTGATGACAAGATTCTTATTGCTGAAATATTTGTTGATGATATCATATTCGGAGGTCATGATATCTTATCCAAATCATTTGCAGATGAAATGAGGAAAGAGTTTTAAATGTCGATATTTGGTGAGATCAATTTTTTTCTTAGATTAAAAATACTACAATAGAAGAAAGGTATACACATTACACAATCTAAATACATCAAAGAAGTGTTGAATACATTCGGTATGGAAGATTCAAAACCAGTTGGTACACCTATGGTAACTGGATGTAAGCTTATAAAGGATGAGAAGTCAACCGAGGTAAATCAAACCTTGTATAGATCAAGGATTAGAAAATTGATGTATGTTGTGCACAATAGACCATATATTGTACATGCAATTGGAATTGTAGCTAGATTGTTTGCTAATCCAAAAGAATCACACATGACTGTTATGAAAAGAATTTTGAGATACTTGAAGAATACTAAAAATTATGGATTATGGTATAAGAAAGAAGACAATTTTAAACTGAAAGTTTACATTGATGTTGATTGGGCTGGAAACATTGATGATAGAAAAAACACTATTGGTGGAGCATTCTTTTTAGGAAAAATATTGGTAGCTTGGATAAGTAAGAAACAAGGATGCATTTCTCAGTCCATTGCAGAAGCAAAATATGTTGTTGTTGCTGCTAATTGTTCAAATATTGCATGGATAACAAAATTATTGGAAGGTATGAAAGAAGAGATCACTGATCCAGTGATAATACAAGTGCTATTAATATTTCAAAGAATTTGGTGATGCATGCAAAGACAAAGCATATATCTATTAAGTATCACTATTTGAACGAGCAATTTCAAGAAAAGAAAGTCAAATTGGAATATGTGAAATCACAAGAGCAACTTGCTGATATATTCACTAAACCATTATCGAAGGACACATTTGAATACTTGAGAAGTAGACTAGGGGTCCATCCCCTATCTAATAGTTACTAAGGTGATTTGAAGTTGCATCAACCTATACTTTATCATAATATCTAATAATATTGATGCATAATGTTCACACTTTGGGTTTCCCGAGGTTGTGAAGAAGGAAAAGAAGATGGAAGACAAGCTGAAAATGCATATCTGTACATGCAAGGTACTAGAATCTAAACTAAATAAAATAGATATTGATTTGGCTATTGAAGAGTTGATTATTTTCTTTTTGGCATCGTTGTCAAAGGGAGAGAGAATCAATGAAATATTTAGATAAGGGAGATACGATTGCATGAAATATACAGAAATGGAATAAGGGAGAGAGAATGAGAAGGAAATTATGTAGAAAGAGAGATGACCAGGAAACATTAGAGAGATACATGAGATATAAGTTAGAACTGAAGCTAACTGAAAGGGAGAGACATTGATGCTTTGTGGTGATTAAACATATTAAATGCATTAAGCTAGGGAGATCTTACCGAGTCATAGCATATACATACAAAGTTGTAGAGATATATTTGGTATTCTATGACATATTTTATATGGTGTTGCCATCAATGCCAAAGGGAGAGATTGTTATACTACAACTGATTGAATATTTTAAAGGGAGAGATTGACAATTGATTGGATACTTCAAAGGGAGGGATTGATGATCAACGAGCTATAAAGGTATATGTGACACATTAAATCAATTATTGTATTGTCATTGATGTCAACTATTTTTTACTGTACTTATCATGATAGTTACAAACATCTAAAGGAAGAAATAATGGTGAAGGAATGAGATATTTACATGAAGATGAGATGTATGAGAAAGATATGGATATGGTATTGTAACTTTTTGGCGAGTCTATGAAAGTATGTTAGTGATTTGATTGTATTACATAATTGTTATCCTAATTTTCTACATGCAAGATGATAAAAATAAATAGTAAAATATTGCATGAAGGTACATCTATTTAGCACTATTGTTTAGGTGATGAAGATAAATATTTTGCTATTGCATTCATATCATTAGTTACATTGTACTCTATGTATTGATCATATCCAAATTTTCAAATTCATAATTGATCATTACATTGTGCATTCAAACTAAATGTAATAGAGAAATTCTCTTTCATATTTCATCTTTCATCTTGAAACTGAGATCAAATGGCATAAAAGAAATCATGATAGAAGTATGAGTAGGGGCCCATGCATTGCCTTGTATCTAGTCATCTGCATTTAGGAGCTGGTTGTCTGTCAAAGTCTTTTGGTCTTGTCTGAGTCCTCATGTCTTGTGTCTCAGGGTCTTGTCCTGCATCATAGTGAAAAAATGTTAGATCCAATTTGGATCTAAGCAATGCATGAAAACCTAGAAGCATCATACTACAACCAAAACTTTCAGAGCTGCACATCTATCTATGATATCAATGCAATAGAAAAATATGCATCTGCATAAACTAAATAATAGTATTAAAGGGACATGACTTCATGAAACCTTTTACTATTTATGGTCATCATTATGCATGTTTTTAATACAAACCATATATCTGAATCAAAGGGGCTTAATTCTTGTAGTTGAGAATTTTTTTTTAAAAAATAGAGGGTAGCATTGGGTTAGTGAACATATCAGTTGACTAACATTAATGCATGAATGTCATCATACATGGCACTCTCATAAAAATTGATCATTTGGTCATGTTCACTAACTTAATATGGTGGATTTGGTGATGTTTTTAAGAAGAGTAAATAGAAGTACACTCAAATATAAAAGTAATGAACTATGATGCATGTTTATTCACTAATAGTTGTATGAAAGAAAAGATGCTAGAAAAGGTGTATATGCTACAGGTTTGTGCATATGCAGACATGGGAATATTCATTATTGATGTGCAATGTAAAGAGGGTTTATCTCTTTCAAACAATGATAATTGATGTGCAATGTTGTGCATACACAAAAAAGAGAGACAACCATATTGTGATCATAAGAGGAAAAGCTACATAAGATGGTCAAATAACAGTGTTGTCAAAAGATGCATGCTCAATCACAATGCTAGAATGCTACATGAAAAATGCATTATTTTTAAGTATCAAATAGTGTTTACATAATTTGTATTCATGGATGTCACGAGCCCGTGCTCGAACTCTATGAATCAATGTTCTTATATTTATGGGTGTCATGAGACCTTGCTCGAACTCCATGAACATAAACAAACATGGTCACATTTCATATTTTAAAGAGAAATCAGTATGTTGCACTTGTCTCTATCTTTTTGTAAAGGAAAGAACGAAACAACTGTAGATTCAGACAACATCTTGTAAAGACCAGATGGTTGCAGATACAGTCATGCCATTTCAAAGTCAAAGACATTGCTAAGTCACAACCCCAACAAGAAAAAATCAAAGTATGTTGGTTACTGTTGGTCATGACAGGATAACAGTGACAAGGCACAAATATTATCACTGTCAACAATAGACATGCAATGGAACCCCAAATCAACATATAGAAATACAATAAAACTGAGCTGTAGATGACTGGTAAAAAAAATGAAGTATCAAACAATAGCTCCAACATTCCAAATCGCATAAAATGAACAACTAAAGTGGAGTTTACAAGCTTGATTCATTATGAAATAATAATAACTATCAATTTTTACCACTTTAAACAACAAAGAGGAAAAAACCCCAAAGTCTTCGCAATATGAAGAAGATGAAACTCAGCCTTCAGCGATGTGTATAAGTTTAGCAAAGTAAAAAGAGGAATAGTGTTACTTATCTCAAAGACAGGTTGAGATCTTTGCATGAAGTTCCAGACGCTAAATACCATCAAAGCTGAGTTCTTAATCAAAGCATAAGTTCCAGCGGTAAAGAGCCTTAGTTCTTTACTAGGATTCCAAATGCAATCAAAGCTTGAGCTTCATGCTCAAATAACAACCACAGGAGAAGTGATGAGATCTAGATCATGGATCGAACACAGAGAAAATGAAGGTAGGCTCAAGATCATTACAGAAAAATCACCATGGATTATGGATTTCTTTTTCCCCAAATACAAAGGCAACTCAAAGACCAAAAAATTCCAAGGGTTTTGACAAATTTTAAGTCTACTGATAGAGGAGGAGTTAATACCATTAATGTCTGCAGTGTTTCCATCCAAGCCTTGATTTCCTAAGTGCCACGACAACTATCGAACCTTTTTACATCATATGGATATTCATTAAAGATTTGCTAATTGTATGGAGTCGGTCATATTGACCTTGTATTATGTAATCAACAATAATATTAGACTTAAGTTTTTAAATTTAAGTCTGAGTTATGTATAGGCTTGATGATATAGTTTAGTGGGCTTAAGGCATAGGTTATTTGTATTGAGTTAAGGCCCAATTTTAGGTTATTGGTTCATGTTGATGATATTTGTATATCAACATTAGGGGCATGATTCAAGGCATGATTTATGCTTGTAATTTAGGGTTTCCAAGCTATTTTGGAGGGCTTTTAGGGGGCTTAGATTTTTGAATTTGGCCTTAGGAGGGTATATATATGAGATTCATAATCAGATTTAGGGGTTCAAAATTGAGGAGAAGAATACTTTGTGAACATATTGGTTCCATTGTGCCCTTTTACATATGTTTTGTAACCATTTTCAAATTTTGAAGGAAATAAAGAAAGTTCTCCATATTTCATATATTTTTTGAGTTTTTTCATCAATCCTATTCATCTTTTCTACATTTCAGTGTTGTATGTTTTGTGTAACAAAGATAATTGAGTTAATTCAATTCCTTCTCTAAGTTATCAAAACCAAACCTTTTGCAAAATCTGTATGTTTATTGTTAGATTTTCATTGTTTGTGGTGCATACCCTAATAGTGAGTTTAAGTCAACCTATATGTTGAATAGTGAATGTTTAATGCAAATCTCAGTAGTTTGTGTATTGTGGATGCTGGTTTGAAGTTTCTGATAAGTCTAGATTCTAGTTTGGTGTATCACCCCCTTTTTCATTCAGTTTTAAAGTCATCTCTTTTTCCTTTTCCAATCAAAGTTTCAGTCAAAGGTGATATTCCAAATCCAATAGGAACTGGCCTAGAATCTAGAGATTCCTTCTTAATCAAAGTCTAACCACAACTCGAGAAGGTTTCCATTGTTACCATGAAATATTAGTGTACCCTAATGCTTGAGTTAGGGTGATATTTCAAGGCCTTAACAGTTCTGTTAAGAATTGAAGGTCAAGAATGTACAAGTTTATGTGGTCAATAAATGAAGAACTTAGTATACACTGAGAAAGTGTAGTGTATACCAAGTACAATATTAACTAAGTAATAATTCACCGATGCATCACGATATTGACTGAGTAGGAAAATAAGGAGATATATTTGATTGCCGACTAAAGATGATAAGCTGTACAAATATGGATGATTTTGAGGTTAAAGATAAATTTTGTTATGAAGATCAAACAACTAACAAAATTCAAGGATGATTGAATGATCTAGAATGAAACATGTTAGAGACACAAGTTTCGAAGAAGGTTGAAGTGACAAAATCAATGGTGAAGATTAAGAGGCAAAATATATGGATGAGGAGAGAATGGTTTATCATGTCTATAAAAGGATACAAGAGATTCATTATGAAGAGGGTGTGCGTGAGAAGATTGCATTCATGTGAAGCTATTTAGACGGGTTGAAGACAAAACCATGTAATTCTACAGACTACACCGAGTGTTAGAGAAAGGAATTAACCGAGCAATAGAGTTGGAGGACAAGAAATTAAAGTGATTATATTAGCCAAAGGTATTTTGAGCTTAGAATAGATCTACAAATATGCAAAGGAAGTTTTATTTGAATCAAATCATTTACTGTTGCATTCTAACCATTGCTACAGATAAATCTCTTAACCAAGTGGGACTTAATAGTCTTTATTATTTCATTATGAAATTCAATGAATGTTGATTGTTTTCATGTTGACGCAATAGTGAATGTTTGGTCATGGAGAACTATTAGTGATAAATCCTCTAACAAGGTCACACCTCACAATTTGTTTTTTAACCTTTAACAGGGTTGGCTCTTAACCGATCTCACTTCAGAAGAGTATAATTATTTCGGGCACCAGTTCGAGGTGGTTTTTCCCCTAACTGGGTTTCCATGTTAAAAATAAAGTGTTATATGTGTATGGATGTGATGATTTGTTATTTTACTTTATACATTACAATTAATGGTTTGATCGGTATATACACTAATTAATTTTACTGGTATTCAGTTAATGAATAGAAAGGCACAGACAAAATTTTACCAAGTTGTTTAGATTAACTGAAGGATTTATTTTATACATCTGGGAGTATTTGGGATTGTAGAATAAAAGTACTTAACTAGTTCACCCCCCTCTCATTTATCTAACAATTGGTATTAGAGTAGGAGTACTTGAAGGAAGAAGTTTGAAGGACCTAAGTAAAAGATTACAAGATGTATAAGAGAGAGGTGCCAAAGCTGAACAAAGACAACTTCTCAACATGGAAAAGTATGATGAAGTTATATATATCAGGGATTGGAGATTCTATAATGTACTATTTGGAAAATGAGTTTATAACTCCTAGTGGTCCTTTTACTGTCAACCAGATGAAAGAAAGACAAGAACACAATGCCATGATGATTGAGATTGCTTCTTCTTTATCAAATGTTGAATTTGAAGACATTAAGACATGTACAATTGCAAAGAATATGTGTGACAATCTCACACTAGTTCATGGAGGAGATGTGAATGTGCTCAGGGCAAAAGCTAAAAATCTAAGAGGTAAGTTTGATGATACGAAGATGAAAGAAGGTGAAAACATCACCCAGTACAACAATTGAATCAAGGAAGTTGTGAATGCTATCCAAGGAGTAGGTGGAACTATTGATGATGATACAGGTGGAAACCATTTCATCATCTTAGGAAGGGAAGGATTAACCTCCTTACACACACACAAATCCCTAGGTGATATACTTTCATGTTTTGATAGGTTAATCTAATGCTCATTTAAATTTATTGTCATCATGAGTGATCAAACATAAAGTTTCATTATGAAGTCAGGATCAAATGTAGTCACTTTATTTCCATTCTTGTTGTCCCCCTTTCCTCTAGGGCCTGTTTGTTTGCTAGAATTAGACTGGAATTGGGATTGTTAAATACTAGAATTGGCATTTTTTATGTTTTTGTTCAAAACATGAAACTAGAATAGGGATTTTTTAATTCCCATTTACCCCCAAAACCAGCATTAAACTCTTCCATCTAAATAGGTGGAATTGGAAAATCAATTCAAATTCCACTTAAATGGGAATTGGGGGTAAAGAAAAATTTATAATATTTTGAAATCTATATGAAAATAACATTTTCCATCTTCTCATTATGAATTCTAGATGAATCAAATAGTTCTAGCCATATTCCAAAAACCATTTTCTGGATTTAAAACTTCCAGAACTGTCAAATACTAGAATTTTACAATTCTAGCGTTACTTAATTCCAGAAACCAAATGGACGCCTATGGATTTTGGTTAGCCATTCAAGCTAGTTTATTTTTTAAGTTTTATTTTGGTTAGCCATTCAAGCTAGTTTCTCATGTTCTTATCTTTGGCTTCTCTCTTAATATTTTTGCATTGCAGTTGGCATCGTGTCTTGAGTCCTCTAGTTTGACCTTTGCTTGACTAAATGTTTTGGTTTTCTTTTAAAAGAAGAATCCATGATATTTGCTATTTTGCATTCATGTTTCTATTTCCTTGGATGATGTTCAAGCAACTCATGGAGATAATAAATTTGAGAAACCCAAAATGATTTGACTCCCATCCCAATGAATAAGGCTTTATTCTGTGCAACCAAAGCTTCTGAGGTTCACTCCTAATAGTACAAGATCCCCCAAAGTCACCAAAATGTAGACTCCTACATCTCCTTAAACACTTTATGTGGTTACCTTCATTCTCTGACTATGCTGAGTGGTTCACAGTATTCAAGTCTCAACGCTGGTTGACATGCGTAAGCCTGGTTAAGTTTCTAATCCTTCACAAAGAATCAAATCCTCCAAAGTTTCACCATCCTACCACGTGTCCCCAAACACTCTCACTTCAATAAGGCTTGTTGACGCATTTCAAGGAATATTATTTCTTGGAAAAAACTCCATGACTAATAAATTTATAGACATATGTTCTCTTTTTGATGCTCAGATTGACTTGTGAAATCATGACATCTCTGGTCAATCCACCATGGTTTTTTTGGTTGATCCCAATTGGAAGGCATGCTGCAATAAACCAATTAGATTCAAAAATTTTCCTGTGGCATAAGAAATTGAGTGATGTATGCTAGATTTCTCAGTATGCCGTTTGATTGTAACAAAATTATAATAATTCTGAGATTATTTTCAACTGAGGGTTGTTCTATAAATTCCTGACAATTTGAAACTATAAGAGGTTTGAATATTAGATTTTAGTGTTAAGTAGGCGAAGAAGTAAATTGTATCATTTACAAGGATTTTACTTTTATGAGAACAAGACCCTATGGCTTGTAGTACAAGGGTGTATAATGTAACACACTTTCTGGGGCATTCTCTCTCACCTTGGAATATTTTCTCTTAATAAATCATGGGACTATGTACTTGATGCCTTTTTCATTTTAATTAATCATCGTGTCATGTGTTGAACTCTTATAGGTGTGGTCCAGTCTGTTTATGTTTTCTATAGTGCTTTCGCAGGGAATACAATTTTTAGGAAGTGTGGTCTTCTCTTTTGACCCTTATACAAACTATTTATGTCTATTGATAGAAAATATCATATATTGTGTCCCTTGTTGAGGAGAATCACACTTTCTTTAGGAGTAATGTTCCTCAATTCAGACCCTTGTAGTGCCTCCCATGGTAGGATATGAACGTGTGAGCCCTATGTCCAAGACTTTGGCTTCTCATTCTCTTTCCAATAATGAAGGGAAGTGGTGCACCATCTCATGAGTGAATGAAGACATAGAGCTCTAACCAAAAAGGTCAAGCCCCTATGAATACCACTTGACAAATTCCTAGCCTACCCAACAAAGCTTTGATTCAATTTTTATCCTCCCCTTAGCTCATGTTGTTGGATTAAAGGTGGTTCTCCTCCCTTTTACCCAAACACCAAACATGAAGAGATGCCTTCTAAAATATTGGAGGTCATGTTTTAAGGCATACCTTGTTCCACCATTTCAACACTTCTAGAACTTCCCTATGGTAATCGATGTGAGCCACAAGCCAGGGGATTAACACTCAACTCTCTGAAAGTAGATTTTGATATCTTCAAAATCTTCCATTCTTGGATTCTCATAATGTCTCTTAGATGTCAAATTATAAGTTAACTTAACTCTTTCATTTCCCTTATAGATTTCTTTCATCTTTTTCCAAACTTCATAAGAAATCTTCAAAGAAATAACCTTGGATAATTCAGTCTTTGATAAATCACTAGTAATAGCATACCTTTCCTTTTCATTTTCCTCATATGCCTCAATTTCATTCTGAGTGTTAAGCCCATTATGAGTAAATACATACTTTGTCTCCACATGCTTTGAGGTCTTACAACTAATTGATACCAAGTATCCTTTCATTCGATATTTCCATGAACTATAATTTTATCCATCAAATAAAGGGATAATCATTTTTTGCACCATCAAATCTACCTCAAGTGGTTAAGCTCTTCACCAAGGAACCAATCTCTGATACCAATTGTTGAAAATGTTGAATAACTGAGAGGGGGTGAATCATTTATTTCCACATAACTTACAAAATGTTTTATCTATCAGTCAACTCATAAAAAATAGTAATCAAAAGTTCATATTTTTCATTCAAGCATATTAAACATCCACATAAAATGTATACATTAAGAACATAGAAACACCGATATAGAGAACACAAAGATTTACGTGGAAACCCAAATTGGGAAAAAATATGGAGAAGCTAATTCTCATGAAATTTAAAACACCTATTAAGGTGACACTAATAAGGTAATTTTACAAAGGTTCACTCTTGGTTATTCTCACTACAAGTAGGATCATTATCAATACAATAAGCCTCATTGCGTATAAGGTTCACTGTTGATACAACAAGGCTCACTTCTGATACAATAAGGCTCACTCTCGATACAATAAGGCTCATTGTCGATAAAACAAGGCTCATCGCCAGAAAATATGAAAAGATATATAATACACCACTAAGATTAACACACTACTACACACAAACACAGATCTCCTATAAATAGATTCACAATCACTTCACATATCACCACAATGAGTCTCGTCAATTCAAGAAAAACTGAACTCCTTGCTCTACTTATACAACATGAAGAGATTCACTAGGTTAGAAAAACCATTTGAAATAGGTTGTAGAAAGATATTCTTGTGGTGGTAAGGAATTAAATGAGGGCCACCTCAAACATTACAACATGCCTCATTCAATCCAATATGCAACACCATCTCCAAAGCACTCAGTTCCAACAGATATGATCAATAGGTTACACAAATAAATGGGACCAAAAATTACAAGAGATACACATCCAAATAGGATAGATCCAGACCACATAATCACCCACATGTTGCAACCAAAAAAGGAAACTCACCAAAATTTGTTGGTGAATACCTCAGCTAAAAAATTTAGACTATCAGTGCACATAAATCGATACAAAATTGATACGCCAAACCACTTGGTTAAGTAGCAACCGATATGCCAAGATGTTGGGATGATGATATGTTAAAATTAATGACAACATCATAGATAGAAACCTCACATTCTAACAAAAAGTCTATTGAAATCCCATCTAGACAAAGAATTTTATTAGCTTACATAGAGAAGACAACATGTTCCAAATCTTCAATGGAGAGAGCATGATATAAGAACTGGCTATAATCAACATCCAATTTATTTAAAATATGATCTTTGATTATGTCTTCCAAAACAGGTTGGACATCTTGCCAATGTGCATCATCTTTGAAAAGATTCGCATAAAGTTTTTGAAATAATGTTGTAATTTCTTCTGAAGATGTATGAAGGTTACCCAATTCATCTTTAATTTCCCCAATACACTCCATTTTTTTTTTTATAATTGAGAAAATTAAAGAATAATTTGGAGCCTTGTTATCCTCCTTAGCCTAGTGTAGTCTAGCTCTAATCTTAGCACCTTGTCCCTTATAATTTTCTACTCTTAGAATTTGTGATGCAGAGCATCTTACAAAACAAACAATCAATAGGATCCTTTCTGATCCTTTCAACATCCATTAAATAATATCTTTTTATAAAGGCATGTTATGAGGAAAACCACAACATGTTTTAACACAAAAATATCAACCTTTCTCCATTTGCATATCCTGATTTCTATATTTGATTACATTATTCATAACTTTCAGTTTTGAAATCCTATTAACAAATAATTTGGTGGAATTGTTCCCAATTAGTCCTTATAAAACATATATAAATCAGAGCTCTGTACAGTAATTAAATTATAAGTTATGGTCTCTACACCGAGAGCCATTTTTCCTGTTATAAACCAGATTTTAAAAAAATAAACCCTACCTAGGGAATCTCATATATTTCTCAAAATGAATCCAAATGATACCAAACCAATTCCACATAAATTATTAATGTTTCTAGTTTCCAAATATGTAAGCCCTTTATTTTTCCCATTCATAAATCATTTTACAAGCACAAATCACTATCTGCAACTCCAATGGAGATCTTTAAAAACTAGTTTCCACTCATATGCACATAACTTTCACAAATATGCATAAAAAAAACTCAAACCAAAAGGAAATGAAATTTAATTCACATATATTTCCAATTAATATTATTAGAGTTCATGATTCTCCAAAATGTGTCTGTACCAAACGTTTCAATCTGACTATAGTCAGGGAATCTCAAATCTGCAAATACCCACTTTCAAAAAAATGCTCATAAATTACTCATTTCTCCACATAATAATTCCAAAAAAAAACCAAAAGAAATATTATTCATCCTACGTTAAAAAAATATACACTTTTTATAACATTTCCAGGCCGTACAGATTTGTATAAGACTTGGAAATCACATAAAAACAGTTAACAACAATCAAAACTGCAAGTTTTGAAGACACCAATTGATTCAAAATGATCTTCCTCCTTTTATTCATGTTTGGAATGACCAAAAGAATGATTTTATAGTATGTTTGGTGGTTTATAACTTCCCAACCACCTTTTGAACCATCTCCTTACCCTCTTTTAACCTTTTACAACATACTTGCATCTTCTGAGAATATTTTATGCATTTTGCATTACAACTTTTTATGACAACTTTACTAGTTTAACTCCAAAATTGAAAAATATTTGCATGGACACTTGAATGCCATAAAATAGAATTTAATGGACATTTTACATCCCCTTTACCCTTTATTAGGTATTATTTCATATTCTAACCTTCTTGACCAAACTAAGACCTTAATAAGACAATATTAACAATGTAATACAAATGGATTCACATAGCCTTACATATGATTAAAATAGACTCATGATACATTTAAAAGACCATAAAATTCATGATATGAATTCTATCCTCTTTTAGCCTCACGGTATTTCTTTGTGCTTAGGTGTTCTTGCACCATACTCCCAACCTTGAAAAGTTTCCAAGTCCCTTGGAAACATGGAACCAATAACTTGCAATAAAATTAGACCAAAAATCTTTACCTTTACCTTTTCCTCTTCATGCCTTTATCATAATCATATTTGCCTTTAAGAACACAAGACTATCCTCAAAATCATATTCTCAAATACTCCTGTCAGTGGAGCATTAATGGTTGCAACTCCATGGTGCCTTATCAGTCAGAGATCCACCTTTACCATTTCTATTTCAAACTCACCATAAACAACTCTCCCATATGCCTCACCTAAGAGTCCTCCTCTTTGTCTCTCTCCTTAGTCTCTTGGCAATCAAATGGACCACTCCTTTGCCCTAGACCTTCTCTTGGCCCTTGATAGACTTCCAGTGCCTGTACACACAACCCAACCTTCATATGAAGCAAGATGGATAAGCACCTACAACTAAAAACTCATCAACAAAACAAATACCAAATCTCCAAGGTCCTAGTGTGGATTTCCTCCATCGGTGCTCTACTCACACACTCAAGATCTTCAAGCTCTAATACCAATTTGATGAAGAGCATCTTACAAACCAAACAATAAATAGGATCATTTCTTATCCTTTAAAAATCCATTCAATAATATCTTTTTATAAAGACATCTTATGAGGAAAACCACAACATGTTTTAACACAAAAATATCAACCTTTCTCCATTTGCATATCCTGATTTCTATATCCGATTCCATTATTCGTAACTTTTAGTTTTGAAATCCTATTAACAAATCCTTGATGGAATTGTTCCAAATTAGTCCTTATAAAACATATATAAATCAGATCCCAGTACAATAATCAAATTATAAGTTATGGTTTCTACACTGGGAGCCATTTTTCCTGTCATAAACCAGATTTAAAAAAACAAAGCCTACCTAGGGCATCTCATATATTTCTCAAAAAGAATCCAATTAACACCAAAATAATTCAAAATAAATTATTAATTATTATAGTTTCCAAATATGTAATCCATTTATTTTTCCCATTCATAAATCATTTTACAAGCACAAATCACTGCTTGCAACTCCAATGGAGATCTTTAAAAACTAGTTTCCACTCAAATGCACATAACTTTCACAAATATGCATAAAAACAACTCAAACCAAAAGGAAATGAAATTTAATTCACATATATTTTGAATGGATATTATTAGAGGTCTTGATTCTCCAAAATGTGTCAGTACCAAATGTTTCAATCTGACTATAGTCAGGGAATCTCAAATTTGCAAATACCCACTTTCACAAAAATGCTCATAACTTACTCATTTCTCCACATAATAATTCCAAACCAAAACAAAAATAAATATTATTCATCCTACGTAAAACAAAATACACTTTTTATAACATTTCCAGGCCGTACAAATTCGTACAAGACCTGGAAATCACATAAACATAGTTAACACCAATCAAAGCTGCAAGTTTTGAAGACACTAATTGATTCAAAATGATCTTCATCCTCTAATTCATGTTTGGAATGAAAAATAGAATGAATTTATAGTATATTTGGTGGTTTATAACTTACCAGCCACCTTTTGAACCATCTCCTTACACTCTTTTAACCTTTTACAACATACTTGCATCTTTTGACAATATTTTATGCATTTTGCATTACAACTTTTTATGACAACTTTACTAATTTAACTCCAAACTTGAAAAATATTTGCATGGACAATTGAATTCCATAAAATGGAATTTAATGGACATTTTACATCCCCTTTACCCTTTATTAGGCATTATTTCATATTCTAACCTTCTTGACCAAACTAGGACCTTAATAAGACAATATTAACAATGTCATACAAATGGCTTCACATAGC
The DNA here is from genome assembly GCA_027943335.1 of Chamaecyparis obtusa. Classification (NCBI taxonomy): domain Eukaryota; kingdom Viridiplantae; phylum Streptophyta; class Pinopsida; order Cupressales; family Cupressaceae; genus Chamaecyparis; species Chamaecyparis obtusa. The sequence goes on along the minus strand of BSBK01004622.1, from coordinate 1,581,179 downwards.
CTTACAAATGATTAAAATAGACTCATGATACATTTAAAAGACCATAAAATTCATGATATGAATTCTATCCTCTTTTAGCCTCATGGTATTCCTTTGTGCTTAGGTGCTTCTGCACCAATTTGGCTTCTAAAGTAGCTATAGAAGTTTGCATATTTATATCATTTGGATTTACTATCAATAGTTTTTTTTGTCATGTTCAAGTTTTCCTTTGAGGGATTTCTCTTTATTTTTATGCTACCAACTCATTATTCTTCCAATAGCACATAGGAATTTAACACATTGTGTAATAGCATACTGCCACCATTTCCTATAAGAAATTCTTTCTTTTAGATTAGGGATAGAGTTCCAAAGAATTGCTAAAGAAGCCACACAAGAAGGGTTTTTCTGATGTGAGGCATTAAACTTATTTGGAAGCCTTGACTTGTTGTGAGTCTTAATATCACTTGCAATAGAACAAATGATAGGAAATTGATCTAAAAGAGTTGAAGAATAATCAACTTTAACATAAAGGTTGTGAAGATCTTGAATAGTATATAAATTAGGAGAAACATAGAACCTATCTAGTTTGCTTAGCTTTCCATCTTCTCCAAATATGTAAATAGACCACGTGAACCAACTATTGTCATGCCTATGATTTATTTTTATAAATAGGATCTACAATGCCAAGGGTATTACGATAGTATATCCACTTTTTAAATTATTCATTACTCAACTTGGCAGTGCTAAACTAGCTATGTTCATTTTGATGTTCATCCTTATTAAAATCACTACCTATGACCCAATAAACCTTAGGAAGGTTTTTAGCCATCCAATCCCATAACACACTTGTTTATTGTGTGTAATTTGGAGCATAAATAGAGAAAAATCCAATGGTTTGGATCAAAATCTATGCATGTTCATAATATTTTAAACTTACAATAAATATAACCCTTTCCTAAGCCTCCCAAGGATTCAACCTCTACTTTCCCAGTTAAGATTTATCCATTTACAAAATCCAGATTCAAATGGGTCCCCTCTTAAGAAGAACAAAATTATTGTTATCTCTATTGAGCATTAATGATTTTCATTAGTATCAAAGGTTATCAAAGACATCAGTCGGTTACTTATATGAACCCAGTCGGTTAAGTCTTCATACCGAGCACCAGAAAGTTTTACCGAGCATCAAACACCGATACCAAGTGACAGTTGTTAGAAATAGGAAATACTGAGAGGGGGGGGGGGTGAATCAGTATTTCACAAACTTTTTCTTTTGCCCACTTATGGATATAATAGATTACTTTAGTGCATACAAAAATTATCAAGCTGATTAACAAACATAGCAGTAAATAGAAAGAACTCATAACACGTGATATGTTCTCGAGGAAACCCTGGCCAAGGGAAAACCCCAGTGGGGATGGTACCCACAAAGATCACTAATCAAAAGTATCCTATTAGGGATATTGGACCCTGTTAGGAGTCAATTTACAATATATAGTAGATCTATCCTGGTTAAAGGACTTTAGGCCTTGTTAGAAGCCTTAACCTTGTTAGGAGTTAGATTACAAAACCTGATCACCAGCTAAGCTCACTACCCAAACAGGTAATACAAAAATGTTTCTGACTATAATATGGTACTGCTTACAACTTCACATCAATAGCCTTTTTTTATATCACAATATACAACTATCGCAAGTTATCTTTTCTTTCTTTTTACACATCACATATATTTTTCATTACATTTCAAGTATGCCTATATATATGAGTTATTAGAGCTAATAACTTTACATGGTCGGCTTCCAAAATCTTTATCCAAGAGTAAACATCTAGGATGTCATCCCTTCATAATGTTAAGTCATTATTTTGACAAGAAAAAATAATCCCTTAACTCTTTCACTAATACTGTCTCCAAAATTGTTCTGTCTGCAAAAAATGTCTTCGGTAAACTTTGAATAAATTTGTCCGTACTACTCCAAAATTTATGCACACTGAGATGGGATATCCTCATACTCTATAGAAGCTTCAATTAACTATGCAAACAAAAATATTTCTCCAGTGGATGTCGCCAACTAAATCTTCATCGAGTGCTCTGTTAGGATCACTGTATCCATACTTAGACAATTTCTTCCTTCAACTTGCCATACTTGCATTCCAGATTCTGCGCTCTTAATAAAGATCATATGTTGCCATAATGACAACATATATGCATCCACATTAGCCAAATTACCAACAATCTCCCCCTTTGTCATTGGTGGCAACATATGGGAAAATTGGCTAAGTGTGCAAACAAAACTTCAAAGTATTTACACAAAATTGTGGCCAAAAGTTATACAAAACATATACAATATTGTACTCCATAGAATAGCTCCCCCTATGAGTATCCTTCCTCATGATATATCCAATTTTTTTCTATCTCTCCCCTTTGACAACAATGACAAAGATAGGGTATACAAAAATTGCAAAAAAAATAAAATTTATACCTTGTTATCAGCTATTGCAAAGCTGGTAGGCTTGCAACACAGTCACCAAACTCTGACTTCCATGATTCAAAATCTTTCTCCCATACCTTCCTGATGGATTCATCAACATTGAGTAGAGTACTCAATCCGTATGCTGCTATCTGACAAGCTTGCAGGGAATTGAAGCTAAACTTCTAAAAAGATGTCTTTGCTGAAAGACACTGCTCAATTTGGTCTTCAATAATTGAGGTCTTGATTGAGATGTGCTCTCTCAAGATGTTAATCCTGAGCATCTTTCTGTTCTTCTCCTCTGCTAACATTCTGATTTCATCATTTAACTTCCATATGTTCTTCTCTATAGAACTTATCTTTACATTTGGGCTTGACAAGGTGTTTGTTTTAGCTGTAATTGCATCTATCTTCTCTCTGATCTTCTTATCTTCTTCAGCTGTTAGGATTTCTAATTTTGTGCATTGTATATACAAACTCTTTCCAGTCTCAAAATGTTTCCTCAAATTCTTTATGCATACATCCAAACTACCAATATCATTTCGAATATTTACACTTAAATTTTGTTGCATTTCTGCTTCAAAGTCTTCCTGAACTTTTATTCTAGCAATATCCTTTAAGTTAGAAAATTTAGAGTCAAAAGAGTTTATTACTATTTTAGCTTTCTCAAGTGGATCTAATTCAGATACCTTAGTGTTGATCACACTCTCAAGTTTCTCTGTCAAAACTCTAACTTTGCCTTCAAGGTCCTTCACCTTCTTATTCTTTCCAATAATTTTGTTAAGAGATGTGATGAACTCAAGCTGATCATCATCTTTAACTTCTTTACCAAGGTCTTCAAAAATTGAACCAATTTGTCTCTTCTTACTGTCAGGTGCACTAGGGGTAGTGACCTCTATCAAAATTTGTTTACCTTTACTGCCTGTACTGCTGGAACTGATTTTGATACTGTTGGTGCTTCCACTACCTCTGTATCCTTTTCTGATTTAGTAATCTTCTCTTGCTCTTCAAAAGCCAGATTGTCAACAATGTTTCCTAGATCATGAAATACAACATCATCTGACTCTAGTGTCACTTTGGTTCCTTCAATGTCCATTGATTCTTTTCCAATATTGATATGTGAAGAAGATGGAACTTCTTCAATACCAACTTCCTCTTCATGCGGTTCCTCTGATTGCTTCTGCTGAGGGTCTGATTCAACTTGCTTTTCTGCAACTATATCTACAAGAACTTGCATTACTGCTTGCTCTGTCTCTTTCTGTACTTCCTCCTTTTTGCCTCCCATTATAAGGATTGTTCTTCTCTTAGTTCTCAATAAAGTTCCAAGAGACTTCAAGAATCTCTTCAAATGATCTTCATTCTCAACTTCACAAAATTGTCTGATTACATGTTCTCTCATCTTTATGTCCTCTTCTTGTGCTCTCTATTTTCTATTCACAAGTCTGTTATACAAATCTTCTGGGATCTTACCATGAATAGTGCTAAGTTTCTTATCTGTCACAATCATATGTGTAATCATTGCATTTTCAAAATTCAATCTGTCAAATGATCCATATAGATCATAGAATTTATTCAACTTAGTGAAGTCTCCATGCTTCAATATATCTTCATTAACTCTTTCAATTCTTGGTTTCCAAGTTTTCTTCTTGATTGAAACTACATCATCATCTTTAATTACTGCTACATTTCTAGGTACAGGTGGTACAATTACTTTCTGTCTCTTGTCAGGTCCTGTTGCACTCACTTTTACTCTTTTGCTAGGAATAGGAGAAAAAGATTTATCTCCTTCATCTTTTTTAGGTACTTCAACTTTTACCTTTATTGCAATAGGATCAACAGGATCTATACTAGATTTCTCAGGTGAAATTACAAGATTTTCACTTTGCTTGAAGGCTTCTGCAGTCTTCTTAGCTATGTCAAACTCATGATTTGACATACCTGATTCTTTCAGTATTTTCTTCATAGTAGATTCAATTCTCTTACTAGATTGCTTCTTTTCTCTCAAACTTATTGCAGAGTTGAAATTCTCTTCATAGGTTCCAAACCTATTTGCATGACCATCCAACTCACACTTTAACAATCTATTCACATATCCTACTGTTTCTGCTTCAGATATTTCATAGCCAAGAGGGTCTATGAATTCCATTCTAGGCTCAACTGCTTCAATGTAGGTGAAATCATTGTCTACCATAAAACAAATGTCATCTTTATGCTTTTCAACTAAGGATTGAGGAATCCTTGATTTGTTCTTAACAATATTCTGAAAAGTCTTCAATACAAGCTTCACATTGTCATTAACTTTATCAAAAAGGTGCTTCATGTAAACTGAGTTTATTCTTTCCATTGTGTTCACATTGTTACTCCAATCAACTGTGTAAGGAAATCTTCTCAAAATATGGAAAAACATATAGGTTATCAGAGATGAAAACCTAAACTGTGTGTACTTAGCCTTCTTAATCTTTTCTAAGTTCTCAAATAACTGAATTTTCAAAATTTCACATAGGTCTACTTGTTTCTTCTCAATACACATAAGATAAGCTGCATGAACCATTCCTGCAGCCATGTCATCTTCCCTTGAACTACCACAAAATTTAGTTGTTAGGATCTTGCAAAGGTACCTAACATCATCTTGCTTAATTTTACTTATTACAATTCCTCTACCATTATAACTAGATCCAGTGTTATCTAAAACAATCTTTCTCATGTTCTTTTCATTCAGTGGAATCTCTCCAACTTTAGATAATCTAGTAACATCATGAATTAGGTTGGCAGTTATATCAATAACTCTGTCCTCCATCCAGAATTTCCCATTGTGGATTCTACTCAAAATGATCTTGGTACATTCCTCATCATTAAATTCATACTTCAAGGAATATTTGATAATTTCATTGTTCTCTAGGTGCCCATAAGCTGGTTTAACTGAGATGTCTTGATTGTACAATTTCCTACAATCATCACTAAAATTTGCATCTTCCAAAGTTTCAAACTTGCAACTTAAATATCCTTTAACATTCTCAATGTGCAATACTCCGTCTAGTACGGATGATAATGCTAGACTGTTATCAATCTCAGTTGGTTCTATTGGTTCTTTCTTAATCTTAGGTCTATTCTTATCCTTAACATTATGAACCATAGAAATATCCATCTTATCAACTGATTAAAGATCAAAAAATACCTCAACTTTGCAAATCTAGGGTTTCGGTATGATTGACGCTGCAAACTACTTCCAAACTTCTTCAAATCATCCTCAACTCGCTTTTTCTTCTTTCAAATCTCTTTTCAATCACTTTGTAATCATGATAACTTTGATTTTTACCTTATAACACTTCACATTAACTCAATCTGACATCGCATTCATTCATTTTACCGCTAAAACCTCAAAAAGCTAATTCTGCAAACCTGCAACCATAAAACTTTCTGCGACCTCGCAAAACACAATATTTTATTTTGTGCACTTAACCATAGCATTAGTACAACATAATAAACCTATATCTAATTGCGCAAAACTTAACTCATTCAAATTCCTAATCTACACTAATCCTAAGTCCTAAACTACAGAAACTTACATAATTTAAGTACTTAAAGAACGGTCAGGTAAAGATTCATCCTTACCATTAGTTACATTACCTTCCTGACTACTTTCAATGCTGACTATACCTCCTTGATCTGTGCCTTTATCAAATTTTACTTCATCTTTATTGCTACAACAACCTTTCTCTTTGTTTCCTGCATTTTCATTCCTTCTTGTATTGTTCCTAGGGTTAGGGTTATGATGATAACCTCCACTGTTCATTCTGCAAAATCTTGCTGAGTGTCCAAACTTGTTGCATATCTGACAAATGATTCCATTGTTTCCAAATCTCTGTCCTTGCTGGTTAATCTGTGACCTACAATTTCTAGCAATATGTCCTACTTTGTTGCATCTAAAACATACTATCACTTTTCTTTGATTCATTTCTTCAATAGATTTCTTATCTGCATTGTTAGTATTCCCAATCATTCTATCATAATTATTCAAAATTACTTTAGGTCTTCTACATTCGTTAGGTCTGTGTCCAAAACTATGACAATTATAACAATGGCCATTAAGAGGTTTAAATTGCTTACCTGTGCAATCTCTCTTCATGTGCCCAATAGTATTACAAGCAAAACATCTACCTTTGAATTCTCTTTGCATTCCTTTTAGCTGATTCTTCCTATTTTGATTCTTCTTGCTTTGATTCTTCTTTCTCTCTAGGTGGTTCTTCTTTAGGTGGACCTTCCAATGTGTTCTCATCTAGCTTTATTTCCTCCACACTTTTAGATGTCCTCAGATCTGGCTTCTTACTTTCATGGATTGTTCTAAACATACTAAATCCAAATCCAGTCCTATCAAAGAATGGTTCTTCAAAAGAAATTTGTTTTCCAGTCTTATCACTATTTGAATATAGCCTTTCAAGTTGTTGTTTAGATTGAGTTAATTCACCTTTCACAATTTTATTATACTTCTCAAGTTCCACATACTGCACTTTTACATTTTTAGATTCGGATGTTTCCTTTTCAAGTCTTGACCTCAGATCTTCATTCTCAATTTTCAATTTTTCATTATCAGATCTCAAATTTCCATCTTTCATACTAAGCTTCAGATTTACTATCTTCAACTCATGCTTAAGGATCTCAGATCTTCAATCTTACCTTTTAATTTTTCAATAGCATTCTTTGCATCTTCATATTTTCTTCTTAAGGAGTTTCTTTCATCAGTAAGCATATCAATCTGTTCAAGAGCTTCTTCAAGATTCTTTTGAAGTTGATCCATATCCATAGAGATCTTACTCAAGCTGCTAAGCTTTCCCTGAATGTTCCTTCTCCAAGTAGCTATGCTTTGATACCAATTGTTAGAAATAGGAAATACTGAGAGGGGGGGTGAATCAATATTTCACAAACTTTTTCTTTTGCCCACTTATGGATATAACAGATTACTTTAGTGCATACAAAAATTATCAAGTTGATTAACAAACATAGCAGTAAATAGAAAGAACTCATAACACATAATATGTTCTCGAGGAAACCCTATCCAAGGGAAAACCCCAGTGGGGATGGTACCCACAAAGATCACTAATCAAAAGTATCCTGTTAGGGATATTGGATCCTGTTAGGAGTCAATTTACAATATATAGTAGATCTGTCCTAGTTAAAGGACTTTAGGCCTTGTTAGAAGCCTTAACCCTATTAGGAGTTAGATTACAAAACCTGATCACCAGCTGAGCTCACTACCCAAATAGGTAATACAAAAATGTTTCTGACTATAATATGGTACTACTTACAACTTCGCATGAATAGGCTTTGCTGCTATCACAATATACAACTATCGCAAGTTATCTTTTCTTTCTTTTTACACATCACATATATTTTTCATTACATTTCAAGTATGCCTAATATATGAGTTATTAGAGCTAATAAATTTACATGGTCAGCTTCCAAAATCTTTATCCAAGAGTAAACATCTAGGATGTCATCCCTTCATAATGTTAAGTCATTATTTTGACAAGCAAAAATAATCCCTTAACTCTTTCGCTAATACCGTCTCCAAAACTGTTCTGTCTGCAAAAACTATCTTCTGTAAACTTTGAATAACTTTGTCCGTACTACTCCAAACTTTATGCACACTGAGATGGGATATCCTCATACTCTATAGAAGCTTTAGTTAACTACGCAAACAAAAATATTGCTCCAGTGGACGTCACCAACTAAATCTTCATCGGGTGCTCTGTCAGGATCACTGTATCCATACTTAGATAATTTCTTCCTTCAACTTGCCATACTTGCATTCCAGATTCTATGCTCTTAATAGAGATCATATGTTGCCAAAAATGACAACATCTATGCATCCACATTAGCCAAATTTCCAACAACAGTAAACACTGAGCATCAGTGTAATTACCGAGAAGATTATACAGTGTTTACCGAGGATCACTGAAAATGACATAGGAATCATAAATGACACATCTATCTATGCAAACAGTTACAGTAGAATCAGAAAATGTTTTACCAAGATTGAGGATAATTTATTATTGAGATAATCATCTAATGTGATGAAGATCTTATGTAATTGTTTGATCTAGGTTATTTTTGTACATCGTAGATCTTAGGGTTTTTCTGTAAGTTGTTGAAACCTAATTTTGTATAAGTGGCATAAAGTAGTATGCTATATATTTGTATGTTAAATCATTTTTTATGGGAACTAATGTATGAGCAAAGAAGCACTTGAAGAACTAGCCAACCTTCAAGATTATCGGTTGACAAAGCAGAACAGTATTCAGAGGAAATCAGATTGAGCAGAATCCGAGCAGTTCAGAGCAGAGATTCACATAGTATAAGGTGATCTATTCAGTACTTTATTGATTTGTATAAAAAAAGTTGAGTTGTCATTAGAAGATAGTTACCTATTTCTTTCTAATCATTGTAATAGATTTTTGGTAAAATCTCCTAACAGAGTAGACTTGACAGTCTTTTTGTAAATCTCTTAACCGAGTGCACATTCAAGTAGTGTTGTTAAAATCCTATAACTAGGTAGATCTAGCTGATCTAATATGTTACTCCTAATAGGGTAAGATCATAAGAAGTGATCAAAACTTGTAGCCCTAACAGGCAAACCTTTTCTATCTGCAGTAGTGAAGAATCTGTGGGTATCATCCCCACCGCAATTTTTACCTTCTAACAAGGGTTTCTGCATTACCAAAATACTTGTGTTATGGGACTGTTATATTGTTGATTTCATGTTATTTAATTTCACAAGTTGAATGGATGAATGATACATGCATTAGATACAAGTTATTTTTCAAGGTTACTACTGCTTGATGTTTTAGATCAGAAAGGTTTATAAGTAAAAGTTTTGTGGGCACTGATTCACCCCTCCCCTCTTAGTACCCTATCTCTCCTAATTCCAACAATTGGTATCAAAGGACATTTCTCTTATTGGATAGTTTAACCACTGAAGGGTAAAGATCTAAGTCATGAAGAGGTATAAGTTAGATAAGACTATTGAGAATCAGAAGATTCAAATTGAGAATCAGAAGACCATTTAGATGTTTGTTGAATAGTATAAGCAAGCCAAGGAAGGACTGAAGAAATTACTGGTTGAAAGGAAGAACCTAGCTATTCTAAAAAATGAGATTGGCTACCATGAGGAAGTAATTGATGATATATTTGACCACATTGGATCTAGTTCAGGGAGTATTTATGATGGATCTGAAAGTATAATCTCTAACTTGTCTGAGAAGAATCAACATTTAACTGAACAAGTGAAAGCACTACAAATGGTCAAGAATCTCAAATGGTGAGAATGGTTGAAATAATGAACAATGCTAGAGAGGCTAAGCAAGAAAGGAATCTGGCTATTGAAGACTGAAGATATACAACTGAACAACTACAAGCTAAAGAGAGTGAGATACAAAGACTCACCAATCGTCACTTTCAAGTATCTAATCAGATGATGACTGTGAATCAAGAAGTCAACTGAGTGAATGGAGAATTGTCTAGAAGACTTGAAGATGTTGCAATACTCAGAGAAGAGAATGAAAAATTGAGAAATGAAATAAAGACACAAAAATAGAATAATGAGATGATGAGGCTAGATGAGAATAATTCCAAGAAGATTGATGATTTTCTGATTAATCAAAGAAGATTTGGAAGAAAAGATGGACTAGGCTATACTAGTGAAGGAGAATCATCACAATAATCTAAACAGGTCAACAAAAATCAAAATCAGAGACCTAAAGTGTTGACATGTTATCACTGTGGCAAACAGGGACATACATCTAATGTGTGTAGAAGCATAGCACAAGGTAAACCTCTTGTCACGCCTAAGTTCAATGGATATTTCTATTATTGTGGAAAGTATGGTCATCAAGCTTATAAATGTAGAGCTAAATAGAATGCCAATAATACTACTATGGAGAATTTATGTTATACTTGTAATAAGCATGGACACATTGCATGAGAGTGTAAGGCAAAAATGAAGCAAGTATGGACTCCTAAGTAGAAGACACAACACAAGCCTTATCAACCGAAGAGACAAGGTAATTATTATGTTTAGGATTATAACACATGGGATAACTGTGTTGCATGTGGTAGATATGGGCACATTGTAGAAAATTGTAACAGGAAAAGATAGGCTGAACAATCAATAAGCTGGACAAGCACTGGCATGAAATGTTTGCATTGTCATAAGGTCAGTCATTTAAGAAAAGATTGTAGAGATAGAGCTCCAGAAGAAGGTCATGTATTTGAGAGTGGAAACACTATTGCAGATATCATGAGAATAAGGAATGACATGTGGAAGAAGGCATCTAATGAGAATGTTGAGTCAAGTAATGTTGTTGATGAAACCTCATCCACTGGATTGGGTAACATCGGTACCTCCACCTAAGGTGATACATGTATGTATGGGACTAACATTTCAAAATGATCACATTTTACATACAGTTCCTTAAATATGATGTGCAAATACCAAATCTGCATGAATAAAGATGCATTATGGTTTATATGTTATGAGCTGATAAAGTCACATAGTCGGTAAGAGTTAGACCAAGCGTTGGTTACCCGTTGGTAATCACTATTCAAGGTTAACCAAATGTTAGTATCAACTGAGAAAATATGTCATGTGTTTACCAAGCTATTGATAATCTATAGTCGTCACCAAGCTGACATCTATCATGAACCGAAAGGTAGGTCAAGTATTTATTGCATAAAGTTTGAGCAGGAATATCAAAAAGTCTATAAATACATGGAAGATTGAGTTCATTTTTCACAAAGTGATTGAGAAGAGAAAAGATTTCACAAAGAGAGTTCGAGCTAAAGATTTTTCAGAAGGATTCAAAGCTACTGTAGATCGAACCGACAACACTCTTCATTGATTTCGAGTAAGTTTATTTGCTACCGAACACATTCTTAACTTAATTTTTTTGAAACCCTAAATCAAGCTATGGCATCGAAATCTACTACAAGAAAATCACAAAATATTGAAGAAGAGGTAGACCTAATAGTTTCAGCAAATTTTGACAAACCAAAGTACAAGCCTCAACCTAAAGTTTCATAAAAAATGGATTCAGCGGGTGCTTTGTCAAGCATCCCACCTAGGGTTTTGTTAATTGAAGACATACGTTCATACATTCACTGTAAGATTGGGGAAGTAGGATATTTTGAGACTATTGTTGTGTATCAACAATTATGTAGCAACAATGGAAAGTTGAAACTAGAATTTAACTAGATTGAGAAAACAGGTTTGTCGTGCGCCATAAATTTTTTGCAAAAATTTAAAACAGAATGGATTAGAGTTGTATTGAGTCAATACCATGATGGAAATTTCTTCATGGGTAAACCAGTTGAGGTCATAAATTAAATGATAATTAGGGTTACTGGTTATCCTACAACCGATAAAGCAAAAGCTTTTCAAAGCTCATCGCAAGCTGATGTTGAAAAGAATACTAGAGCAACATGGGATGGTTGTGCACTAAAGATATCTACAATCAAAGACCCAATAGTAAAATTTTCATCACATGTGATTGGGTACAAAATATTTTAGTCGAGCAGATTAAACAATGTACCCTGTAGTGCAGTTGACAAGGCATACAAACTGATAAATAAAGATCACTAGGTAGATCTTGCAGAAGTATTGTTGACACAATTAAAGGAGAACATGGAGACAATAAGGTCACAAAAGACAAACACGTGTAATTTTGGTTCACTCCTTGTTTGTTTTTTTTTCTATCTACAAAAGTATTTTCCAAGAGTTGGTAAAATGAACTGGACAACAGATAAACCGATCACTGTACAGATTTTTGAGTTGTTGAACAATTTGGGAGGTGATATGAACAAAGTTTTTGATGAATATTTCAAAAAATTTAGAGCTAAGATGAATCTGAGAAGTAGGATTCCTAATGAATTGGTCGCAAAATTTTAGATGGATATATGTTTCCTAGTGAACACCGACCACATTATGATTAAAGCTATAGAACCTAAAATAAAATAGCTAGCACCAATGGGCTATGAAATGGGATATGATTTCAGTCTGAAATCAATCATGACACTGCTAGCATTACCGAAGGACACAAAGGCTGAAAGGCTTGGAACCTTTGAAGAAGCAAAGTCAAGAATTAAAACTGGTCATGTCATCGGTAAAATGACACGGAAAGCAAAGAAAATGAGAAAATTTTTGTCTGAGAAGTTTGAGAATGTATCTGACTCATCTGAGGAGTCACCGATTGAAGTAGCAACTGAAGGTCAATTAATGTTGGCTAACAAACCATATGATAGTGAGGAAACTGAATCAGAAAAAGAGGAAGATTCTATACCGGTTCCTCTCACTAAAGTTCAAAAGAAGAGGCAATTGCCAGTGTAGACAGGTGCATGAACAAGGTCAGCAACCAAAGCCTCACCTTAGAAAAAAGGGAGCTGAGAAGATAACTAAGCCTAGGGAAGCTACACCGACAAAGACCTATGCTAAAAGAAATGCTAAGGTTGTAGCTGCAGCATTGAAGAAAATGAGATGGTTAGTAAGGAATATAGAAGATCTTGAGGGTGAAGAAAATGAAGATGATCAAAATCAATTCAAGGTGGTCAGTAATAAGGTAAGATCAATTGATGAGATTATTGAAGATATAATTGAGAATGGAAATCTTGCAGATCTGAAACTCAGTAAGTTTGACAGTATGTCAAATGAAGACCAAAACAAAATTGAGGAAGTAGTCATCCAGATGATGATACACTTCAAACAAGTTCCATTAGAGTTTGAATTATCACTTCCCAAGACATTAGAGGACCGAATAAATCAAAAGTGGTCATATGCCTTAGACACTGAGAAGAGGATGAGGGAACAAGCCCTTGTATCGATTGCACCAGACTTATATCTTGATGAGATTAAAGAGCTTATGGATACTTATGTACAGAGATTCAAAGTCAAGAACCAAGCTATGCAAATAATAGATGAAAATCTGGCAGATCTTGATGAGTCTAGTCAACTTATCTGGAGTTCACATTTAGTTGTCAGAGAGAAAAATGAGTAAAATGCTTTTATAAATCTGTCTAAGAAGAGAAAAAATTCCAAAGGCAAAGGTATCTATATTGATGATATTTCAACTAAGAAGACAAAGGACACATGTGTATCTGTTACCGAGGTAATTGATACAACACTTCCACAAGAAATCAAGGATAGTTCACAGGATGCACCAGATCTAGCAGAGATCCAGGTTAAGTAGATGTTATCCTAATTTTCCTATTCTATGAAAATTTGGCTAAAATCTATCCCCAGGTCCCTGTTTTAATCCTGCCAAGCATCCCTGAAAATTTCATGAAGTTGTGCCTTATCCTCTGGCCTCTACAAATTGTTTTATCCCCTACTTTGCAGTTAAAAATTCATAAAACTAGCCGTTATAGGCCAAACCCTAAAAAAAAACCCTAAGCCTTGTTACAATTTGTTATTACTCTATTGGCCACTTAAGTCCCTTCATTTTGCATGTGCATTTTAAAACCCTTCAGTTGCAAAATCTCTGATTCCCAGTGGTTAACCCCTTAACACTTAGTGATTTGGTGAGCAGTTACTGTTTCAGTTGGCGGTCTCTGCTTAGTGGCTAAAGTCAAGATTCTTCATCTAACGATTGTTGCATGATCTCATGGCCTCAGAAGATTCCATGAGATCTTGCAACGACTGTCGATCTTCCTATCTGCAGAGCATGTTTGTCAGTGGGCTCAACCACATTGTCTGAGCTGTACACCTTTGATTGGTCAAAGACTTGTGATTTGATGCCATGTCAGTGCGGGCTCGACGATTGTCAGTCAATGTTGATCTAATGACTGGCACATGATCTGAAGGAGATTTTCTAACACATGAGATCATGCACCCGCTGTTGATCTTACTTTATCTTTGGGCTCTATCAGGTGGGTCCTCAGTTTCTAACGTGCTCGTTTGCTATTGGTTGGTCGGATGATAGCTGGGCTTTATTGGTAGGACCATGTTAGAGTATTTGTAGGGATGTCAATAGACTGAAGATCTATGGTTGTCACTTGATTACAAGGGATCTTCCAAGCCCTTATGATCTTGCAACAATCGTCCGATGTGATCTTAGTTTGTTGTGGGTCCTGTTGTCAGAAGGGTCTGCGATGTGTCTCATTTGGTAGCTTGTGATTGGCTGGTTGGTATGCTATGTGGTGGTTGTTAGTGGGTCTGTGGGATCAAGGATTTCTAAAGAGCTTACCGTCTGATGCTCTTTCTGTAGGTCATGGGTCCAAGTCTGTCAGACGTTCTAATTTGCTCACTTTCGATTGGCTGTTGACTTCCATGATGGTTTTAACTTGTTAGAGGGGGATTTTAAGTTGTTTTCTCAGTGTATTGTGGTCGTTTGTCTACCGGGAAATGCATGAGATTAGTGTTTGTGTTTTAATTTCAGACCTGCTAGCCATTAGCATTTAAATTCAAAATTCCTACAAAGGTTTTGCTAGGGTTTTGCTCTTTTCGGCCATGCACAACATCGGTTAGCTTAGGAAATAAAGTCTCAGGATGGTCATGGTTGTGAAGATGATAGAAGTGATTGTTGGCCGCCGTTGCAGGGTACTGTGCCACATTTTCATGCTAGGAGATGCTAGAAAGAGTTGGTGCCACCTTTTGAATGGTACTGTTACCTAGGGAAATATGATTAGATTGTGAACCTTCATGGCTTAGTGGAGTTGCAGGTGGGTAGATGAGTCAAGGTTGTTGTGTCTACAGGAGGGCTCAATATAGGATCAACACGTAAAGAAAAGATATGATTTAATCACCGATATTCTCAGAATTTGATGATAGGTCTTTAGTACCTTTAGGGTTTGATTATTGTATTGTAAAACCATGTAACCCTAGTTAGGTATTTGACTCCTGCCTGCGTGCAGGGAGATGTATATATTGTTTTTTGGAGCTTTTGAGCTCAGAGTTGGACAATTGTAAAAGAATTTCACTTTTCTTAAGGGTCATCTATGGTATCATTTCTACCCTCTGGCTTATACAGTTGTAAATCTTTCATTGATAATTCAAATATTGTAGAGGTATTTTGTGACAATTCTTCATGTCCCTATGCTTCCTTGTCTAAGTTCATCTCTTAATGAATTGAAGTCTATGCATGTTTTCAATGACAACTTAGGGTTCCTGATCCCTCTTACTTTCTATAATTGTGTGTGTTACTATGTTTGATCTAATTTAGATGTTTTTGTGGGCATACTTCAGCCCCCTAATAGTCTTGTCTCAATCCTACACCGAGTTGCAAAAGTGAATGTTTGCTTGCAAGTCATAGGTTGTGCCTTATGTTCAGGCCCTCTTATGAAACACTTATGCAAGCCTATTCAGTAAGTTGTGACCTACTAGACCTAAGCCTTTCATTGACTCTATCCCTCTATGCTGCAATTCATACCCTAATTTTGATGTATCACCTAGTAGGTAGTTTGCTTTCAGTCATTTCCCTTTTCCAAGCATTCTTTCTATCCCTTTTCCTCTCAAGCTTTAATTTTCCTGTCTAGAAGCAAATTAAGGTGATTATCCAAGAGGAACCAGCCTAGAACCTGGAGGTTTCATCTCAATTAACATAGGTCCCACACCTGGAGATGATTCCCATGTTATACTTGGTTATCAAGACCAAGAGAGCTTGAAACAAGAGTGTAAACTTAGTGTATAACAATTCTGGCACGCCCGATGGGACTACACAAGAAGTTCATTGTTTGAGGATTATGTTATCTCTAATATACAAATTGCATAATACAAGCTTTTAGAAGTTGTTCTATCAAGTATATCTAGTGACTCCACTGATTTCAAAGATCCAGGCCAACCTTGTTCAAGGTTTATGAGAAAGATTGAGACTAGGAGCTCAAAACCCACTAAATTTTTAGAGTTGCCCTCGAAGAGAAGTTACAAAGGTCGGTCAACTCAAAGAACATCTCTTGTAAGGAGAGTTCAATCAACACCTCCTGATACTTTAGAGGGGAGACCTTTTCCATTTCATTCTAGAAGGAGAGGCAGATCTCTAACCAGAGATCTAGAAGAGGATTCAAATCCAGCAGCAAATACAACACACATAGTTGTTAATCTTCATATTCCAACTCCTATAATGACTAGATAGTTTTCCTTTGCACCTTTCAACCAAGGTAGTCCATTATCCTTTTCTCAACATCATGATGTGCCCTTGGTGGCACTTAAGAGTATACCTGATTTCATAGGTGAAGGGTAGACAACTACTTTTGAACAAATAAGAGATGTGACCACCATCTGCAACATACACAATATTACTCAAGAGGATGTGGCCAAAAAATTATTAGCAGCCTCTCTAAAAGGTAAGGCTCTTGAATGGTTTAGAACTTTAACTGTTGGTTCCATTACTTCATGGGATGAGTTAGGGGATGCATTAAGTAAGCATTTTGAGGATAAATCAGATAACTTGTCTCTAGTTGAACAATTGACAACCATTAAGAGAGACCCTCAAGAGCAAATGACGGATTACAATAGTAGATTCCTCAAAACATGGAATAGAATTCCAATCTCAGTGAGACCATCAGCTGACCATGCTTTGCTATATTATTTGCAAAGCTTGAATGGTCAAATTTCTGTCATGATCCAGTCTATGGGTGGTACTTCTTTACCCCAGGCTTTTGACATAGCTGTCAGGGCTGAAAATTGTTTAATCCAAGCAAGCATGATTGCTAGAAGGCCACCAATGCCCATCTTTCCTAGCCTTCAACCCATTGCACCTACACAAATACCCCCATTTACCCCTATCCCCACCATATTAGCACCTCAAGCTAGTACCAGTGGTCAAGAGCTAATAGCTAGTTTCTCTCAAGAGCTGCAACAGATAAAGAATAGCCAACAAAGTAGTTAGCAATACATGACAAATTTGTTGTAGACCTTGACAAATCTAAATAAGCAAGGTCAAGGAATCAGACCACCATTTTAGCCACAAGGCCAAGGTCCTAATCAACAATATCAAAATCAAGGACAACCTTATCAACAAAATAGGCCACCATACCAAGGAAGCTGTCAAGGACAAAGACAAAGTTTTAACCAAAGACCATTCCAACCATATAACCTTGCACCCCTCAATTCTGCAAATCCAATGAGGGATATGGTTCCTAGTCAAAATAATATGGCTATGGATAATGAATGGTGCTTTCCTTTTAGCCAGCCTCATAATCAGGCTACATGTTCAAATGGGTGGATGAACCAAGCTCTAATGGTTCAAAATGCCTCCCAAGCTCAATCAAGGGCTTCATCCAATGGGTTAGTTCATCAACAAGAATCACAAGAGAATGAGACTGCTCTCTTTAATTGGGAGCAACCAGACTTCAATGGAGTCAATGATGAAGTTTCTTTTGTTGCCTATACAAGAGCAAAGAGGAGAGCTCAAGACATGGAGAGAGCAAATTCCAATGCTAAAGCCACTACATCTGTAGAGCCACTACAGCAAGTTACTCCCATCACACCTAAGGAGGCTTCTATCATTACAAGCAAGGAAGGCCAACATTCCAAAGAAGTGGAGCCCATCATAGTGAAAGCACAACAAAGAGTACACACTGTGACATCTTTTAATATCATAGACAACATGAAGAAGGGGAACATCACCATGTCTATGTGGGACTCTTTGGCTCTTCCAGGATAGCACAAGATTTTGAAGAAGGCCATGACTAAAGTGACAACTCCTCAACCTGCAAAAGAAGCTGCAAAGCCAGTGTTGGTTAACACTGATCAAGAAAAGGAGGCTCCAAGTAGCAACTTCAAATGAAATGCTACACAAGGTAGGAATTCAAAGCCACCTCCCTTTTATGTATCTCTAATTATTGGAAAATCTTTAGTGCATAATTGTATGGTAGATAGTGGAGCTACTAGCACTGTAATGCCCAAGAAGGTAGCTGACCAATTAGGACTAAAATATGAACCCTTCCAAAAGAAGGTTACCCAACTTGATGGATCCTCAATCAATACTATAGGTGTTGCTAAGGATACCAGCCTAATCCTTCATGCTAGTCCTAATTTTTCCATCCTCCTTGATATATATATCATAGATATCCCTGCTTTATTTGCCATATGTCTTTCAAGGGAGTTTACAACCAAGATAGGAGGCTATCTATCTTCTAATTGGTCTCACATGATATTTCATACAAGTTATGGGACCAAGGTTACCATCAAGTCAAAACCATTGGCAGCACACCATATAGAACCATATGTGTCCAATGCCATCAATGTAAACTTCCTTATATTTGATAATAGTGACTTCCAAACCATTAGTGAAGCAGACACAAAGATAGAAAGTATCCCTAATATTCTTCTAGATGAAAGAGCTTTAGAGGCCCAAGAAAATCTTGTTTGGGATTTTGATTTGGGAAGTTATTTGATACAAGAAAGTGGATCCATAGAGCCAACCCTTTCCAAAGAAGACACTGATTCAGAGGATCAGAATAATCAGGTTTGGGAACTATTTTTTTGATCGAGCTAGAAGTAAACATGGTTCTAGTGGTGGTGCTATGCTAGTGTCCCCAAAAGGAGAAAGGTACTATACTGCCTTTAGATTCAATTTCTCCTACACTAGCAATACTGTAGAGTATGAAAGTCTAGTCAATGGACTAGAGTGGGCTAGAAAAAGAGGGCTTAAGGCCTTAAAAGTTTATGGTGATAGTGAATTAGTTTTCAGCCAAGTAAGAGGGATAAGTGCAACCAAGAATGGCACTTTGAAAGCATACAAGCATAGAGTTTGGGATGCAATTGAAGTTTTTTGTGCTTTCAATATTGTTGCTATCCCTAGAAAGCTAAATCAGAATGCAGATAGGCTAGCTGCTATTGGATCTCAGTATGATATCACCAATAGCATTTCAAAAGAGATGGATCAACAACACATCAAGGTTATTGTTAGACCCTCTATTCTTGATAATGATGTCAATTGGTAGATTTTTGACAATGATGAACAAATTTTGCAATTCTTGTTTGAAGAAGATGTTTTTTCAGAGTACAATCAAGATAGGCTATCACAAAACTATGGTGATCAAGTGATACAACTCAAATATAATAAGATGCCTAGGGGTCTTGTTACCTTGGAAGCTATCTTCAACAAGGATGATGAAGTCAAGAAAAATAAAGTTGGCCTGGTAGTTCAACAAGAACATTGTGTTGAATTAGAGTTGGAGCCAGGTAAGAGCTTACAATTTGGAAAGTTAACACTGAATTGGAAAAGCAAGCTTATACCCAATTATTCAGAGAATTCAGTGATATATTTGCATGGCAATATGAAGACCTCAAAGGTTTTGATCCTACCCTTGCTCAGCACACTATTGAATTATAACCTAATGCCAAACCAGTGAGGCAAAAGCAAAGGCCTGTTAATCCCAAGCTTGAGCCACTTATGCATAAGGAAGTGCTCAAATTGATAGAAAGTGGTATCATCTACACCATCAAACATACTAGTTGGGTTTCCAACCTTGTTCCTGTCAGGAAGAAGAATGGGGAGCTAAGGTTATGTGTTGACTTTAGGGATCTTAACAGGGCCTCATTAAAGGACTACCAGCCATTGCCCTCTATGGAACAAATCTTACAATGTGTCTCTGGATCCGAGAGATTTTCATTATTGGATGGCTATTTAGGATACAATCAGATCTTGGTTAATGAAGAGGATCAATATAAGACTACATTTACAACCAAGTGGGGAACCATGGTTTATCAAAAGATGCACTTTGGTTTGTCAAATGTAGGTGCTACATTTCAAAAGATAATGGATATGGCCTTTAAGAGCCTCATGTATAGGTTTGTGTTGGTCTACTTGGATAACATAACTGTCTATTCTAAACATGCAGTAGACCATATCAAACATTTGAGGAAGATTTTTGAAAGGTGTAGAGAATTTGGGATATCTCTTAATCCCAAGAAATGTGTGTTTATAGTTCATGAAGGAAAATTGTTGGGATATGTAGTATCCAAAGAAGGAATTATAGTGGACCTTGAGAAAATTGCAGCCATCCTAGAGCTACCATTACCACATCATAAGAAAAGTCTCCAATCTTTCATAGGAAAGATTAATTTTGTTAGGAGGTTCTTTCCTAACATTGCAGATTTACTAAAGCCTTTGACAACCATGTTAAAAATGAGTTCAACTTTTAGTTGGACCAAAGAAGGGAAAGTCAATTTCCAAGCTATCAAAGAGGCCTTAACACAAGCCCTTGCTCTCCTAAACCCAAATTTTAGTAAGGATTTTATCCTTTATGCTTATGGAGGGCATGATGCTATATCTACAATGATAACTCAAGAAAATTCAAATGGATTGGAGCAACCCATTGCTTTCTTTAGCAAAGGTTTAGAAGAGTATGAACAGAGATACTCTTTTTTTGAGAAACATGTACTTGTTGTGGTAAAGAGCCTTAAAAAGTTCAAATATCTATTGACCCATAGCAAGGTACACTTGAAGGTTACTCATCCAAGTGTCAAAGAATTTTTTGCTTTCCAAGGACCTAAATGAGAAAAGAGCTGGTTGGATCACCAAGGTGATGGAGTATGACATTGATATCCAAACCACCAAGCTGGTTAGAGGAAGAGGTCTTTGTGAACATTTAGTAGAGGATGAAAGTTCAAAGAAATCAGAGCAATTGGATGCATCTCTAGTGATGCATTCTACTAAAAAACAAGCCAAGGAAACAAGATGGTTGCCTAATATGATCAATTTTTTGAAGATAGGACAATGTCCTGTAGGTTTGGATTCAGCAAAAGGAGGTATTATAGATTGAAATCTATTCCTTTTGTGCTAATAAATGAAGTTCCTTTCAGAAAGGATCACAATGGTGTCCTTTTAAGATGCATAGATTCAGAAAAGATAGCTGATGTCCTATTTGAGTTTCATGATGGACCTTCTGGAGGTCACTTTTCCCCTAGGACTACTACTTTTAAAATCATGAGGGCTGGGTACTATTGGCCATCTATCTTTAAGGATAGTCATGATTATGTCAGAAAATGCATCAAGTGTGCCATGTTTGCAGGAAAAGAAAGGCTTGCAACCTTGCCCCTATAGCCAGTTAGAACAGAGCAACCTTTCATGAGGTGGGGTATAGACTTCATTGGCATGATCAATCCTCCATCTAGTGCAGGCCATAAATGGATGATGACTGCAACTAATTATTTCACTAGGTGGACAGAGGCAGTTGCCTTAAAAGAATCAAATGAGAGTGTTATTAAGTTTTTATGATGATATAGTTCATGGGTTTGGCACTCCTGAGTCCATCATTTTAGATAATGCATTGGCATTCATAGGCCTCAAAGTCTCAGAGTGGGTAGTCAAGCATGGCATCTATCTGAATACCAGTTCCAATTACTACCCCCAAGGCAATGGCTTAGTTGAATCAACAAATAAAAACTTGACTAGGATAATCAAGAAGACTCTGCAAGATAATCAAAGGGATTGGCATACCAAACTAAGGTCTGCATTATGGTTGGACATAATTACTCCAAAGAAGATTATTGGGAATTCTCCTTATGTGCTAGTGTATGGCAGAGAGGCTAAGTTGTCCATTTCAACTGAATTACCAGCTCAGGACTTGGCCACTCAATATGTCCTATTTGAAGAGGAGGATCCCTTGCAGATTAGACATGCTCAGCTCATGGAACTAGAAGAATTTAGAAACAAGTCAATGCAAGATATGGAGTCCCATCAGATTCAAACAAAGAGGAGTTTTGATAAAAGAGCCAGGATCAAAAATTTCAAAGTTGGAGATGTAGTTCTCAAATGGGATGAGTTCAGATCAAGGCTTGGCAAACATACCAAGTTTGATTCATTTTGGGGTGGACCATTTGTTATAACAGAGTGCAAGGGATCCAATTCTTTTCAACTATCAAATATGGAAGGAGTTCCCTTGCCTCTCTCAATAAATGGATTCCACTTGAAGCCCTGCTTTGAGGTTAATCCCTCTCTATAAATTCTGTAAACATGTTTTCCGCTTTGTTTCCCTATTTTCTAGGTTAGTTTCCTTCTTTTCAAGAAGTGCCTATGCACAAGTTTGTCTCTCTAGACCCAGTTTGTCTTTGTCAAAGTTTTGTGTTCCTGTAGTGACCCCATGCCCAATGGATTGTTTATAGGCCACTGATCTATGTCTAGCAGGCTGACATCTAGCATAAATTGCCAAAATGTTATCCTAATTTTCCTATTCTATGCAAATTTGGCTAAAATCTATCCCTAGGTCCCTGTTTTAATCCTGCCAAGCATCCCTGAAAATTTCATGAAGTTGTCTCTTGTCCTCTGGCCTTTGCAAATTATTTTATCCCCTGGTCTATAGTTAAAAATTCATAAA
Organism: Chamaecyparis obtusa; assembly: GCA_027943335.1. Classification (NCBI taxonomy): domain Eukaryota; kingdom Viridiplantae; phylum Streptophyta; class Pinopsida; order Cupressales; family Cupressaceae; genus Chamaecyparis; species Chamaecyparis obtusa. The sequence continues at coordinate 1,558,428 of BSBK01004622.1, read as the reverse complement.
ACTAGCCGTTATAGGCCAAACCCTCAAAAAAAACCCTAAGCCTTGTTACAATTTTTTGTTACTTTATCGGCCACTTAAGTCCATTTTGCATGTGCATTTTAAAACCCTTCAGTCACCAAATCTCTGATTCTCAAAGCTTAACCCCTTAACACTTAGTGATTTGGCGAGTGGTTACCATTTCAATTGGCGGTCTCTACTTAGCGGCTAAAGTCAAGATTCTTCATCTGACAGTTGTCGCATGATCTCATGGCCTCAGAAGATTCCATGAGATCTTGTGATGACTATCGATCTTCTTGTCTGTAGAGTGCATTTGTTAGTGGGCCAGACCACGTTGTCTGAGGTGTACACCTTTGATTGGTCAAAGACTTGTGATTCGATGCCATGTCAGTGCAGGCCTGACGATTGTCAGTCGACATTGATCTAACGGCTGGCGCATGATCTGAAGGAGCTTTTCTAACACATGAGATCATGCACCCACCGTTGATCTTACTTTATCTCTGGGCTCTGTCAGGTGGGTCCTTGGTTTCTGATGTGCTTGTTCACTATTGGTTGGCTAGACGATAGTTGGGCTCTATTGGTAGGACCATGTCAGAGTATTTGTAGGGATGTTAGTAGACTGAAGATCTACGATTGTTGCTTGATCGCAAGGGATCTTCCAAGCCCTTGCGATCTTGTGAAAACTATCTGATGTGATCTTAGTCTGCCATGGGTCCTATTTTCAGAAGGGTTTGCGACATGTCTCATTTGGCAGCTTATGATTGGCTGGTTGGTATGCTACATGGTGGTTGTCAGTGGGTCTGTGGGGTCAAGGATTTCTAAAGAGCTTATCGTTCGATGCTCTTTTTGCAGGTCGTGGGTCCAAGTCTATTCGATGTGCTGATTTGCTTGCTTCTGATTGGCTATTGACTTCCACGATGGTTTTGACTTATCAGAGGGGGATTTTAAGTTGTTTTCTTAGTGTATTGTGGTTGTTTGTCTACCAAGAAATGCATGAGATTGGTGTTCATGTTTTAATTTCAGACTTGCTAGCCATTAGCATTTAAATTCAAAATTCCTATGAAGGTTTTGCTAGGGTTTTGCTCTTTTCGACCATGCACAATGTTGGTTAGCTCAAGAAATAAAGTCTCAGGATGGTTGTGGTTGTGAAGATGATAGAAGTGACTATTGGCTAGTGTTGCAGGGTACTATGCCACATTTTCATGCCAGGAGATGCTAGAAAGAGTTGGCACCACCTTTTGAAAGGTACTGTTACCCAGGGAAATATGATCAGATTGTGAGCCTTCATGGCTTAGTGGAGTTGTAGGTGGGTAGATGAGTCAAGGTTGTTGTGTCTATACGAGGGCTCAGTACAGGATCAACACATAAAGAAAAGATATGATTTGATCACTGGCATTCTCAGAATTTGATGATAGGTCTTTAGTACCTTTAGGGTTTGATTATTGTATTGTAAAACATGTAATCCTAGTTAGGTTTTTGACTCCTGCCTACGTGCAGGGAGATGTATATATTGTTTTTTGGAGCTTTTGAGCTCAGAGTTGGACAATTGTAAAAGAATTTCACTTTTCTTAAGGGTCATCTATGGTATCATTTCTACCCTCTAGCTTATACAGTTGTAAGTCTTTCATTGATAATTCAAATATTATAGAGGTATTTTGTGACAATTCTTCATGTCCCTATGCTTCCTTGTCTGAGTTCATCTCTTAATGAATTAAAGTCTATGCATGTTTTCAATGAAAACTTAGGGTTCCTGATCCCTCTTACTTTTTGTAATTATGTGTGTTACTATGTTTGATCTGATTTAGATATTTTTGTGGGCATACTTCAGCCCCCTAATAGTCTTGTCTCAATCCTACACCAAGTTGCAGAAGCGAATGTCTGCTTGTAGGTCATAGGTTGTGCCTTATGTTCAGGCCCTCTTATGAAACAATTATGAAATCCTATTTTGTAAGTTGTGACCTACTAGACCTAAGCCTTTCATTGAATCTATCCCTCTATGCTGCAATTCATACCCTAATTTTGATTTATCACCTAGTAGGTAGTTTGCTTTCAGTCATTTCCCTTTTCCAAGCATTCCTTCTATCCCTTTCCCCCTCAAGCTTTACTTTTCCTATCTAGAAGCAAATTAAGGTGATTATCCAAGAGGAACCATCCTAGAACTTGGAGGTTTCATCTTAGTTAGCATAGGTCCCACACCTAGAGAGGATTCCCATGTTATACTAGGTTATCAAGACCAAGAGAGCTTGAAACAAGTGTGCAAACTTAGTGTATAACAGTAGAAAAATGATAATGTTGTACTCATTGAGGACATCACTAATAGTGATCCTGATGACAAAGATGATGATGATGATGTGAACATTGCACTGGATCATACACAAGATGAAGCACAAGCTATTGAGTGTGCAGTTACATCATTACCAGGTGAGCTTCCTATTCTCGCAAAAGCAGTTTAAATTCTTTCATATGCACAACCTGAAGGCTTAGACCCCAAGAAACCTCAAGATACACTAGGGGAACAAAGCACCAAGATACCTATAGAGACAAATGAGCCTGAAGGAAAAGAGGCCACTGAAATAGAAACGAAGGCACAAGAAGAGCCTATGGCAACTGAGGATACCCCACCTGACACCACATCTGAGGCTCCACCTCATTCAACCAACACATAGGTTACCAAGGAGCAGAAGAAGGAAGATAGTGTGTCAACCGGGTAGAACATTCTGAGGGTAGATGACAAAGCTATTGTCACCATTGCCAAGAAGTGACCACTTGCACTAGAGAAGAAGAAGAAAAAGAAAGGAAAAGGGCCGGTCAATCTAGACAAAGTCATTGTGATACCCAAGTGTGACCCAAGGACCCTTAGCCCCAAGGAATTGAGAAATATGGGGAATTATGTGCAAGAAAAGCAACACAAGAGAAGTTGAGGCAAGAGAATAAGAACAAGGAAGTATTAGATAATGTCTGGGATATCTTACAACAGGTAGTACCCGAGGTGAACATAGATGAAGATACTCTGATTATGGATCAACCTGCAACACTTACCGAGAAGATAAATGCACCAGATATTGAAGCTGACAAAAGAATAGAGGAAAGGGTAGAGTCCAATATTCAAGATAAACTTGCTGAGAGAATTAGCCAAGAAGTGGCTATTAACAAGGTTAAACTTTTAGAGGTAATAACTGAGATTCAGTGTATTACTAATTCTATTTGCCAAATCTTGTTTAAGCTATGCACTGTCAGAACATTCACTGCAGAGATCAGTGAAAAGATTAAACAATTTGAGAATGAAATCACAGTTAGTGAAAATGTAGCCACAACCAAGCCACAAGCTTTTTCAAAGCATATACTTAGAGTGCAAGAACTCAGGCGGTTGATAGCAAATCTCAAGAAGCAAGAAGAGTAATAACTGATTAGGTTACTAAGTTACAGACATAACTCCTACCATACCTAAAAAAATTTTAGAACATAGCAAGGGAAAAAATGCTTGTTGCAACACCAGAGATTTTTGTGTTGGACAACATTTTTTATATGCATGCACAAGTGGGTCTTGAGCACATTGCTCTCACCAACTTGAAAGAGGAATGGAAAAACCTCTTGGAGTTGCTGAAGAAAACCCATCAGCACATTTTTGACAAGTTGTAAGTATATATTTTTTTGTATTTGGCATTACTATCAAAAAGGGGGAAAACATGTATATAGAAGATGAAGATAAAGGGGGATAACATATTTATGCCAAATATGTAACTTTTTGCTAAGTATACTACACATTACCAAAGCATGCTCCGAGGGGGAGTATTTAGAAATTTTTTGATATGTATATGTATATGTCGGAGATATAAGTTTTGAGACATAATGTCTATATACATTCAAGTTTTGATACTAATTCCAAAGGGGGATATTTTTATCTCTATTGAGCATTAATTATTGTCATTAGTATCAAAGGTTATCAAAGACATCGGTCGGTTACTTATATGAACCCAGTTGGTAACTGTAAGCAATATAAGCCAATCGGTTAAGTCTTCATACCGAGCATCGGATAGTTTTACTAAGCATTAGACACTGATACTGAGTGACAATAAATGCCAGGCATTAGTGTAATTACCAAGCAGATTATACAATGTTTACTGAGGATAGGAAATGACATAGGAATCATAAATGACACATCTATCTATGCAAATGGTTACAACAGAATCATAAAACATTTTACCAAGATCAAGGATAATTTATTGTTGAGATATTCATCTAATGCGATGAAGATCTTATGTAATTGTTTGATCTAGGTTATTTTTGTACACCATAGATCTTAGGGTTTTTCTCTAAGTTGTTGAAACCTAATTTTGTATAAGTGGCATAAAGTAGTATGCTATATATTTGTATGTTACATCATTTTTTATGGGAACTAATGTATGAGTGAAGAAGCACTTGAAGCACTAGCCAACCTTCAAGATTATTAGTTGACAGAGCAGAACAATATTCAGAGGAAATCATATTAAGTAGAATCAGAGCAGGCTAACCAAGCAGTTTAGAGCAGAGATTCACACATTATAAGGTGATATATATTTAGTACTTTATTAATTTGTATCAGACAAGTTGAGTTATCATTAGCAGATAGTTACCTATTGCTTTCTAATCATTGTAATAGATTTTTGGTAAAATCTCCTAACAGAGTAGACTTGACAGTCTTTTTGCAAATCTCTTAACCGAGTGCACACTCAAGTAGTGTTGTTAAAATCCTATAACTAGGTAGATCTATCTGATCTAATATGTTACTCCTAATAGGGTAAGATCACCATAAGTGATCAAAACTTGTAGCCCTAACAAGCAAACCTTTTCTATCTGCAGTAGTGAAGAATTTGTGGGTGTCATCCCCACCACAATTTTTACCTTCTAACAAGGGTTTCTGTGTTACCAAAATACTTGTGTTATGGGACTATTATATTGTTGATTTCATGTTATTTAATTTCACAAGTTGAATGGATGAATGATACATGCATTAGATACAAGTTATTTTGTAAGGTTACTACTGCTTGGTGTTTTAGATCTGAAAGGTTTATAAGTAAAATTTTTGTGGGCACTGATTCACCCCTCCCCTCTTAGTAACCTATCTCTCCTAATTCCAACAATAGATCCATGCTAATATTTGGAAATAGAATCCACAACATCATGAGGGAGAAAAAATTCTAAATTTTTACCTGGTATTTTGTCATTTTGTTCCTCCTTCAATTAGTGTTCATTCTTAGTTATCTTGAACAACCTTATCTCCAATCTCTGCAGCCACAACCCCATTAACATTCAATGTAATGCCTTTTCTTGGTTCCTTTGTGGTGGCATCTTGGGAGGATCCTTCCCTACAACTACCTCCCCTTGCCTCCTCTTTCAATCTCATTCCTCTAATAGAAGTAGATAAAGCCAAAAAATAAGGGGAAATAGGGGAATATGAGAAGGGAATAATGAAACAATTTTGCCTTTCAATACTGCACTCCAAAATCCTTAAAACAACCCACTTTAGGATGTACAAGATAAGACCCAAAGGAAGAAAGAATCATCACCAAACAAATCCTCATGGTATTTCCTATCCTTCAAATTTGAAGGTTAGTTCCTTGCTTAACAACAAATCTAAAGCAACCAGTTCAACTATAAACTATCGTTGACCCAAATATTTCATTCTCAAAGTAGAAAAACTTTCTACCTTGGTGATTTATCTATATAACAACTATTTTTGTCACAAACCCTAACCCTTCTACCATCACATTCTCTGTCACCACAATTTCAAATGTCTATAGAGATATCTTTTGAAATTAAATACATGTAAAGAAGAATTTAAGATGGAAGGTGAAGCAATTGTTGAAGACTAAATTTGAAACTTATTTTGAGCACCATCTGTTAGGCTTATATTCTTATAACCCAACTCATGTTGCAATGACAACAAATAATCACATTCTTAAGAGAATAATACATGTGCCTAGAACATAAGAAAGTCGCACAAACTCTTTCAATATGATATTTTTGAGACATAAATAAGGTACACAAACACTTTTAAAATAATGAGAAAGATCTTTGGAATTGCAAAATCACATGCATTCTTTATGAAAAATTGTACTGTTAATTCCTTTGGGGTGATGTACATTTCACTAATGCATTGAAATTAAATTTTCTTCTACTAAAATGTGATAGTGTATAATAGGAAAAGGGAAGCAATGCAAAGGGTTATATGACTTCTCCTTTTAAAAATTATACATTAGGAAGGAATATGAACCAATAGCCCAAGGAAGGTCCCAAGCATTGAATGGGTCAATGATATTTTGCTAAATATGTAAAATTTACATGGGGAGAGAAAATGAGATAAAAAATGTAAATTATGGAGGATTTATGTGTACTTAAAATTGAGATAGGAGATATGTTGCTTTAGATATGAATTTCCAATGGAGAGAACCCCAAAAATACCCGTAGCTACTAATCTGGAACCTAAAGAATGTAACCTATTTGTAAAACAAATTTTAGCTAATTCTGGAGAAGAGAACACCTAATCCATTTTGTACCCAAGAAAAGAATGCCCGAGTTGTTCTATTTCCAAGGTATTGGACTGAAACTTTTAGGAAAGCTCCAACAATTCTCGATGTGTCCAAAAAAGTTCCAATAGATCCATAACTTGTTCCTATAAATAGAAAAAAATGAGGAAGAAGGTTGAATGGAGGTTTTTTCCTTAGTCAAACCCCTATTTAGGAATAAACCTTGAATTTAAATGAAATAAAGGAAATCTATATGTAATAAATGAAATATATCACACCTTGGCAATATAAATGCTTCTTTGAATGTGATCAAGTATGTTGATGCAATAGATTTGACTTAACACAAAAATTAAAAGGAAATCATGAAATACAAAATATCATGTAGTAAATGTTGTAATTCACCATAATATTTGATTGAGAAAGGAAGAAGAATTGAATGAAGAGTTAGGTGTATCTCCTTGATAGAACACTACTTTTCCTAGGCCTTCAATGAGGGAAAGAAGCTAGATCCATGGAGAAGAACACCTTAAATACTTGATAAGAAGTTTTGATCACTTGATGCCCCTTGAACTAGATAGCTTGATTATGAACGTAAATGATTGATAATATTGATAATGGTTTTATTACCAAAATTAGGAGAGATAGGGTGTTTATATACCTCTCACAATATTTCAAGGATTAAAACTCAAGCAGGTCAACCATGGGACCTAATTTCCCATTGAAACCCCAACACAAAGCTTTGATTCAATTTTGGGCCACTTTAGATAGGAACATAATGCCTCAACCATTATGTTATTGGGTACATAAAACCTTAGTCATTATATTCCTATCAAAAGGGCTAAAAATTGGATTGGGTGTTAGGATGATAGGGTAGATGCAATATTATCAAGTATAACTAGTTCCAAGGTTGTGAGAGAACATAAAGGCCAAAAACAGTGATATAGGACCTAGGTGATGAATTGAAATATGGGATTGGAGGAAAAATAGAGGAGAACACTTAGAAATAAGGGCTTTCTTGGATTTTAAATAAGATTAAGATGAAAGAGGACCCATATTTGAATTTAAGTGTCCATTAAGTGACATACAAGGTCTTTCTATAACAAAACACACTGAGGTGGGTGTAAAATAGTCCTTAAATTATACACTAATTAGATTCTTAGAATTTAGGATGTTATATTTATCCCCCACTTTAGCGGGAGTATGAGACAACCTCATGCTCATGATAACAAAAATGAGAGAGAAGGATAAAGAGGAAGAAATTAAAGATAGATGATCACATGTGAACTGTGAAGAGATGAAAAATCACTAAGTTCAAGGATGAAAGCCCCAAATCAAAGGATCTCAACTCAGACATCCTTGCACAAGGGCACAAAAACAAAACAAAGGAAACAAGAAAACAACAAAAGAAAAATATGCAAACAAAAAGGGGTTATTACCAAAAAACAAAACTTCATATCAACTAGTAGAAGAGACCTTGATTGAGAAAATGCCTCAACCACTAATATAATGTTCAAAAATATGTTGCAAGAGCATATGTGACCACATATAAAGGGAAAGAGAATCACCAAAAATGAGACAAAACTTCATGATCTAACCCACTAGCATAGCTATGAGATCATGGAAAGAAGAGAGAGGCCATGAATCAAGCAATCTAGTAAGTTGTGTTATGTTAGGTGATTCATTAGAGAAGAAGAGGAAGAGAATGAAATGATAGAAATTTGTGTTATGTTAGTTCCACGCATCCCAAAGAAAGAGGGGAGGATAATTTAAAACCTATCAAGTTGTGGTATTCTAGTCAATTCTACCTTGAAAATTTTGCGCATGGGGTAACTTGTAAAAACTTTGTGCTCAGGAGAAACTTAAAAAAAATTTCACTTAGGGGAAGCTTGAAATACTTTGTGCTCAGGGGTGGCTTAAAATCTTTGTGCTTAGGGGTGGCTTATAGGATTAGTCCTATGGAAATTATTGTATCCATAGGGATCCAAAAGAAAAGGTGATTAGTCCTAAGGAAATCATTGTCTCCTTAGGGATAAATAAATAACTAATATAGGAACCAAAAAAAAGTTGCATAATATATAGGGAGGTCATATGTATGCCATCCTCCTTATGATGGTGAGATAGGACTATAGTGGCATCATAAGAAAAAGATAAAAAGGATACCTACTTCAAACAACAAGGAGATATCCTTAAAACAAAAATGTATGAGTGTACCCATAGCAAAGAGTGAATACTCTTGTTAGAAAAATGAATAGATAATTGTGAAAGGATATCTGCAAGTGGGAAGAGACCCTTGAGAGGAAGAGATATTGGATACAATACATCCACCTTTAAGAGGAGTTCTTGAACAAAGACAAAATCTTCAAAACAAAGAGAGGATGAGAAAAAGAATGCACCCTTTTGGCCCCCTATAGGTAGGAAAAAATAGGATTCTTGATGAAGGATGACACACTTTAAGATCCCCAAGTAACGGAATTTGTTTAGGATGAACATAATTTTGCAAATAAGGAAGAGGTTGTGATCAAGGATACACACCTCTTGCATAAGAGAGAATCTCTAATCAAATGAAATAATTCCTTATAAGAAAAGAATGTCATGGGATTAAAAAAATGCCACTATACTAAGGAAAGTGGATACTTAGAAAGAAATGAAAGAGTGATAAAATAAGACCTCTCCCCCAAGTGTGAAGGAAAGAGAAAATATAATAGATTTTATACCCTAAGTGATAGATCTTTTATAATAGAAATGGAATTTAAAGAAAAAATAAATTGCAAATAAGGATGTAAATCTCCTGAAAAAAAGAAGATCCTAATGTAAGACAAACACATTTATGCAATAAAGGAAATCATACTATAAAAGAAACAAGTAAACAAAGGGATAATAAATGAATTGAAAAAGGAACAATGTACATTCTCTAAATGGAAGATCCTTTATGATAGACATGCCCTTTGAGGCATGAAAAATATTGTTGAGAAAAGATGAAAATAACTTGCATGAAACAAAGAATATAATGTCAGAAAGGATGCACCACCATCAAAGAATAAAAAACCATAAAGAGGCCATGGAAGGATGTCACGGTATGCAAAATTAGTGGATAAATCAATTATATTAGATAAACACTTCCAAGAAAGGGAGATCCTCTAAAGAAGGATATCAACCCCAAAAGGAAGATGTTAGACAATCAAGTCCATATATAAAAGGATTAACTAACAAAGATATAATGGATCCTTTAAAAGGATAAATAGATGAGATAAAGAGACCTTGAACCCAAGTGTAAAGACAAGGGATGTTGAAGATTTGGGATACTAAGAGAGGAGGGGTGAATCAGTATTCTGGATGTTCAACAATTGGTATCAGAGTTGGTATCAGAGCTAGATCCTTTAGAAGAGTCTAAAAAATTAAAGGAGATCTGGAAGGTTGAACATATTATGCCCAGATATATCATAGACCAAAAATATATTATGTTTTTATTTAAATATCTTGAAAGTATTGAAGATGGAAACAAGGAACTATAAAAAAATGTTCAAATGGCTAATGATTACATTTGGAAATTAAATGATTAGATCTAGAAATTCAAGCTAAAGCATAAAGAGTTCAGTAATGAACTCAAGTTAGAAAAATGCTACTAATATTTATTTGAAAGATAAGAGAGAATAAGATGAAAATACCAAGGAACATTTGAATAATATGATCAAGAGTAAATTTTATGAATGCAAGAAGTTGTTGCTCCTTTCCTTATATTTGTCCTTGATTCCAAACATAACAATTTTTAATATGGGCATGCATAATCTTATGGACATTGATATCACATTTGGTTCACCAATGACATCACATTTGATCATATGATTCATACAGTGGATACTTGGATGCATTCATTTTATCATTAAGTTGATAAGTTTATCATTATTCTCATATCATCATTGAGACATTGCATTGATTCAATGGTTTACATCATTAATTATTAGTACATTTAGTTGATGATATGGTACATTCAAATATTCATTAGTCCTTTCATTCATTGGTAATATTGATCAATTGATTTGCCTCATTCAGTTATGGTGTATACAATTGATGCTTTTTGATACTCATTTAGTGCATACTTGACACATGTGGTAGCTTTGCATTGGAATGCTTCATTTAGTTTGCCGAGAACATCATATTGGAATGATACATTCAATTTGACACTTCTCTTGATTACATAATTTGACAATCATTTGTGCAAAATGTAATTTTGACAAGGCAAAGATGGTACTGGATCAGTTTTAGTTTTATGCCTTAAACAATTAGACTACAGATATATTTTGCAAATGCTCTTAAAAGATACATTATGTCATATATCCTTGTTCATTGGGAATTTAACAATGACTTAGTTCCATTGAAAATATGTGGAGATTAGTTTATATTGCATTGTGAAATGTATTTTTAATTTGTCACTAAGTGACCAAGGCATTAAAAAGTTGTTGTTTTCAGCAAACCTTTGGGTTGGTCTTGCTTGGAGATTAAAGTGTTGTAAAAGATACAACACTGAGCATCGTGCGCTAAGGTTGTATCAAGAGTTAAAAGAAGCATTAATTTTGATATGTTGTTGATTGGAAATGCCCTCTTTATTGGCATGTACTTTGAAAGAATGTTCATTTTGTAAATCTCAAAGGGCTTAACAACTCGAGCTATGGCACAACATTGTTGTGTTGGTTATCATTGTTGAAGGTGGCCAAAATAGTTTTAGAAAGGTTAGAAGTTTGAGCAGTTGGTTGGGAAAGAACTTGTGTAGCAGTCTGAAGGAGTTTGGTTGTAGAATATTCAAGATTTTGTGAAGGATGTTACAACTCACATTCTGTAGGTGTTTTCATTTCATGGTCTTTTTGTTAATCCTTCTTTATATGTCATAGTATTAATTTTGTATGTTAAGATTATCTCTATTATTTATCTTAGTTGTTTAAGTCATTAAGGGTTTTGTTAATGCGGAGATTGTGTTTTCATTATAGTTAAGGGTACGATTTGATGCAATATTTTTTCATTTGGTTTAATTTTTTAAAGCCTTGGTTAGGATTTCATTGTCTTTTTGAAGAAGTAATGTTTCTTTAGTTATTGTTTATCATATTCAATTCTTGGTATGTTCCAAGTTGAAACTCATAGAATGTTGAGTTTGATGTGTTGTATTTGATTGTAATCCTAGCTGAGGGCTGTCAGGTAAGGGTTCGTATTAGTTTTTCATTAAACCCTTGATTTGGGCCTATGTAGTTTTAGCCTAACCTGAGTTTAGGTCTATGTGAAATGTGAGAATCACGTTGAATCTTTGTACCTATGTTTGGGTCTTTACAAAGTATAGGTATATTGTTGAATTTTTTCTTAACTATTAGTTAACCTTATTTTAATGAGGCATTTAAACCGAGACATATTAAGGGAAAATGGTAATTAGTTTTCATATTTACTTATCAGACACATGATTAAAAAGTAGAGACAATTTTTGGCTAGTTTTAAATTAGTTTTGAAATGATAGTTCTATTTTGGTTTATTAGTTTGAATCATTATATATACAATATATTGAGGAAATCAAAGATGTACAGAGAGAGATATTGGATTTACATGAAACATTATTTGTTTTAGTTGTGCACATCAATTATACAATAAATAATCCCTGATTGAGGTTATAGTTGTCCTAATCTCATATGATGCACTTTTTGATACAAAGCAGTATTTATATCCAATTTTAATGTGTAAAATGGTGATCCTATGTGATTAGACCACCAAGTTATATGTAAATTGGGGAAGAAGCAGAAAAAAGTGGGTAGTCCCTTAAATGTAACCCTTAGGAGGAACCAAATTAGATTATCACAACCCAAATGGATGTATGGGTACTAATGAAAAATCCAATTCCTTTTAAAGATTTTGACTCAAAGGTCTCTTGCTCTTTCTCTTTCTTCTTCATTTATGTTTTGATTAATTTGTGAAGGATGGAATGCAAGAAAGGTTTTACACATGCAAGTAATCTAACCTAAATATCAAAGTAAGTGCTATGAAATGAAAAATAAGGAAATGTACTCATCTTGAAAGAAAATAAATAATGCAAGTTCGGATTAGAAAATAGATTATCTAACAATATTAGAAATCAACAAAAAATATTAGAAATCATAACAGAGCTGGATCTGAAATTTGGAAGCTAGAATTTGTTGACTATGAAGTTTTGGAGGTCCCAGGAATAGGTTGAATTCCCTAGTATAGGTTGACTTGGGGTATAGTTCGAGGTCCACCTATACTTGGCAGTCTACAAACTAAAATTTTTGATGTGAGACAAAATCTACAACTTCAAAACTTTATGTTCTAAGTCTGAAAATCTAAAAAAATTCAAACCTAATCCTACAAAGAAGAAAAAAGGGAATTTTTTTGGGGAAAGGGGCTTGCCTTGGTTAAGCCCCTGTTTAGGAATTAAACTTGAAATGAAATATTAAAAACATGTAAAATCAAGACAAGTGTTATTATTCACCTTGCTTGACAAATATTCATGAATGGATGGATCCGCTATCCACAAAGATGCTTTAATGCTTGTATGCTCATATAGAATGAAGAATATTGAATGTCTTCACAAATGCAAGGGATATAAAATCACCAAATCTTAGATCATAGATACTCATATGCTTGATATGTCTTTCTTGAACTCCTTGAATACACCTTGAACTTGAAATCTTGCTTGCCAAAGATGTAAATAGCTTGCACAATTTTGTCATGTCATGTGTGTAGATGTTAGGTAGTTGGTATGTGGAATGATAAAATGAAGGGAAAACGCTTCCTTTTATAGAAATTTGGGATTCAAATCTATGAAGGCCTACAAAGGAAAGAGGGAAATTAAAATACCTTGCATTGGGCATGTGAAAAAATCAAAATTAAAGACCCAAGGTATAGGTTGAGGTTGACCTATACCATGTATAGGTAAAGGTTGACCAATACTAGGTATAGGTCAAGGTCGACCTATACCAGGTATAGGTCAAGGTAGACCTATACCAGGTATAGGTCAAGGTAGACCTATACCAAGTATAGGTCAAGGTAGACCTATACATGAGGGTGAAAAACACAACATAAAACCTTCAGATCCTAAGAGGTATTGAGGGTGTCGGGGTATATATAGAAAAATATACAAGGAAAAGTGGGAAATCAAGCATAAATGCATCCATTTTCTAGGAGATCACTAAAATGGGGACTAATAGGTCCTTGAGCTTCCAAAATAATGGGTGCTAACTTTTAGGATCATACATATAGCCACCACTTTAGCGGGAGGATGAGAAAAACTCATACTCATAGTAAAGTAGATCAAATGCATAAGATGGTCTTACCAAAGCTAAGGAGACAAGGAAACATCAAGCCCCCGAGTGACTTAATTCCTCATCAAATCCAAAACTATGACAAGACATGCATTGCTAACAAAAAGAGTGAAGGAAAAAGAGTGTGATTGTTAGAGTAATAAAGTGTTTGCTTATTAATTAAATCATGTTTGATTTAATTATTAAGTCACTTATTATATCTTTCTACTTAAGCTAAACTTTAGGCATATAATAATTAATTATTTTCTTAATTATTATTGTGCAACCTAGGTTTTACCTTTTTAGGTTTTCAGATCTCCTTTTATAAGGATTGATCTCCTTTGTTTTCATAACAAATTGATAACAGATTATTCATTATTGAATGGAAACTTTTGTTTTTGCACATCAAGAATGATTTCTCCTCTCTTGTGGATCAATGCGTTTAGGCCTCCATAGCTTCTTACTTCTTATCTCTCTTTATGTGATAGGTGTTTTATTAATATGATTTAGAACAATAGAGAGGGGGGGTGAATTAGTTGTTCTTAGGTCCTAATCTATAAAACAAATATTTCTCTAAATTAGATCTAACAACCAAAACCAACTCAGTCATCACTGATTCAATAATAGAAACATATAACATTGCAGTCCACTATCCAGTTGTATCTAACTTGTAAAACACAAAAATGTTCAAACCAAAACATTCACACAAGCATTGACACTAGGATTTATAGTGGAAACCCAATCTAGGAAAAACCACTTTGTAACATGCTGCTATTATTTTCACTCTTCTGAAGTGAGCTTGGTTAAAAGCCAACCCTGTCAAATGTTACAATACACACTGTTAGGTGTGACCCGGTTAAAGGATTTCAATCACCCTATTAAAAGTGAGCCTTGTTATAGGACTTACATACATTCCATTAGAATGCAACCTTATTCAAAGGATTTAAACATATGACTATTAGGTCAAACTCTATTAAAAGGATTTTGACTGTTACAATGGTTAGAAAGTAGCATCAGTAATGATCTGTAAAACATACAACTCACTTTGCAAATATCAAATCCAAATTCCGTACATAAATGCTAGTTTACTGACTATGAAACTTTTCCATTTCCATCTCTGATCTGCTCAGAACTTTTCTTCAAGCAATCACCACACTTCTCCTTCATCCTTTTCACTTATACAGTCAATAACATCTACTGATCTTCTAGCATCCTCTTTTCACCCATGCACACACATACCTAATGCTTAGGTTCCCTTAATACTTCCTCAATTAGGTTAACTCATCTTTTGCCACTCAATCTCCTTCATAGATCTTAGGGTTAGGTCAGATTCATTAAATCTACCCGCTTTATGTTCTTCAGCTCCTTTTCTAGAAACATCTCAAATCTCTTAAAGATTTACAATAAAACATTTTTTAGTGCATTTAATGCTTTCAGACAATCAATAAATAAAGTCAACACATTTTACATAATCCAAGAATTCAATAATGTCGGCTCCAAATATGAATTCTCTTCAAATATAAAAATGTTGATGCTTGGTCAATACTATGATCAACTACTCGGTCTTCATGTAGAAATCTTGGTCATTACTAAAAAATGTTTCCTCAGCTTACATTGTCTTCCTTGACAATTAACTAATGTTTGGTCGACACTAGAATTTTGCTCGACATATACTGACTCGATCGACACTAACATCACTCAGCTTGAACATGATTTCTCTATTTTTTCTCAGTCAAGCCTACCAGTTTAGTCTTCAATCTTACTAAGATAAACAATACATTGTCTCATAATTGTACAATATAATTAAGTACTCATTGAAGTATCAAGATAACTCAACCTTTCCTTAGGTGCTATTGTTACCAACCTTGCCTATCCCCTTAGCAACACTCAAATAGATATAGTACTTTCCTAAGTAGCAATAGTCTTATCAATTAAGGTTTGACATAAATGACAACACAAAAATTGTTTCAATTGCAGTTTCCAACAATCTCCCTCTTTGGCATTGATGGAAACACCATATGATATCACTTGTATAACACATGGATTACCAACCAATCCAAAAACTTATTTGTCCATTAGGAAAAAAAATGTAATATCCTTAGCTTCATTCTGATTTAGAATCTATAAGCCTCACTTCTATGATTGTCAGAAATATCCAGATCTCCCTCTATCCTGATCCTTCATTTCAATTCATCATCTCCTTAATTTTCTTTTTAGTGTCATGTGTTATTATATCATTTTAGTTCATCTCCCTCTTTGACAAAAATGCGAAAGCAGCAACTAAAACATACATCCATTAGATGTAGATATTATCTGTACAGCTCAGTGTTTCTCCCTCTGTCATCTTGCTTATGACTTATTCCTTGTCTTTGCTCTTTTTCACAACTCTAGGCCAGTCCTAAAGTGTGACAATCTTCTGCATCAATCTTTCAAATATTCTGTTGTAGCATATTTGATGCAGTGCTCCTAGCTTAACTAGGCAGCCTCAGTTAGGGGAAGAACCCCTAATTGACTTCTCAAATACTCATGTGCTTCTTTAGGTAAAGCTTTATGCTAATTGTTCCTTTGTATTCACATATTCCATTCGGACTTCTTTATCTTGTACCAATTCTCTCAAGTAGTGATACTTGATTGCTATGTGCTTAGTCTTAGTATGCATCACTGGATTCTTAGAAATGTTGATAGCACTTGTGTTGTCACAGAAAATAACAACAGGTTCAGTGATTTCTTCTTTCATGCTTACCAACAATTGTTTTATCCATACCAAATTTGAACAGTTTATTGAAGTAGCAACATACTCGGCTTCAGCAGTAGATTGGGAAATGCAATTTTGTTTCTTGCTCATCCAGGAGACTAATATTTGTCCAAGAAAGAAAGCTCCACCACTAGTACTCTTTTTGTCATCTACATTTCCTGCCCAATCAACATCTATATATACTCTTAGTTCAAATATTTCATCCTTCTTGTAATATAGCCCATAGTCAGCAGTCCCTTTCAAATATCTCATAATTCTTTTCACAACCATCATGTGTGTTTCCTTAGGATTGGTAGAGAATCTTTCCACAATCCCAATAGCTAGTGCAATATCTAGTCTACTATGTACAACATACTGCAATTTTCCAATCATGGATCTATACAAAGTCTAGTTCACTTTTGTAGCATCATCATTCTTAGATAACTTTTGTCCAGTAGCCATAGGAGTACTCACTAGTCTAGAGTCTTCCATCCCAAAAAATTTTAGTATTTCATTAACATACTTAGACTGTGTAATGAAAATTCCTTTCTTCATCTGATATACTTGTAAACCAACAACAAATTTGATCTCACCAAACATGCTCATTTCAAATTCAGTTTGCATTTCATTGGAAAATGTTTTACACAAAGCATCTTGTCCACCAAAAATAATATCATCCACAAAATTTTTTGCCAACAGAATACCTTTTCCTTCTTCATCTTTCATGTACAAATTGCTTGTGTCATTTGTTCTTGAAAATCCAATCTATATCAAGTAGTTATGCAATCTCTCATACCATGCTCTGGGAGCTTGTTTTAATCCATATAGTGCTTTGTTTAGTTTGCATACCATGTGTCTTCTGTTTGGATCAATAAAACCTTCTAGTTGTTCTATGTAAACTTCTTCTTCTAGTATACCATTTAAGAATGCAGACTTGACATCCATTTGATAAACCTTGAAATCTTTGTAAGCAGCATATGCAAGCAGAGTTCTTACTCCTTCCAATCTAGCTACAGGGGCAAATGTCTCCCCATAATCTATTCCTTCTTCTTGTGCATAGCCTTTTCATACCAGCCTAGCTTCATTCCTAGTTATTTCACCTTTTTCATTCAACTTATTCTGGAACACCCACTTTGTTCCTATAACATTTTTGTTTTCAGGTCTTCACACCAGAGTCCAAGTATCATTCTTCTCTATCTGGTCAATCTCTTCATTCATTTCTTGTATCCAGTCTTCATTTTCTAATGCCTCTCTAGTTGACTTAGGTTCAAATTCACATAGTAAACATGTTGGATCCTTTATCTTACTTTTGGTTAGAATTCCAGTATGCTTGTCTCCAATTATCTGTTCAGGCCTGTGATGTCTTCTTACATATTTTTCCAAAATAGGTTCATCTCTTCTCTCCTCTATTTCATTAGGTTCCTCAACAAGATTGTCAGAATCAACTTCTGAATGCTCAACAACCTCTTCCTGATACTCAGTAGCATTATCTTGTCACTCAGCATGTTCCTGTTCTCTTTCGGCACTATTTTCATGATACTCGGTAGCATCTTCCTGTCGCTCGGCATTGCTTACCCGAGACTCGACATCAGGTGCAAGTCTATTACTTTCCTCTTCTTCTTCTTCAATATACATAAAAGATCTATAATCTTATGGTTCTCTTTTGTTGTCAACTTCATTTCTTTCTACATACTCATCAATTTTGACGTTCATACTTTCCACAATTTTGTTAGTGTTAGAGTTTAAACACTTATAAGATTTACTTTTTGTGGAATACCCTAGGAATATGTATTCATCACTTTTAGCATCAAACTTTCCATTCCTATTGTATTTTAATATGTAACACTTGCTTCCAAAGATTTTAAAGTATTTAACACTCGGTGCATGCCCATGCCATAATTCATAGGGTGTCAGATTTGTACCTTTCTTAATTTGTACCCAATTAAGAGTGTAGATAGCTGTATTTATAGCTTCTTTCTAATATTTTTGTGCCACATTCTTTTCAATCAACAATGTCCTTGCACAATCCAAGATAGATCTATTTCTTCTCTCTGCTATACCATTCTGTGGAGGTGTTCTAGGTGCAGACATCTATCTTTTGATCCCTCTATCATTGCAAAATAGATTGAATTCATTTGATGTAAATTCTCCACCTCGGTCAAATCTAAGACATTTCAGGTTCCTACCTATCTCCTTCTCAACCTTAGCTAAATACCACTTAAAGAATTGAAAAGCGTCAGATTTTTCTTTTAGAAACATTACATGCATCATCCTAGTATGATCATTAACAAACAAGATAAAATAACTAGCACCACAGTAACTTTGTACACCCATAGGTCCACAAAGGTTAGTATGAACCAAATCTAAAATGTTTTCAGAAGTAAAGGATTTGCTCTTAAAACTTGACTTTGTCATTTTTCCTAACTAGGATTCCTTGCACATCACATTCTCAGGTTTCTTTAATCTAGGTAGACCTCTTACTTTCTTCTTCTTACTTATTTCTAGTAGATTATCAAAGTTAACATGACATAGCCTCTTATGCCATAACCAAATGTCATTAAGTTGTGCAACCATACATGCTTCTTTAGATAGGTCAAGATAGAACAAATTACCCCTAGTCTGTTCTCCACTTTTGATTAGTTCACCAATAGCATCAAATATTTTAGCTTTCTTGTGATGAAATTCCACTCAGTAACCTATGTTGTTGATCTGAGCAACACTTAGTAGATTATAATTTAGACCTTCAACCCAATATGCATTTTCACAAGAGATCTTATCAGTCAGTTTAATCAAACCTTTTCCTCTAATAGAACATGGTGCATCATTACCAAATTTTACACTTTTACCTCTATAATGATGTAAGGTCTCAAACTTACTCTTGTCACCAGTCATGTGATGTGAACAACCACTGTCAATAATCCATTTTTCATTCTTGTTCACATAGGAGATCAATGTATTTTTCTCATCCTCATCAGATTCATCTTTCATTGCAACATAGACTACCTCAATTTCACCATCATCACTATCAGTGTCAGTTTCTTCTTCAGAAATGTAACAAGATTTCTTACCTTTTCCTTTGTAGTCTTTGTACCTTCGGTAGCTTTTGTCATCTCTTTTGTCTTTGTTTTTGCTTTTTCTTTCTTCATCCTTATCCTTCCCATTAGGACATCTAGTAGCTATATGACCAACTTTATTACATGCAAAACATATAATAGGGAGTTTACCTTTATATTTTCCTTTTCCCCTTCTCAGTCTTCTAGCCATAAGAGCTTCTAGATCTTCAAGTTCTTCATTAGAAGTGTCACTGTCACTTTCACTTTCAATTTCACTTTCACTTATGCATCTTTCTTTTTCTTTCTTTGGCTTGTGCAAAACTAATTGTGACTTAAAAGCAAATTCAACATTTCCAATACTACCAATAGTGAAGTTATCATAGTTAGAGAGTTCAAAAGCAGTCAGCTTGCCAACCAAACTTTCCAAAGTAAGCACATTTGTAGAGTTACATCTAGATTCTTGAATAGCTAAGATCTTAATAGCATATATAGGTCACAGAGTTCTTTGTACTTTTCTAATTATAGTTTCATTATCAATAGTCCCATTTTCTTCTCTAATAACATTCACAACTTCTTTTATTCTACCACAATATTGTGCAATGTTCTCACCTTCTTGCATTCTCATTTCATCAAAATTACCTCCGAGCCTCTCGGCCTTAGCTTTTAGTACATTTAGGTCACCACCATAGATTTTTGCAAGTGTCCCACATCTCCTTAGCACTTATGCAATCCTTAATGTCCTCAAATTCTGAATAGCTTAGGGCAGATGCAATTTCTAGCATTGCCTAATTATGTTCTTGCTTAGCTCTCATTTCCTCGGTAGTCAAAGGTGCGACAGGTGAGACATAGTCATTCTCAATGTAGTACTTTGCAGAATCACCAATGTCAACCAGATGCAGCTTCATCAAGCTTTGCCATGCAGGAAAGTTTTCCTTATTCAACTTCGGTACCTCCTTCTTATACATCTTGATCATTTGCTTCAAATCCTTTAAACTTGATTTCTGTAAACACCAATAATAAGCAACACAGCTCTGATACCAATTGTTAATATGGTTTAGAACAATAGAGAGGGGGGGTGACTTAGTTGTTCTCAGGTCCTGATGTAGAAAATAAACTTTAAAAAAATTTCTCTAAATCAGATCTAACAACCAAAACCAACTCGGGCATCACTAATTCAATAATAGAAACATATAACATTGCAGTCCACTACCCAACTATATCTAACTTGTAAAACATAGAAATTTTCAAACCAAAACATTCACACAAGCATTAACACTAGGATTTATAGTGGAAACCCAATCTGGGAAAAACCACTTTGTAACATGCTACTATTATTTTCACTCTTTTGAAGTGAAGAGCTCAGTTAAAAGCCAACCCTATCAAAGGTTACAATACACACTGTTAGGTGTGACCCGATTAAAGGATTTCAATCACCTTGTTAAAAGTGAGCCTTGTTATATGACTTACATACATTCCATTAGAATGCAACCTTGTTCAAAGGATTTAAACATATGACTGTTAGGTCAACCTCTGTTAAAAGGATTTTGACCATTACAATGGTTAGAAAGTAGCATCAATAATGATCTGTAAAACATACAACTCACTTTGCAAATATCAGATCCAAATTTCGTACATAAATGTTGGTTTACTAACTTTGAAACTTTTCCATTTTCATCTCTAATCTGCTCGAAACTTTTCTTCAAGCAATCACCACACTTCTCCTTTAGCCTTTTCACTTATACAATCAATAACATCTACTTATCTTCCAACATCCTCTTTTCACCCATGCACACACATACCTAATAATTAGGTTCCCTTAATACTTCCTCAATTAGGTTAACTCATCTTTTGCCGCTCAATCTCCTTTGTAGATCTTAGGGTTAGGTCAGATTCATTGAATCTACCCGCTTTATGTTCTTCGGCTCCTTTTCTAGAAACATCTCAAATCTCTTAAAGATTTACAATAAAATGTTTTTCAATGCATTTAATGCTTTCAAACAATCAGTAAATAAAGTCAACACATTTTACATAATCCAAGAATTCAACAATGTTGGCTCCAAATATGAATTCTCTTCAAATATAAAAATGTTGATGCTCGGTCAATACTATGATCAACTACTTGGTCTTTATGTAGAAAGCTCGGTCATTACTAAAAAATGTTTCCTCGGCTTACACTATCTTCCTTGGCAATTAACTGATATTTGGTTGACACTAGAATTTTTCTCGGCATATACTGACTCGGTCGACACTAACATCACTCAGCTTGAACATGATTTCTCCATTTTTGCTTGGTCAAGCCTACCAGATTAGTCTTCAATCTTACTAAGATAAACAATACACTATCTCATCATTGTACAATATAATCAAGACTCATTGAAGTATCAAGATAACTCAACCTTTCCTTAGGTGCTATTGTTACCAACCTTGCTTATCCCCTTAGCAACACTCAAATAGATATAGTACTTTTCTAAGTAGCAACAATCTTAACAATTAAGGTTTAACATCAATGACAACACAACAATTGTTTCAATTGCAGTTTCCAATAGTGTTTGCATGTAGGTGTTCTTGGGAGCTATGGGTTATTTTCTCATCAACTCCAATATGGTATCTATACACTAGGGAAAGTGCCTTCATAGAATTAAGGTTAGTCAATAAATGAGAATAGTAACTAAATACAACCACAAAGCAATAGAGAAACTATTTAGCAAAATAATGACTAATTGAGCTTCCTATGGCTCTCTAACTAAGATTGTTAATGAATAGCTCTCAACAAGCTCCCATTAATGACAATCCTAGAATGAGAATGATAAAGATAAAAATGCTATTGCTAACAATTAGATCAAAAGAAATGCTAAAATGCTTCTCAAATGCCTTTCTAAGCTCAAATTGCAAGAGGTTCAATGCAATTCTCAGATGCGTGGATGATGACTAATGAAGGAATTAGGCCTTCCTTTTATAGATTTTCCAATGGTAGGGGGTGTAGTTGTATTTGATCATGGTAAACCTTGGTTGAGTCCTTGGTTCCACCCTTTGAAGACAAAGCAAAGTTTATGTCCTCAAAGCTTTGGACAAGTAGACAAGATCAATGGTCAAGATTCCTTTTCACTTTGAGTGAATGAGATTGAATTTGGCTTGATCCATGTGAATGCCTTTCCTTTATTCTCATTGGTTGATTGATTTTCCTCTCTTTGTGGTTGTTGAGAGTAATTGAGATTTATTAATTGATTTAAATGAATTTTTTTAGCCATGTACCCCTTAAATGGGTTGAATTTGATTTAATCCAAGACTATATAATTAATTGAATTAATTGTATTTTGATTTGATTTCACTTGATTAAAGTGCTCTCAATTTTGATTTTTATTGAATTAAGATTTGATTTTCATTTTTATTGGCTAATTATGCATTGTGATTCAATTGATTCAATTATGTTGTTGATTTGCCTTGATTTGACTTGATTTGCTTTGATTTGATCTTTGTCCATTTTCAGGTGATTACAAATGCCCCTCTTTGAGTTGACGTGTGAAGCATGTCGATTCAAAGAATACTTTGATTTTTCTTGGTAATAGGTCTTGATTCATTGATGGTCGATCTCTGATGTGGTTTGGTGTCTTTCGATGGTTGATCTTGATTTTTAATAGGTTGATGTAGATATGATCGATATGAAACTCTCTTGATATGGTTCTCTGATGATCGTTCTGATATGATGTTTGTTCTGATGATGAATCTCGATATGATGTTTGATTTAATGATTGATCCTGATATGATACCTGTTGTGATGATTGATTTCGATGTGATGCCCCATTCATTTGATTACGAAAATTTTTTTGATAAAAGCTTTTGCTTTGATTTGATGATCGGTCTCTTGATTTTCAAAGATGTTACTATTGATGTAGATCTAATTATCTAATGGTATGCCCCCTCGGAAATGAAATAAAATTCATACTTGATTTGACTGTTGATTGATTCAGGATTGATGTTGTTCATTTGGTTTTAATAAAGTTCAGGTGTTTTTGATGAATTTTATTTGTATTCCCGATATCGATGTTGAATTCAGTTAATTTTGAATGTCCCTGTGTTGATTATTATGATGATCACCTCATTTTATTAGATCAAATGGGGTAACAATGTACTTGCATAGGTCAAATTTACCTCCTTTTAGATCAAAAACCTATATAAAGGGATCAAAATCCCTTTTTACTCTTCATTTACCATTGAATTTTGACTTTGACTATCTTTTGCCTTTTCCACTTTTCATGATGTCTGTCCCTATCCGCGAGCATCACTTCGAGAAATGTCGGCGATATTATCGGCTGCCTGGCTCAAGACCTCTAGTGAGTACTTGTACCTTTCTAGTTTTCCATTTTTAGCTGTAATTTCAAAAATTTCCAATTTTTTTTCAGTTAAACAGCTAGTTTTGCACTTTTTTCTGATAAAGGGGCGCTTTTGCCACTTTTAAGGGCGCTTTCGCCTGTCAATGTGTGCTTCCACACTTTTAAAGAGTGCTTTTGTGAATCACTTTGGTGCTTTCGCTCATCAAATTTATGCCCTTCCATGCTTTTACAATTTCTTTGCGCTCTTTTGCCTAGGTTTAGTGTTTTTGCAACTTTAACCTGCGCTTTTGCTTAATTTTTGCACTTTTACATCTTTTAAGAGCGCTTTTGATGTGCCTTTGGGTGCTTTTGAATTTTTCACCACTTTTGCAATATAGATGTGTGCTTTTACTCCTTTAGGCAGCACTTTCGATGTTTGCCACTTTTGTTCAATAAATCAGCGCTTTTGCTATGCAAAATTTTAGATTTTTAGATTTTTGACCAAGTTGCAATTTTGTCGACGTCGTTAATTGATTGTCAGGTTTATGTTCCCAATTTTTGAGATTTTGTAACAAGTTGTAAGGTGTCAGTTAGGGTTTAGTTATAGTTAGAATATCCATCATCAATCTAGATTCAGATGATGGGTGAAGATACAATTTATGTTCTATCTATGTAGAGACATGAAATCTGATTGTGGTTTTGATAAGTGTTGATGAATTTTTTATCGACTTAGAATAATCCCAATAATTTTTTATTTCCTTTCTGATGTGTTTAATCTTGGTTTTTGTAGTTGGATCTCGATTCTTTACGTATTCGCAATTCTTATCCATTATCTTGGGACATGATTCCTGCTCTAAGTGCTGCCAACTGTCGACACATTGCCTGGTGTGGTCTGTCATTCCTTCTATATCTTCCTCGATTTCATGTGAATCAGGGCCTTATTACTACTATGGCTGAGCATTGGCACTCAAACCATAACACATTCCATCTTCCTATGGGTGAGATGACCATCACCCCTGAGGATGTGTATCATCTTCTCTGATTGCCTACCTGAGGAGAGCTTATATACTATGATACTATGTATGATGGTTCAGCCTGTCACCGAGTATTTGGTGATGCTTCCCTTGGTGATCAGCATATTCAGTGGGCCCAGTTCATTTCATTCCCTATGTTACCTACTATTCTTGGTACTCTTATTGGTGGCTTCCTACTTCCAGACTAACGTGGACATGGATTTTTTGTTGGTTGGGGTTTGATTTTAGAGGATTTGATGGCAGATCCTCGTCATTTCTATTGGGGTTCCTATTTATTAGCACAGTTATATCATGAGCTACACACTATCATGTATAAATGTTCCACTACTTTGACTGCTAGAGCCATTTTATTATAGCTATGGACTTGGGAGCACCTCCCGATGACACATCCTGTGACTGCTCAAGATTGTCTAGTTGGTTGGCCATTTGCATGGATGTATAGTGGTTAAGGCAGACCCATATGGGTAAGCTTGATTACTGGTGACGTCAGATAGATGACATGGATACTGTCATTTGGAGGCCCTATCTTGGATGTGAGGCTTGGCCAGAGGATGATAGTGAGCTTTCATATATGTTTTGTCCTCGTTGGATGATTGGTCAGTCCACTTTTGTGTTCGAGAGATTCTACTTCCATCGTGTGTTTCGTTAGTATGGGCGCATTCAGGATATGCCTCACGGTGTAGCGATGTATGCTCGTATTCAAGCTAAGAGATCATTATGGGGCCCTTGTGTTGATTATGGCACAACTGTTCAAGAGATTTAGGATATGGGGTATCATCCCTGGAACCCTAGGTCATAGGTGATGGATGCTAGTATTATAGATGAGTATGGTGCATGACTACATAGGTATCCTTTTCCTAGATTTACTGATCCTGTTGAGAGGATTCCTAGCATTGAGGAGTTATCTGATGGAGATGATGGAGCTGATGGGGATGGGGGTGATGATGATGATGATGATGGAGATGATGATGGAGGTGGTGATCGTGGTAGGATCAGAGGTCGATGTGGATGACGGGGTCATCACGGAGCTAGAGAAGGTCATATACAGATACCAGTGATAGCTACTACTCCTATTCCTCCTAGAGCTGGTGATCAGGGTGGAGGTGGATGGGTTGATAGACTTTTACATCAGGTGGCTAGAGTTTCTATACAGAGGCATCATGTTAGATGACATAAAGCTGTTGATGTAGAGATTGCACAGGTGTTGCTTGATCAAGCATAGGGTCCTCCTGCTCAGTAGGTCATTCCTCATTTGGTTCCTCCTATTATTCCTTTTGTTGTTCCTATCATTTAGGAACATGGTACTACTTTGATGCCTTCATCTTCATCACATCCTTCTTCTTCTCAATTTGTTCCCCTATTGGGTGATCCATCTTCATTTGATCCCTCTTCTTATACTCCACTTCCACATTCTACTACAACTCAGGGTTTTGCCCCCGCCCCAACATCAGATGTTGCTTCGTTGCAGACACAGATATCTTCTATTCAACAACAGGTTTCACAGATGAGTTCTATGATGCAGTCATTTATGGCAGCTATGAGTCAGAATGGGTTACAAGCTAGTTCAAGTCATCCACCAGATAGTGTACCTACACCTGAGAATGCTGATGATGGTGGTGATTTTGTTTCTTGAGCATTTATCTATATTCATGGGCATTCTTTTCCTTGTTTTCATCGAGACATTGGATTCATGTTGTATCATGGCTAATCGGTTGATGTTTATTTGTTTGTTGATACTTTGATATGTGATTGGACACTGATTTCTAGATATTGCTTTCTTGATGATCATGTTATAGACTTTGATTTCTTGCTCATTTATGATGATGGTACCATGGACTCTGATACTTTGATTGATTTGAATATATATGACATCATCATGTGTTGGATTTCTTTTCAGATGTTTCGTATGATATGCAGCTATATGACTCTATATGATTTTGTTTTATTTTTGCAGAATGGAATTTTCTCATGTATGCATATGTTCCAATTACGATGAAATGGTTGTCTTATATATGACATAGAATAGATAAATGCTATGTATACTGTTTATTTACTTTATGTTATTGATGGATATTAGATGGATAATGAATCTATTGCTTTTGATATGTAGATGTGATGCAATGATGGTCTTTCAATGATATATGTATGAATGGTATTATTATGAATGAGATGTTTGTAATGAATGATTTTAATGAATGTAATGATTTTTCCTTAATGCAATGTTATGGATGCAGTTTGATGTTGCTAATGACCTTCCTCATGTGTGAACTTTAATGATAATGATGAACTTAATAATGTATGATCCTAATAATTCAAATGTTGGACACATCTAAATTAATGCAAGACTTAAATGATAATGATTTAATTAATGCAAGTAACCTAATGCAATGCACTTTGTTTTTTATTTCCAACACACTTGCTCCTATATAATTGGTTTTTGATGATCTTTTGATTGTTTGATTTGCATACACCTCCTTTTTTATTTAATTTCTCCTCTTGAAAATTAAGCTAAGGAAAAACAAAATATACAATGCACTTAATCTAAAATGAATGTAGCTAACTGTCATTATTCAAAATTTGGAGCTTATAATCATCATTGAGTGCTTTTGGAATCCCGTTTTAGTACAACCATCACTAGTTTAACTATGATGATATGAATAATTTTTACCTTTGTTTGCTTTCCCATCGGTCTCTTCGGTATGACTATCACTGATTGAAGCCAATCATGAGAGTGTGAATACTGATTTTGTCAGATTCTATGTTGCAAGTGGATTTTGGTATTATGATATTGAAGATCAAAATAGCCAAAGTATCTGTTTGCGTAAACAAGCAAAAATCTCAATTTTATCGTATATACAAGTCCTCAATGATTCTTTGATGATCACGTCCTTAGACAAATAATACATGATTTGAAACTTTGATTTTAAGACAGTCATTCAGAAAATATCATTATTTCCTCATAGCTTGTCTAGTCTAAAACTTTCATCGACTTGCTAGAAAGACATGATTTCATCAATTGAGTCAACACTTA
The DNA here is from genome assembly GCA_027943335.1 of Chamaecyparis obtusa. Lineage (NCBI taxonomy): Eukaryota > Viridiplantae > Streptophyta > Pinopsida > Cupressales > Cupressaceae > Chamaecyparis > Chamaecyparis obtusa. Next base: position 1,530,471 of record BSBK01004622.1, on the reverse strand, counting down.
GAAAATTTTGCCATGTTTTTCAAATCCATAGTTCAAGTGTAGTTCCATCCATTTCAAATTTTTAATCCTGATAAAGATAAGGTCATTTAAGTTCTTGGATCAATTTTTCATTTTAGGCTCAAGTTGGATTGGGATGTAGATTTGATTAAGTGTGATGAATTGATTCTCTGATTTAATAAAGCTTTCTTTGATAAATCCTTTCTCCTTTGGAGTAGATTGCCCCCAGTTTGATATTGATTTCATTTGTGGGACTTAGGACAATTTTTCAATTAGGTGACCAAAATCTTGAGGTATTTGCAAATGCAACTATGGGGTTTTATTATGCAATATGTACAAATGTTGGCGATGCAATAATTACAAGGTGACCTTCTAGGTATGCGACTGACTTGGACTTTCAATGGCACTTGTTTACCAGGTTTCCACTGATTCAATGGATCTAGCTCTTTTTTCTATTTTTAAATCTTTTTCTCTTTTTTTGCTACCAAGGTGCCTATTTGCTAGGTTTTCACCAAGGCAGTTTTTTTCTTTTTGATTTTTTTGTATTTTTCTCTTTTTCAATTTTTTTCTTTTCTTTTTTCCAGGATCATATATGAATGTTTTTTCTTTCTTCATGCTCAATTTTTCACTATTTTTAATCTTTTCTTCTTTTCAAATGTTTTGGTCTTTTTTAGGATCTCTTTTCACTATGTACAATAAATATGATGCTCCCCATCTGATACTCTTTATACTCTTTTGTCTTCCTTATGTATAGAACTTCTTGAGATGTATACTATTGATTGGCTCTTGTAGCTCCTCTCCATCACAATCTACTAGCTTGTATGTACCAGTCCCAAAATCTTCAACAATGAGAAATGGTCCTAACCAGTTTGCTTCCCATTTTCCCTTCTTCTCCCTTTCTACCTAGTTCTTGGGATTTTCTCTCAAAACTAGGTCCCCTAATTGAAATGTCCTTCGCTTGATGTGTTTATTGTAAGATCTTGACATCCTATCTTGGTAAACCTTCAAGTGATCAAATGCTTGCTTTTGTTTTTCATTTAAAAGTTCTAGTTCTTGTAGCCTTGCAACCCTATAGTCTTCTTCATTGATCAACCCATGCATAGATATTCTCAAAGATGGAAGTTCTACCTCTAAAGGCAATACTGCTTATGTGCTAAAGACTAAGGAGAAAGGTGTAGTTCATGTTGGCATTCTGATACTAATTCTATAAGCCCACAAGGTTGGGTTTATCTTGATGTGCCAATCCCTTCCTAAATTATCCACTGTTCTCTTCAAAATTTTCAAGATATTTTTGTTTGTTGCTTCAGCTTGTCCATTACCTTGAGGGTAATAGATTGAAGAGGAATGATGAATCATGTAAAACTTAGTGCATAATTTCATTAAGTCTTTGTTCTTGAAATGCCTTGCATTATCCGTTATGATGGCATGAGGTATGCCATATCTACAAATTATGTGACTAAGGATAAACAAAGAAATTTGTTTTCCTGTTGCCGTTGATAGGGGTACAGCTTCCACCCACTTAGTAAAATATTTATGACCATTCAAAGATGGTGGATAAATGATCCCTATTAGGTCTATCCCCCACTAATAAAATGGCCATGGTGTTGTCATAGGATGAAGTTCTTGTGCAGGTGCATGTATCAAATTATCATGGAATTGACATTTCTTACAAGTTTTTTCAAAGTCACATGAATATTTTTCCATGGTAGGCCAAAAATATCCTATCCTTAGAAGTTTCTTGGCTAGGGATAATCCATTTGAATGTGATCCACAAATTCCTTCATGGATTTCTCATAAGGCTAAATTTGATTCTTCCTCTTCTAAACACCTAAGGAGCATTCTGTCAAGACTTTTTTGATACAATGTTTCAGAAACTATAGTATATTTGGTGGCTTGTCGAATGAAGCTTTTCGTTTGGTTTCTGGTTTGGTTTAAGGGAAGGATTTTATCCTTTAAGTATAAATTGGGCCATACCAGGGTTATTCATTTGTAGTTAGCAAAAAAATGGTGAGAGGGTGGGTTGGGTCATACACGGGTTGAATTACTTCTTCTACCAAGAACTCATATCTAGCATTCTGATCAGGTGTCTGCAAAAGTGAAGCTAAGGTTGCCATGGTGTTTGCTGCTTTGTTCTTTTCTCTCAGCACTTGTTCAAATGTGATGAGTATGAAGTACTTCTTGAGATTGTCCACCATGGTTTTGTATGGTACCAATTTGTCATCCTTTGTTTGATATTCTTCATTAACTTGATTTATGACCAATTGTGAATCTCCAAAAACTTTTAACTCTGTCACTTTCCACTCTAATGCCAGCTTCATTCCAATAACCAATGCTTCATATTCTGCTATATTATTTGTGCATTGAAATAACAATTTGTAGGATTTTTGGACAGTAGATCCCTGAGGAGTGATGAGAAGTATGCCTGCTCTTGATCCATGATGGGTGTAGGAACCATCAAAATAAAGTTGCCATGTTTTTGCCTCAACATTCACAATCTCTGAATTTGGGAATTCAATTTGTATAGGATGATCATCATAAAGTGGTGCTTTTGCTAATTGGTTTGCAATGACTTGTCCTTTGATTGATTTTCTATCAACATATTCTATGTCGAATTCACTTATTATCATCACCCACTTTTCTAGTCTTCCATTCAATGTTGTTTTTCTTAGTAGATACTTCAAAGGGTCGATCTTAGCAATGAGCCTTATCTTGTGGGCTAGCATATAATGGCATAATTTTTGTGAAGCAAAAACTATAGCCAAGCATGCCCTTTCTATAAATGTATATTTTAGCTCATATTTGACTAAGGTTCTACTAATGTAGTAAATTGCCCTCTCTTTTCCTATTTCATCCTCTTGTGCTAAAAGTGCCCCCAATGAATTCTCCGTTGCTAAAATATATAGGATCAAGGGCTTACCTTTGATAGGTGGCATCAAGATTGGCAGGTTCATAAGATATTTCTTCAATAGATTAAAGGCTTCTTCACACTTGTCATCCCACTTAAAAATTGTATCCTTATGCAAGAGTTGGGTGAAATTATGGCATTTTTCCGCTAATTGGGAGATAAATCTCCTAATTGATTGGATCCTTCCTTGTAAAGATCACATTTGACTAATGTTCTTGGGTGCTTCCATTTCCATTATATCCTTTACCTTAGCGGGATCCACCTCTATCCCTTTGGCAAATACAATATAGCCTAAGAGTTTTCTGGATTGAACTCTGAATGCACATTTCTTTGGGTTGAGTCTCACTTTGAATTCTTCTAGCCTTTCAAACAATTTCACCAAAATTGGAAGGTGTTCTTTTCTTGAATGCGATTTGGCTAATATGTCATCCACATAATCCTCCATAAATTTATGCATCATATCATGAAATATTGTGGTCATTTCTCTTTGATAGGTCGCTCCTGCATTCTTTAACCCAAATGGCATAACATTCCAGCAAAATGTACCCCATGCACATGTAAAAGTGGTCTTATCTTGGTCTTCTGGTGCTATCTTTATCTAATTATGCCCACTAAATCCATCCATGAGTGAGAACATAGAGTGCCCCACCGTTAAATCTACAATGGCATCAATACTCGGAAGTGGAAAATCGTCTTTAGGACATGCCAAGTTTAAGTCTCTAAAGTCCATGTAGATTTTGATGGATTTGTCTACTTTTGATACTAGAACTATATTTGAGATCCATTGTGCATAATCAATGGCCCTTATAAATCCCACTTTCAATAGTTTTTCTAACTACACTTTGACAAGTAGGGCTCTATGAGGATGCATTTTCCTTAGTTTTTGCTTAACGAGTTTTGCTCCTTCCTTGATATTGAGGTGATGCATTATTAGATTTGGGTCTAAACCCAACATATCATCATAAGACCATGCGAAGTTAAATTGTCTTTCTTTAAAGAACTTAATGAATTATGTCCTTTCTTTTCTAGATAGAGATGTTGCTAAGTGAATGATCTTTGGCTCTGTCTCTGATCCAATCTTTATCTTTTCTATTGGCTCAATTAAGATTGGAGATCTTTCTTCATAGTGTTTTGGTAGAACATCCAAACTCCCTTCCATAGGTGCCTCAGTTGGGTTTTCACCTTTGGAAACATCCTTTATTTCTTTTTTTCTTTCTTGATCTAATGTTGCCACAAAGTGGTTTTCAACACTTGATTCTTTTCCTTTTCTATTTTTTTTTATTTTTTCATTTTTTCTCGGATTAGAAGTTTGGATGCTCCTACTAATAATTTCTTCTTGATGTTCTCTAATATAATAAGGTTCAACCGAATTGAGGTATTAGGACACCATGTTGTCATTCAAGAAAGTTCGTAAGGTAGTTGGTTCAATGGTACCCCATTCGATTAAGTCCGGACGGATGAGAGTTAATGGCTCAACACTTAGGTTCATTTTGATAGGGTTTAAGGTGTAGATCTTGTTATTGGAGGGTTCATACATTGTATCTTGAAAATCTCGGACATGGGCTTCCTCTAAATGTTCTAAAGAAGAAGGATCAAAGTCCCCCTTACTAGAGTCCTCTCAGGTTTCTGTGGGATAGAACTCATGTGGATTAAACCTATCATTTGATTCTTCCATAGTAGGTCTCCATGATGAAATGTATGGTTTTCCCACCCACTGATTGATTTCTATCTCTATACTTTGTACATCATTTAGAATCACTTGGCTAGAACTAGATGCTTGATTTGATGTTGATTCTATCATTGGTCTTTTATTTTTGGTAGAAGCATAGGTATGAATAACATCAATACCCTTGTCTTGGCATGATTCATATGATAGGGTCTCCCATTCCCATTCATTAGAATCCTCATCACTATGAGACTCTAATTATAATATTTGGCTATAAAGTTGGGGATGATGTTTTTGAGTGTATCCTTCTTCAAGATACCCTATTCCTACTTTCTCCTTAGAATCTCACCATGTACTTTCTAAGGGTTCAATGATACCTTCATTCTTTGTACCTAGAGGTCCTTGACCTTTGTATCCCATCTTTTTCATGATTGTGAATCCTTTCCCATATTGATGTGTGGGAATGGTTATATTTTGGATATGTTTGATGTGGGCACTTGATTCTTCATCCTTGTATAACCAGTTCAAAATTTCATGGTTCTCTTCATCCATGGCAGATGATGTACTTGCCCTCACAAAGTTATCATTATATCTATGAGGTAGATTTGGGGGTTTGCCAAAGGACTTGGGTGATAAAGGTAGATCCATCATAGATAAGGAGTATTCGCCTACTCCCTTTTGTTTAATCTTACATTGCTTATCAAAGTTTTTCATCATTTGGTCCATCTTTTGATAATGGGCTTCTTTAGTGTATACCTTAATAGATTTTTTAGGGCCTTCTTTTGGTTCTTCAATAATATTATCCTCATTAACCTTCTCTTTTCCTTTAGTCGATGTAGCTAGGTTAATGAGTTTTGGTGTGTCTTTAACAACAACTTCTTCTTCCATCTTTTCTTTCCCTTTCAAAAAAGGAATGTCCCTAGAACTTTGACCTTGCTCCCTTTGATTGGGTATAGACCCTTCAGCATTGTGTGGAACCAATGAGTCATTGATAGGCTTGACATTATTACAATATTGGAATGGATTTAGGTCTCCACTTACCATTATCTCTTGCCCTAGATATGGGAATTTTAAGCATTGATGATAAGTTGAAGGAACGACTTGCATTTTGTGGATCCATGGCCTTCCTAACAAAATATTGTAAGTCAACTTTAAGTCTAACACTTGGCATATGTTCTCTTTTTGCATGGGACCAACTCTTATGGGTAAGACTATAACTCCTCTTGATGCTCTTTCTTCATCATCATAGGCTTTTATGGTTATTTTCTTCTTTGGGTCAATAGCTTCCTCATAAAATCCTAGGGCTTTTACCAAGCTAAGGGTACAAATATTTAGGCCAACACCTCCATCTATAGGGACTCTTTTCACCCTATGCTTGTGGATCAACACTTCTATGTGTAAGGGAAAATTTTGGGGATGATTAAGAGACATGTCATCTTGTTCAGAAAATGATAGGAAATGAGGTGCAATTAGGTGTCCTACCATATTTTGAAATTTGTCTACCTCTAAATTTAGAGGCACATTTGTTTCCAACAAGGCTTTTTCCAAGATATCCTTATGAATTGGTGATAATTTGAGCAACTCAAGAATAGAGATTTGAGTGGGAGTTCTTTGTAATTGCTCAACCAAGTTGTATTGCTTTGATGATGATGTTGAAGCTTGGTTTGACAATACAATATTTGGAGCATTGGTAGGTAGGGAAAAAAATTATGCTTGCCCCCTAGTGACAACATTTGATGATACTTTTCTTGATTTATCTTTTATTATTATAACATTTACAGTTTGATCCCCTCTCTTAGAGTATTTATCATGTTATCATAAGTATGAGAAAAGTTCACTTTCTCATTACCCTTCTTTTGATTTTGATTAGATGACTCACCCTTTTCATGATTCAAAAAGGGATTCTTGTAGGCCATGTGATCCTCATTGTTTTGAGGCCCTTCAATTTTGATGGTGTTATTATCAATTAGATCTTGTACTAAGTGTTTCAATCTCATGCATTCATTGGTTGGATGACCTCTTTTTTGATGGTATTCACAATGATGGGATGCATTCCACCAATAAGGTTTGACTTCAAGTTCATAACTTGATATGTCGGGTAATGTGATAACTTGATTGGCCAACAAGGTTCTTAGTACATTCTCCAAAGGTTCACCTAAGTGGGTGAATTTCATTTTGTTATAGTTGGAGTTTGATTTTGACTTATCCCAAGTCTTATTGTTGGAAGTGTTGGGATTGTTGTTGGAATTATTGGAATTAAATGGAGCTTTACTTGATTGATTCACATTATTTGAAGAATTAGCTCCATATGGTAGTATAAAAGGGGTAGACTTTAAGTTGTGTGCTTCCACAACTCCATCATTTACAAGGTTTTTATTGTTATTGTTTTTATTGTTATTCTTCGTCCATGATTTGGATTTATCATTATTATTGTTGGACCCTTTATTATTGAAATACTTAGGCACATAATTATTGTTGTTGCTGTTATTATTGTTGTTGTTGTTGTTGTTGTTGGATTTGTTATCCTTAAATAATTTAACTTCACCTATTTTAATCAAGACATCTTCAATATTTATCCCATTTTCGATGAGTTTCTCAAATGTTGGGGGACATTGAATTTGTAATCTATAATTCATTTCCAAGGTCAAATTGTTGGTGAAGATTTCCATCTTCTCTTTCTCTGGGATACTTCATGGATACCTTGCAAAAATGGTCCTCCACCTTTGTAAGAATCCTAAAAAGGAATCTCCATCTTTTTGTTTGGTATCACATAACTTGAGCATATTAATTTCATGCTCAATGTCATAAGAGTAATGGGTTATGAACTTGGAGGCTAACTCCTCAAAGGACTTTATTCCGGGGGTTAGTTTTGAAAACCACTCCATTGTGGGTCATCCTAAGCTTCTAGGAAAGAGTCTCATTAGATAAGTATCATTGTGCATGAACTCTATGCTTAGGGTGAAAAACTCCCTTAAATGGTCCTATGGGTCTGTTTTACTCATGTACTTATCATATTTAGGAAAGATGGTATTGAAAGGAAAAGATACCATTGCTAAACTTTTGTCAAAAGGAAAAGGACACAAAGCTTCTATGGAAAAGGCCTTAGGTTCGTCTACCTTCTTCATGGTATCAATTTGCTCTTGGAAGGCCTTTATTTGCCTAGTCATAACATTCATAGGATCATCTTGGTGTTGGTCTTTCTTGAGTTGGTCAATATCAAAGTCATAGGGTAGCTTTACCCCCTTTTGTGCTAGGTTTAGGAAGAAGTTCTCCCTATCTTTGTCTATTAATTTCTCCATAACCTCTAGGAAATCATTGTCTTAGGCAACTTTCTCAACCCTTTCTTCAAGTGTCTCCTTAGGATTATAGTTGGCATTGTTGATATTGTGATTATGATAGGCTGAATTTCTATCACCCATCTCTTCAAGTCTTGGTTCAAATAGGTTCGTGAAAATTTCTTCTTGATTAGGATCTTTGAAAACACTTTGGTACTCAACTTCTTGCCTTGGGTTTGAAAAAATAGTGCTATCTCCTGGTAATGATACCCTATGTGTTTGGGACCACGTGGAAACTGGCATCCAACAAGGGTTTAATTTGGGATGATCCTTGATTCAAAAATTGTTGATCTTATATTGAAGAGATTTAAAAATTATAAGATGAGTTTTCAATGGATATCTCTCACTTGTTTATGTATTCCAAACACAACAATCACACATTCACTTGTCTCTTTTTACCCACTTAAACACAAAATGTTTGATTTGAAGAACGTTATCAAGGGTTTTTCACAAGAATGCACTTCAAGCACCTACCTAGCACAAGATTTGGTTCTTAAACATGGCTCTAGAAGGTGGTCTTTCTATTTTATCAAAGATTTAGTATTGATTATATTCAAATAGACTTAAATCTCTCATCCCCTAAGTATGTTAAGGGGCTTCCCACACGCACTAAGGTATGATTTTGCGCAATCCGTGAGTACTACTAGAGGAAGGTTGAAAAATTAAAATCCATTTGTCACACACCCCATTAAGGATGCATGTGTTTCATTTTAGAGTGGGTTGGATTCCCATGGTAAAAAGCAAGTGTATCCCACTTTGGGCTATCCCTCACACCGGCCTCGTTAAGGCAAACTTGGGAGGTGAGCCCACTATTGCTCTAGCATGTATATGGAAAAAAAGAAATGAACTTAGGCTGACAAGTTTGGGATTTTGATTCACTCAAAGAGTGAAGAGCATATCCCTATTGTCTTTCTTTATTCCACACACTTAAACACACGCCTGTTCTTTCCCAATCTCTTGACAAGGAGATTCTTAAAATTGAAGTGTGTAATTAATTTCCTATTTTATCTTAAGCTATGTTCAAAGAATGTTGCAATTTGATCAAGTGCAAGCTTGAATAGAGAAATACCTTTCCTTTTGTAGCTAGCCTAAGCTAGGGGCATTTTTGAAAGGTTTTTGTCATTGTTTTTTAACTCACCTTGGCAATAGCCTCCTCCAAATGTGCTTGTCCTCCAATAAGTTAGTCAACACCAACAATCACAATGAAGAAAAATCAAAGCAAAATGAATGAAGCAACTAATAATGTATTGAACTTTAAAGCACCTTAATTGCAAAGTTTTAAGGAAAACTTGAACTTAAGGACTAAAAATCCAATTTAAAGATACGAATTTCAATTTGTATGCTTCAATAACATAAAGATATTTCTGATATACCTAATTGTCTTCTTCTTGTGTTGTTTCAAGAACTGCTTTGATATGAGCTATGTTCTCCTTCTTGATCTTTTTGGCCAAAGCTTTTCCTTCCTGATTGAATTTTGTCTCTGGCTTTCTCACCTTTTTATGCCCTGTCATCCTGCAGAATAAAAGTCATTTTGCTACAGTCAGATTAATTAATTCATAAAATTTTGCAAAAGCGCACCAGAATTAATTGAAAGTGCTATTTTATTGCTCAAAAGTGCAGCTAATCTGATTGAAAGCACTATTTGATTTTGTCAGTAAAGTGCAAAAGTGCACAAATAACTCTTAAAAGTGCTACTGGAATAAGCAAAGGCAGTAAAATTTATGCAAAAGCACTAAGAAAACCAGTGAAAGCGCCTAGTAGTCAGGAGAAAAGCACTGAAAGATAAGAAGATTGAAGATAGGAATCACAAAGGCACTGCAGATCAATGCAACGGCACACAAATTTTCCACAAAAGCACCAGAACAGTGATTGAAAGTGTTGTTTCTTCTCGCAAAAGCATTGCTTAATCTGTCAAAAGCGCTACTTCCTAAAAAATTTGAGGGTTAATGACATGCAAATTTGGAAATAATGAAAAATTTCTGTACGATTAATAAAGTAGAGCATTCTGCCCCATGGTGGGAGCCATTTTGTACACTAGGAAAGTGCCTTCATAGAATTAAGGTTAGTCAATAAATGATAATAGTAACTAAATACAACCACAAAGCAATAAAGCAACTATTTAGCAAAATAATGACTAATTGAGCATCTTATGGCTCTCTAACTAAGATTGTTAATGAATAGCTCTCAGCAAGCTCCCATTAATGACAGTCCTAGAATGAGAATGATAAAGATAATAATGCTATTGCTAACAATTAGATCAAAAGAAATGCTAAAATGCTTCTCAAATGCCTTTCTAAGCTCAAATTGCAAGAGGTTCAATGCAATTCTCAGATTTGTGGATGATGAATAATGAAGGAATTAGGCCTTCCTTTTATAGATTTTCCAATGGTAGGGGGTGTAGTTGTATTTGATCATGGTTAAACCTTGGTTGAGTCCTTGGTTCCACCCTTTGAAGACAAAGCAAAGTTTATGTCCTCAAAGCTTGGGACAAGTAGACAAGATCAATGGTCAAGATTCCTTTTCACTTTGAGTGAATGAGATTGAATTTGGCTTGATCCATGTGAATGCCTTTCCTTTATTCTCATTGGTTGATTGATTTTCCTCTCTTTGTGGTTGTTGAGAGTAATTGAGATTTATTAATTGATTTAAATGAATTTTTTTAGCCATGTACCCCTTGAATGGGTTGAATTTGATTTAATCCAAGACTATACAAGTAATTGAATTAATTGTATTTTGATTTGATTTCACTTGATTAAAGTGCTCTCAATTTTGATTTTGATTTTGATTGAATTAAGATTTGATTTTCATTTTGATTGGCTAATTATGCATTGTGATCCAATTGATTCAATTGTGTCCTTGATTTGCCTTGATTTGACTTGATTTTCTTTGATTTGATCTTTGTCCATTTTCAGGTGATTATAGTATCAGAGCTTCAGATTTATTTGCCCTTGTCCTCTTCTTGAGAGATTTGGTCGTGTTCGTCAGATCTAAGTTTTTTAGAGGGTTTTCTATTAGATCTAGGGAGGACCTATTTTATGGTCACATTGGGCTCAAACAGACCTTACCATTGTGTTTAGAGAGCCCAAGAACCTCCAGATCCATATAAAATTTGTCCAATTTGGACAAAGTTAGAATCTGTGGCAAATTATTATTTTGCAACCAGCCCCGACATGGATCCTAAGGAAATTGCAGCCAAAACAGACATCACCATTGATCTTGCAGCACCCAAAAACCCCAGATCCATATAAGGCAAGTCCAATTCGGACACCTTTGCATTTTGGGGTATTTTTGTTGGTAGTAGATGGACTTGCACACTTCCCGAGGTAGAATTTGTACGAACTAAAATGCAAATCAAGGCAAAAATTCTCTATCTTAGCCCACAAATTAAGCCAAAAAATTTACTGTCTGACACAAATCAAGATAAAAAAATCTAGCACACAAATCGAGGTAAAAATCTGTACAGTCTGGCATGCATCCTGAGGTGCGCATGCGATTTAGAAAAAAATAATTTTTTTTGTGTGGCGATGGCCATTTGGCTGTCAAATTTAAGTCTGTCATTTGATGACATCAACATGCATCAACACCAAACACCATTTTTGGGCCCTTCGGCGCAGCTGCTGGTTTTTTTCTCATAACTTGAGCATACGGTGTCGAAATCGAGCAAACGAGATATCATCAAAAATATGGTTCTGAGATCTATCCATATCTGGAGGTTTGAATTTCTGATTTACTTTATTGATAGTTTTTTTTACTATCAAAGTCAGATGTTCAGTTTTGCAGTCTGGGAGCTCTATCTTGCACATCCGAACTCTATTTTGAGAAAATGATATATCATTGGAAAGCCTATTTTGAGAGCTTTCCAGTGATATGAGTATTTTTTCCAAATTCTAATCTAGGTACATTTTATTCTAATTTTTTCATTTTTGCAATCTGGTGAATATCTTGAATGTTTCAGGTCATGGGATCTCTTCCCTTTGAGGGATGGCTCATCTTAGGCTATTCTTTTGTTTCAGTAGCCTTCGCTCTTCTTTGAGCAGTGTATACTTCACTTTTGTAGCATTCATTTATGCACATGCACTGAGATAAAGTGTTATTCTATTGCATGTATGGGATCTTGCACATGTTTGTGCTCTATGTACTCGCACCCTATTATAAAGTGCTAGGGGGGTTTGAGTTTGTCTTTGTTTTCCATCTAGTTTTTTCATGTGAGCATTCCTCCAACGAAATTAGCCTCAAGTATGTTTATTTGTGTTTGTACTCTCTCTGCACCTTTGATATTCATGGTAACATGCAATTCATATTAGATGATCTTTTTAGTGTACCTGTCTTTACTCCCTTGTTAGCATTATGGGGGGGTTTCTACTATTGGGTCTACTGCTTCCTTGGTTCAATAGTGTGAGCTATGTATTCAGTATTTAATTCTATGTATTAGGTGGATGCAGTGACTAGGTACCTATGCATTTTGGTGAGATGGATCATTTACCATATGGACACTTTTTCTTTCCTATTTTTTGGATGCACTCTTCCATCTTTGATTGATCATCTCTTTAGACTTTTGGTGTTTTTATGCCATCTATATTTTTTAGTTTAGGTGTTTTCCTTTGTTTTCCTCTTGATTCGAATAGTGTCATTTGAGGGCACTCATGCAGATTACAGTATTCTATATCTTCGAATTCAGTTGTTTGCCTTTGTTTGCCTCCTGATTCGAGTAGTGTCATTTGAGGGCACTCATGCATAGTACAGTCTTCTCTACCTAGTCATATTTTAGTGGAGGATCTTCAGATCATCGGTTACTTCTTGACAAAGTCTGCAGCTTCTTTCTTCAATGATGTTGTACATGTTCATCCTTGTTCCTATTTTCTAGAACATTCCTAGTTTTGGAGGCTTCTTTAGTCCTTCAGACTAGTCTTTGTCTCTTTTTGGAGTAGATTTTTTCCCATGTGGTTTTCTCTATTTCTCCACTTTATAGAGACTCTCTTTTGTACTTGGGTACCCGATCAAGCCTTTTGTTGCCGGGACCCATTTGCTTTTAGTAGTTCTTTCTAAGTTTTTAGCTTCTCCCAAAGTTCATCTTAAGGGGGGGTGTTAGAGTAATAAAGTGTTTTCTTATTAATTAAATCATGTTTGATTTAATTATTAAGTCACTTATTATCTCTTTCTACTTAAGCTAAACTTTAGGCATATAATAATTAATTATTTTATTAATTATTATTGTGCAACCTAGGTTTTACCTTTTTAGGTTTTCATATCTCCTTTTATAAAGATTGATCTCCTTTGTTTTCATAACAAATTGATAACATATTATTCATTATTGAATAACAACTTTTGTTTTTGCACATCAAGAATGATTTCTCCTCTCTCATGGATCAATGTGTTCAGGCCTCCACAAATTCTTGCTTCTTCTCTCTCTTTATGTGACAGGTGTTTGCATGAAAGTGTTCTTGGGAGATATGGGTTATTTTTTCATCAACTCCAATAGTGATTACCTAGGCCCAATAAGAATGCTTGTCTTATTGTAAATCACACAAAAGGGAAAGCTCCAAAAGATGGCATTGAAATTCTAGCAAGGTTTGTGTGTCATGCTAATCAACCCATAGAGGATTCACATTAAGGATTACATCTCCAAAAAGGGAATCTGATAAAGAGAAATTTGGACTTAAGGATTTGTGTCCATAAGGGATTGAAAGTGAAAATTTGGGGATCATTCCTTAAGGAGTGTGTTCCATAAGGGATCCAAATTTATAGGAGCATCAAACAATAGTGCATGTGTGCAAAATCTTAGTGGAGTGTATGCCCCCAAGTTAAATCTATTGCAATAAATTTAATGGGAGCAATGACTTTAACAAAGCATACATACATCCACTAGAGATGTTTCCATTGTGAAATTCCCCTAAGAAAGGAAATATCAAGGGAAATGAGCACGGAAGGGATCTACCAATTGTGAGGTTAGTATGATCATATGATAATATGTAAAATATTATTTCAAAATAAAATGTCATCATTCACCTAAGTAAAACTACAACACATTGGAAGAAAGACATGTAAGAGTCACAAAGAAGAGTCTTTTTGGTCCAACATCACAAAGACCAAAAATAATAGGTGTTGTTATTTTTCATAATCCCCAAGTAGATAATCACAAAGGTATAGTTACAAGAAATAGCACATGTACAACACAAAATATAACAACATATACAACAAAAAGTGATACAAATAGAAGAATAATTACGACATTATGATTCCTTTATTACCTTCCACTAAAAGAGAAACAAGGATAGTGTAGAGGAATATAAACAAAACATATAGCAAGAAACACATCATGGGGGAAGCACATTACAACAAAGAAACACACAAAATGCATTGTACAAGAGGAGCTAATCAAGGGTATCGCTTGTTAGGAATAGTCATAAGAGATAACTAAGAGGGGGGGGGGGTGAATCAGTTATCTGCAAGATTCAATTCTTTATCCAAATTAGTATAGAAGAACATTAAGCATAAACACAACAAGATAACACTTAACACAACACCAGAATTTTGGTTATGGGGAAACCCAAAATAGGTAAAAACCCCAGTGGGAATTAGCACCCACTATAAACTGTACTAGAGTATAATGATCCCTGTTAGAAGATCTTACAACCCTGTTAAGAGTTGATCTTTACAATATATGAAGTACAATGATCTAGTCAAAGGTCGGACCCTGTTAGGAGTCTTTTACAAATAACCCTATTAAAGGTGAGGACACACTGTTTGGGAGCACACTGCTCAAATGGTGAAAGTTGCAACCTTTTGCATAATAGATACACACTATAGCTGGATCTTGGTGAACTGTGAATTAGACCCTCTATCTTGATCAGTACTAATGAATAGCATACACTATACTTATTCACATAGATCTTCAACTAATGAATGATATGGCTTTACTAGTTCAATACTTTCGCATTTTCTTATGCTCACTCTGTCATCGACAAACAACAACCACAACTCATTGGCTATAAGTAGTCTTCTACAAAATATATAATCAAGTTGGCTTGTTAGGACCTTCTTGAAATCATATCAGTGACATAATACAACTCTCCAACAACCACTTCAATGACTATACTAAGTATGCAACACAAATAGGACTGTGCAACCCAATATGAGTAGACGTGTCGCTTCACACTATCGGCTCCACCAAATTAACTGAAACTTAACTCTCAAGCCAAAATACATTATGCACTCTTAACCAAACAACCTTATCTCATAACAAAACACAAAACCAAACACGCATACCATAATGATAGGTGCAACTATAGAACAATATAAATACTATCAGCCCTCAACAAATAATCTCTTGAACTGAGACTGGCAAATAGAAACATCATAACTCAACTTCAACTACATAACTAACTCTGCATTTATGAACATAGCTTCATTATTATATCTACAACACAAAAATAAATGTGTAAGGCTCCATAGTAACCATATTGTGAATTACATACAAAACTCAGCTTGCAACACTTTCAGGAATACTGTTGTTACAAATAAATGCACAACTATATGTACTCAGAATCAACCTTTTCATCTTTGATATCATGCTGATAACATATCCATACAACATATGCTCAAGGTTCTCTACATATAACTACAATGCACACTTATTACCATATATTGTCATCAATGACAAACATACAATCAACACTGGCTTACTAAAAAATCTCCAACAATCTCCCCCTTTGGCATTGATGGAAACATAAGAAATGAAAAACACCATCAATCCAAACATATAATAACATTCTCCATTTCCTCATAACACTCTCCCCCAAAAATTAATTCTCCATCTACTGCTGAATGCTCTAAATATCTATTGTTACATCTTCTTACTATATACTTCCCCTTATTTCATACTCCTTATAATATATCAACTGTATTGTTTTTCATGACTATATACTCCCCCTTTGACATCAATGGCAAAGGGTGCCAAAAACAAATAAGCACATGTACTACTCCTGAGGTAGAGTAGTCCACCATTCATCAGTCACTGAGGACTGATGTACTACTGCAAATCCTAATTAGATCCATGAAGGGGAATTACTCCCCCTGAGATACTCAAATGTATCCTTAGGCAATGGCTTCGTGAATATGTCTGCTAATTTTTCTTTAGTACTCACATAATCCAACTTTACTTCTTTCTCTACAACTTTCTCTCTTAGAAAATGATATTTTATCTCAATGTATTTTATCTTTGCATGCATCACAGGGTTCTTTGACATATTGATAGTGCTAGTGTTGTCACAATGAATAACAATAGGATAATCAATTTGGATTCCAAAATCTTTTATCATCTCCTTGATCCAAACAATTGTAGAACAATTTTATCATCTCCTTGATCCAAACAATTGTAGAACTCTTATTTTTCTGTTGACTAAGAAATACAATTCTACTCTTTGCTTGTCCAAGTAACTAGTCTGTCTCCAAGAAATACTACTCCTCTTGAGGTGCTCTTTCTGTCATCAACGCATCCTGCCTAATCTGCATCTGTATATACATGAAGTTCTACATTCTCCAGGTTAGGATACCATAAACCATAGTCTATAGTTCCTTTCAAATATCTAAATATCCTTTTTACTACCATAAGATGACTTTGTTTAGGTTTAGCTGCAAATATTCCAACAATACCAACTGCATTAGAAATATCTAGTCTAGATTGAGTAAGATATATGAGTTTACCAATCATAGAATTATATAAAGTCTTGTCTACTATTGTAGAATCATCATCTTTTGAAATATTGCTTCATGTTATCATAGGGGTGCTTACTGGCTTGCAATCATCCATCTTGAATTTATTCAATATCTCTTTCATGTGTTTAGACTGATTAATGAATATACCTTTGTCTATCTGTTGCACATTCAATCCCAAAAATTACTTGATAGGTCCAATCATGCTCATTTCAAACTCGCTCTGCATCTCTTTAGAAAAATATGCACTAAGCTTGTCATTACCACCAAAAATAATATCATCAACAAATATAACAACTAGTAATAATCCTTCAGAGGTCTCTCTTATGAATAAGTTACAATCTATTGCTCCTTTCTTGAATCTGATCTTTGTTAAGTAACCATCCAGTCTTTCATACCATGCTCTAGGGGCTTGCTTTAGTCCATAAAGGGCTTTCTTCAGTCTACAAACCATGTCAGGTGTATCTGATAAAATGAATCCTTCAGGCTTCTCTATGTAGACTTCTTCCTTCAACTCTCCATTTAGGAATGTTGACTTGACATCCATCTGATATACTTTAAAGTCTTTGAATGTTGCATAGGCTAGAAATAAATTTATAGCTTCCAATCTACTTACAGGGGAAAATGTATCAGAGTAATCAATTCCTTCTCTATACACATATCCTTTACATACTAGTCTTTCTTTGTTTCTTACTACTGTACCTTCTTCATTCATCTTTTTTCTGATTATCCACTTGGTTCCAATCACATTTTTGTCACTAGGCCTGGGAACCAATTCCCATGTATCGTTCTTAACTATCTGATCTAATTCTTCTTTCATTGCTTCATGCTAATCTGAATCATTACAAGCATCTTCAACACTTAAGGGTTCAATTTGTGAAAGTAAACATAACGCTTCATCAACTATTGAACTTTTTGCTTTTGATCTTGTCATGAATTTGTTGTTCTAATCTCCAATGATATCTTCTTTTGAATGGTATCTAGATGTGAATTTTGGAACATTAGGTGTGAATCTCTCATCTATCTTTTGCAATTCTTCTTCACTTAATTCAGGTTCACTGATTAATACATCAACGGTGTCAAACATTTCTTCAACATTTTCTTCTCTACTGATAGGTCTAGGTTCTTCTTCGATCATAGTTGCATAATCATAGAATCTCTCTTGAATCATAAAATTTTCATCAATCTTTACATGTGCACTTTCAATGATCTTCTTCAATCTCAAATTAAAACATCCATAAGATTTGCGTTTAGTAGAGTAACCAAGAAAAATACCTTCATCACTTCTTGCATCAAACTTACCAACACTATCATCTCTCTTGATGTAACACTTGCTTCCAAAGATTCTAAAGTATTTTACTGTAGGTATATTCCCAAACCATAGCTCATAAGGTGTTTTTTATGCACCTGTCCTTAATTGAATTATGTTGATATTATAGACTGCAATATTGACTGCATCTATCCAATAGGTGTGTGCAACTTTTCCTTCAATCATGATAGTGTGCATTGTGTCAAGTATGATCATATTTCTTCTTTCTACAATTCCATTCTGCTGAGGGGTTCTAGGTGCACTTAGTTATCTTTTTATCCCATGTTTTTCACAATACTCATAAAATTTATCAAAAGTGAATTCTCCTCCTCTATCTGATCTTAGGTATTTTAACTTTAATCCAGACTCATTTTCAACTTTAGCTTTGAATATTTTGAACTTCTCAAATGCTTTAGATTTATCTCTTAAGAATGCAACCCACATCATTATAGAATAATCATCAACAAACAAAATAAAGTACCTTTCACCATAGTATGATCTTGTTTGAGTTGGTCCACATAGGTCTATATGCACTAGATCCAATTTGTTCTTTGTTGAATTCTACTTGCTTCTAAATGAGTTCTTTACATGATTTCCCATCACACATTCCCTGCACATTGTATCAACTGGTCTTGCAATACTAGGGAGGTCTCTTACTACCTTTACATTGCTTATCTTTACTATATTGTCAAAATTGATGTGACATAGTCTTTTGTGCCATAACCAACTGTCATCGACTTTTGCAACAAAACATCTTGCTTCTGAATTAGGCTGAAAAACATTACCTTTTGTTTTTGAACTTGATGCAATCATTACTCCTTTTTTATTAATGATGTGCTTGTTGTTTTTGAATTCCAACTGATATCCTTAGTCAAGTAACTATCCAACACTCAATAAGTTATGCTTCAAACCATCAATATATAGAACATCATTAGTGTTGTTCTTTCCACCCAAAGTGATAGCTCCTTTGCCTATGATAGGTTTAGGAGTGTTGTCTCCAAATCTAACCATGTCACCTTTGTACTTATCTAGATGTACAAATTTGTCTTTGTCTCCTGTCATGTGATGTGAACATCCATTGTCAACGATCCAGTCTGTTCTGATGTCTGCTTGTGAAATTAATGCTAGCTCTTCTGCTTTCTTTTCATCTTCAATATCCATGTCATCAAACATTTTCTCCATATCTTTAATTGTAATAAATCCAATTGCATCTTTTGCTGAATCTTCATCTGTCACTCCAGCTTCAACATAGTAACATTCTTTTGTATACTTGGGTTTGAAATTAGTTTTGTACTTCTTGACTCTTGTAGGACACTTAGATGCAAAATGACCAACCTTGTTACATGAAAGGCATTTAAATGGTAACTGACCTTCATATTTCCCTTTTCCTTTTCTTTCTTTCTTGGAAACCATAGCAATGAACTCTTCTAGTTCTTTATCATCATCTTCATCATCAAAATTACTAGAGGTGTTCAAAGATTTCTTACCATGGACTGAGGCTTTGAATGTTGTTTAAATTTTAGGCTCTATCTTCAATCTTGATATCTCAAATGCTGAAATCTTGTTGATTAAGGTCTCTCTTTTGAAGTCTTTTGAAAAATGCATAGTCTCATTTAGGATGTTTATCTTGTTCTCATATTTTTTTGTCAGAGTAGTCATTAATTTGTCCATTATCTCTTCTTCTAAGATCTCTCCACCATTGTTTCTAGTTCCTACAACTGCTTCATTAATTCTTTGATTATAGGCTCTAATGTTCTCTTTAGGAAACATCTCCAAAGTATTATATCTTTTCTTCCATGTCTTTTTGCTTGCATTCTTGGCTTGGATATCTCCTTCAAACATGTCTTCTAGATACTTCCATATTTTGTAGGCTTTATCTATTGTCTTGATTTCTAAAAACTCACTGTCAGATAAGGCACTTATAAGGGATTCTTTGGCAATTGCATTTTGAGTGAACATTTCTTTTTGTTTAATAGTTGCATCATCTTTAGCAAGATCTTTTAGAGAAGGAACCTAAACATCTTGAGTAGCTACTTCAAAAATCTCAAAACCAATGCACTTCAAATGTGTTATCATTTTGTTCTTCCAGTCTTGATAATTCTCTCCATCAAACTTAGGACTTTCTTTTCTAAAGAACACCATCTAATCAACCTCAAGCTGTTAAAATTTATCTCCGAGGCACTTGGCTCTGATACCAATTGTTAGGAATAGTCCTAAGAGATAGTTGAGAGGGGGGGGGTGAATCAGTTATCTACAAGATTCAATTCTTTATCCAAATTAGTACAGAAGAACATTAAGCATAAACACAGCAAGATAACACTTAAAACAACACCATAATTTTGGTTACAAGTGTTGCCAGTCAAATAATTTTCTTGTTTCTTTTGTGCTACAATTTTTGCCTTTGTAAAAGTTCAAGTTGTATATTGAACGTTGAACTTTGAACTTGAACCTGCTAGTTCAAGGTTCAAAGTTCAAAATGTATTTTCCCAAAAGCGTCATGTAAAAGTGTTATAGTGGTAAGTCAATCAGTCATAGTCACATGTTTTATTTTAATATCTATCTTGAACTTTGAACTTTGAACCTTCCTTTAGTGGTTCAAAGTTCATAATTCAATCTCCTTGATCAAGTCATATCTCGTGGAGTTTAGTGTTTAAGTTGAAATTTTCCTAAGCGTCCTCCACAGTTTTAAAGTGCATTCGTAGATGAAAGCATCATGAATCATGTATCTTGAACCCAATATTTATGGTTCAAGGTTCAAACTTTGAGATGCAATAATTGTTGAAAATATGAAGGTGCGTGCCAAATATTTGCATATTGATACCGAAATGATTGACAAGACCCGAAGAGTGATGCCACCTCAGCCCAAGTGTTTTCTTTAATGAAGTGGAGTGTGTGTGACAAGCTGGTAGTAGTAATTACAATGGAAATATTTATTGCATGGCATTTTTCCCAAGGTGATGGAAATAGAAGCGAATTGTATATAATTAGTTTGCTTCCCTCTATTTTTTTATTATATGTTTCTTTTTTTCTGGAGGTGTCTGGGAGCGGCGAGGTAAATTGTCAAGGAGAAAAAGAATGGTGAGTATTATGGAAAACCTTGGCTCTTTGTTTTCTTTAGCATCTTTCTTTTATAGATGAAGAGTTGGGTTCTTTTCTACATTGGTACAGCATCTGTAGGAGTATTGCAATATTAGTTCACCATGTCTTCTTCCAAAATTAAATTTGTAAAGGACAATAATTTTTCTCCTATTAGTAGATGTTTAACTAAGATGAGAGGCACATCACTGGTTGATGATGATATTAAGGAGATTGTGGACAGGTTGAGGAAAATGGAAGGTGAGGCGATAGCCACAAGGATTGTAGACAATGGTCTATTGGAAGCAGCTGGTTTTCCAGAGGTGTTTCTAGGTCTTGAGTTAGTGATGGAATGTCGTAATCAGTATAACAGGTCTGAGAGATGTATTTGTATTAAAGATGGAGAGGTTATGGTCAACATAAATAGGGAAGTGATAATGGTCACATTTAGAATTACACTAGTGAAAGTGTATAGAGATTGGAGTATAAAGAATCCCTAGCTGATTTTGATCAGAATAAGAAGGAATATAGAAACACTATAGCTAGGGATTTTTTATTAATTCCTAAAAAAGGAGGATCTCGTTTGCCCAGACCCCTCAGGAAGGATCATATGTTTTGAGAGGTGAGGGATATAACTGTGATGTTAAATAGAATAAAAGGTAACCCCATAGATACTAATTGGGAAGACTAGATGTATATCTTCATCCAAGCCATTCTAGATGTGGGAAATATTATCGATTGGGCTGAGATAATTACAGAACAGTTGCATGAGAATTTATCCCAACCAACATTAGTTTCAAACTTTTTCATATCTTCATATATTTTCTACATCCTTGTTATTTGCAAAAATTGGGATGGGTTACCACATGAAGAGTGGAGGAATAACATGACTATTTATGAATATTATCCCCTACTATAGAAAAGAAAGAATCCTGCAGGTTTCAAAAGGGTACAGGATACCTCTATGTCTAAGCTTGTTTTTGAGTTAAGAGGAAAGCCCAATTGTAGAATGACTGAGGAAGCCATGGAGTTTGTTACAATATATGGTAGTTCCTACATACAGTTCCCTACTTTTAGTTACATGAGGATTGGGGGTTTCAATGATGAACCTCTAAAATTACCAAGGTACTGCTTAGATAAATGCATCCTACTGGAAGTTGGTAGACAATTGCTTATGGTGGAGAAGAAGTACAAAGTCAAAAGAGGAATTGGTGCTTTCTTTCCTTTGAAGTTGGGGCATTTCAAAAGGTAGATTCAACCTTTTTCATCATTCTGCATTCGGATACAGAGGAACCCCGCATAAAAAAATTTAAGAGAATGAAAAGAAACAAAGCTCCAGCTATGGATTCTAGAATAGAAGAACTCAATGGAGATTTAGATCAGTAGGACCCAATGGCTCTGAATAGCCCAAGCACTAACATGTCTGTACAGAATACAAGCCCAGCCCAAAAACTCCAAACTGGCTAGAGCTATCTGTAAGCAAAAAGAGGAATATTGTTCCTACTTCAGTCCCTATTGGAGACTTAGTCAGTAAGTATCTTGGAAAGACTCCACGGACAAAGAAACCAAAAGTAGAGTCCATGCTTTATGTAGATTCTAATACAAGTCACTGTGTTGCAGAAATTTTCAAACCTAATTCTGATAAAACTAGTGATGAAGTCACGGAGCAAGATTTTAATGTGTAGAAAGTAGATCTAAGGGTAGCTTCTAGAGAAGATGACTTGAAAATCTTCAACTCTAAAAACAAGAATATTAATCATCGAGTGCTAAAAGATATAGAGGATAAGGCTAAATTAAAATAGGCCTTGTGTGAAATGGCTAAATACATACAGCAGCTCCAAAATCTTGTCCCTTAGCCCCTAGCAATGGTTCCCCTGAATCTCGATGTTAAATCTCCAGATAAACAAAAGTTTCTGGATCAAGTTCATAAGGACATGTATTTATCTAAAGCATTCTTCAGCTAGATGGAGGAGGTTGGTGAAAAGGTCTCCCAGATTGCACAGACCTACGAAGACATAACCAAGAGGTCTTCCTCTTTGGTATTTGTTGTTGAAACTAATGTTGAACTTTGGGAAGGGAAAAGAGATGGCCTAGAGATTGAGATAGCTAACCTGGATGAAGCTTGTGTCTATGGCATAGACAAGTTTTTAGCTGAGAAAATGATACCTAATGTTGATGCCAATTTACTATTTGTTGCTAAAGTTAACGAAGAATGGAAATGCACACTCTTTGATCATGGTATTGAAGAATCTAGTCAGATACTGAAAGCTCTGGCATGTGTTGAAGAGGTCCTCAGAAATCATATTGATTGCCTTTACAAGTTGGCTAAGAATGAAACTAATATTGGAGTTGATGTAGCAATAATGCATGAATCTTTTGCAGAGTGAGCACAAGGCTTGAAGGATGCCAAAGAGATGGTAGCTCAGGATTGCTCAGTCATATCCTAAATGCAATCACTAATAATCCTTGGAGAGGAATAGATAAAGATGCTTGAAACTAAGTTGGGATAGTTATAGAATTGTAAATACATCTGGGAGAAGAGGCTCAATTTAGTTTCTTCACCGAATCAGGCGATGCTCAAGAAATTTATGGCGGCCTTTGAGGAACGGAGCTCCATGCGTAAAGTAGCTGATGCCACCACAAATAAAGATGTTTAGAAGGACCAATCGGTCAACTAAATATTTTTGAAAGACAGTTCCAATTGTTTTAGGTTTTAGTTTCATTTCTTGTTTTAAAGGACAATTAGTTATCAAACCAATTATGCCCTGTGTGGCTATATATTAAATTTTGATTGACCTTTGAGGGGTCAGTTCTTTGGTTTCATAAACTCAATTATTTTATAGTTATTCTACAATATTTTTTTTGGATGATGGTATGGTGAATTGGAACATATAAATATAATATCAGTTGGTTTATAGCAAAGGATAGTATTTCTTTTGGATCAGTTGGTCTTATTGATGCATGTAAATCTTTTTCAGTTGGAATCAAATGCATGCTGCTATAATCTGTACATGTGTTTTATGGTTACTTTCCATCTTTTCTTTTAATTTCAGTATCTATTGAATCGGCCATTCAGGGGATGTTTTTTTGTTAATCGCAGTCAGTTGTCTTTGATGAATGCAAATCTTTCTCAGAATACTAAATCTTTCTGAAAGTGATTTTATATAGAAGCTTGAAATAGCCTTTCTTACTTTAAGGTTCAAAGTATGTATTCAATTCATTCTTTAGAAATAAATGGAATGTCAAGATTGATTTTTGGTTAAGGTAGCTACTCCCTGAATTGTAGAGAGTTTCGTTGTGAGTAACTAACTCAACTGTAGTATCATTTTCCTTCTATTTTAGGCAAGGAAGTTAAGGAATATTTGTATTTAATAAGAAGGAAAATATGTATACTAACAAATTTTTGGTGACTCCGCTGGGGAGTCTAATGAGTAGACCAATACTAGAATATTGTATTTAATGATTAACCATGGTACTTCCTACTGATATAAAACCTAGTCAGCAAGAGGTTCTCCCAATATTGCAACCTGACCTTCATTTTACTAATACCCAAGAAGATATTATTGTCAATCTTAACGCAGTAGCTTGGAACCTTAGAACGAGTGATCCTCAGTATCAACAAATGAGACTGGTCATTGAAGAAGAAGAATAATTAGGTGAGTGGTTGAGGGGACTCCCTATTGCTCAAGAGGTCATTTTGGTAGATAGGGCTACTCAGAGACCATAGAAACATCTTCCATACTAGATCCTAGGCCTTATACCCACTCTCAAAGAAGAGAAGGTATTTTTGATAGCTTTTATCAAGAATTGAAAAACCTTCACTTGCCGACTACTTATACTCCAAAGAAGAAAGCAAAAATTAGACCCTCTTCTCCACCTAAGGTCACTCCTGGTGCATCTTCACACTCCTCTAATTTGAAAGCATTAACCCTTTTAGGAACCTAAGTTCTTCCCATTATTACAATCTTCCCAAGTTCAATAATGGCCCAACCCTGGGGAGCAGCAGTCGGTCCTTTGAATTTAGGAGGTAATCACCCCTTGCCAAAAGGAGCCAGAGCTATCTTACCTAAGTTTTAGGGCAACAAAAAAGTCTTTGTTGAAGATCATTTGAATGCTTTCAATACTACCTATGGGGTATTGGATGTTCAACATGAAGATGTGGAAGTTAGGTTATTTGTGCAAACCCTTGCCGAATTAGCAACCGATTGGTTCTACCATCTACCAAATGGCCATATTACTAATTGGAATTCCATGAAAATGGATTTTGAATCACAATTCAAATCTGCCAAAGACGAACATTCCCTCCTACTCTATTTATCCCAATTAAAAAAGGAAATGCAAGAACCAATGAGGGAATTTGTAGAAAAATTCAATAAGATTCTCTATCAAATACCCAATGCCAAAAGACCTAATGATGAGAACCAAAAAGGTTTCTTTGTAAATGTAATGCCTCCTGACATAAGTTATCAATTAAGATGGGATAGGGTTGTTGACTTAGCTACAGCCCAACTTTTGGTTGTAGAACTTGAAGATGATCTTATAACAGTAGGAAAGTGGAAAAGAGATGTACAAATACTAGCTAATTAGGCATCTACCTCTAGTTCACCTGATCCAGTGGTACAAAGATTGGTCAATGACATGATTGCTCTTAAAAGGAAATTGTCAAAGTCCACTCCTGCTCCATATCAAGATATTCCTCGAAGGTATGGAAACCAAGGAATAGGAAATTATGGAAAGCAATCAAATGCTTTGCCACATCAGTCAAGACTGGAGATTGAATCTTCTCCTGCTAAAAATAACATGTGTATCTTCCATCTAACTGATGAGCATGATGGTGATTCTTGCCCTGAGATGATGTGATACAAACAAATGGAAGCTAGAAAAGAAACCTTTGTGGAAATCCCTAGCAATGAAGAGAGCTCCGAAGGACCTGGCAACTCCATGAGTTACTATCTTGAGTATGAGTCTGATTCAGACCGAGGTGGTGAAATTCTTATAAATCTGGAGGAACCTTCATGTCCATTGCTTACTCGAGGTTAGAAAGGTGGAAAAATTAACAACCATTCTTCATATCCTTTCCAAGGTAAGAAAGATAAAGAACCAATGAGCCAAGCTAGTAGTAACACAAATATTCTAGGGGGTGAATCAACAGGGGTGAAAATTCTTAAAAGGTCAGACTCTGAGCCCACTTTTGATTTCATTGAGTTTTGTAAGTCATCTAAAATCCAAATATCTCCTGCTAAATATTTGAAATCAAATCCTAGTGAATTGGATAAGTTGATAGATTATGTTAAAGGTTCATCCCCTAGTGTGCAGTCTAGTCAAACTAATGTTGTATCTACTAGTGAGACTCCTATGAGTCCTAAGTCAAATCAGCCTAAAGTTAATGAACCCACCATTAGTTTAGGGTCCTCAGGATCTACTCATGTAATAGGGAAACCTAAACCTTTTTATGTGTCATTATTCATCCATGGTCATAAGCTTAGCAATTGCATCATAGATTCTGGAGACTCCGATAATATTATGCCCTCTTCAGTAGCAAAATCCCTTGATTTTTCTTTAACAAAAACTTTTGGTAAGTGCTACTCCATGGATTCTAAGCAAGTCCCTTTTCTCAAACAAATCAAGGATGCCCATGTCGCATTAGTAGCTTTTCCTGACAAGAGGCTCAAATTGACCATCTTGGTTGCTAACATACCAAGTAGTTATGGTATGCTCTTGAGAAGAACCTTTTGTAGAGATTTGGGTGGTGAGATCAAATTATATTGGTCCCGGGCTATCATTCCTATTGGAAACCAAAAGGTCACTTTACAACCTGAGACTAAGTGTAAATACACTATTTTTCCCTCTAAAGATCCCAAGTCTCACATCTTGTACCAAGAAACTAATTTTTGTAACTATTTGATCATGCCAGAAATTGGTGTCATAGATGAAAAATGTACTGCTAGTGAAGAACTATGGATTCTAGAATTTGATGGGAGTTGTTCATCAATGGGCTCGGGTGTTGGGGTGGTCTTGATATCTCTGACTGAGGAAAAATTCCCTTTTTCTTTCAAGCTTTAATTCAAGAATACTAATAATACCACGGAGTATGAATTACTGTTACTTGGAATTCAAGAAGCAAAAAGAAAAGGCATTAAAATGCTAAGAGAAAAGGGAGATGCGGAGTTAATTGTAAAACAAGTAAGAGGGAAATATGCAATAAGAAATGAAAGGATGAAGCACTATAGGAATAGATTATGGGATGAGATCAAAGGATTCAAAGCATTTTCAATCGAATCTATACCTAGAGAACTGAATTCCATAGAAGATGTCTTAGCTGGTTCCACAACGCTATTAATTCCCCATCCTAACTTTGATAGTGATAAATATACCATTGAGCTTGTCCATGGACCTAATGTACCTAGTAATGCTATCTCTTGGTAGGTCTTCAGTGATGATTCTCATGTGTTGACATTCCTTCAAGGTATAGAGAAGTTTTCCTCTGTATTTTTTGAAGGATCAGAATTGAAGTGCCAAGAGTCATGTGCTGATGAGGAAGTTGAAAAAGGAGAAGATATTATTTAGTTAAAGGGAAATCATATTCCCAAAGGCCTGTGACCATGAAAACTTGTTTGACTGCAGAGACTATTTTGTTAGCCAAATCAATGAGACAAAGGAGAAACAATTCAGTAATTATGAGAAGATAAATATTGGGGGTAATGAAGACCCTAAATTTGTGAATTTGGGTACATGTTGCAATCCTATGGAGAAAATGATATTCACAAAATTGATGCAAGAGTTTAGAGATATATTTGCATGGTCATATGAAGATTTGAAAGACATCAGAAAAGGGAATTTTCAGCATCATATTCCCTTGAAACCAGGAGCCAAACTTTTCAAGCAGAAGTTGAGAAATTATAACCCCAGGGTGGCTAATGCAATTTTTAGCGAAGTAGATAAAATGCTTAAAGCTATAATAATTTATCCAATCCATCATTCTACTTGGTTAGCGAACATAGTGTCTTTTCACAAGAAAAATAGGGAAATCTGAATCTGTGTTGATTTTAGGAACCTTAATCGGTCTAGCTTGAAAGACAATTTTGATCTCCCAAATATGGATCACATTCTACAGATGGTAATAGGGTCTGAAATGATGTCAATGCTAGATGAGTTCTTAGGATACAACCAAATTAGCATGGCTCCTAAGGATTAACACAAAACAACATTCACCACCCCTTGGGGCACTTTTACGTATAGTCGAATGTCGTTCGGCCTGATCAATGCAGGGGCAACATTCCAACGGGCCATGAATTCTTCTTTGAGCCATTTAATGAATAAAGTGATTGTAGTATACCTTGATGATCTGACTATCTTCTCCCATAGAAGGAAGAAACATCCTAAAGATTTGAGACTCATCCTTCAAGAATGGAGGAATCAAGGAATATCACTCAATCCTAAGAAATCTATTTTCTGTGTGATGAGGGAAAATTATTGGGCCACATAGTGTCAAAAAAAGGAATTATAATTGATCTAAAAAGGGTGTGAGAAATCCAAAAATTGTGTTTACCATCTAACATAAGTGGAATGAGGTCTTTCTTTGGACATATTAACTTTTTGAGGAGGTTTGTGCCTGATTTTTCAGAAACGACTAAACCCATGGTAAGTTTGCTAAGTGAGAAACAAACTTTTAGATGGAATGACGAAGCCAAGAAGTCTTTTGATGAAGTTAAAGATGAAATTGCTCAGGCCCCAATCCTTGCTCATCCATATTTTTGAAAAGACTTTGTGATACATTGTTATGCATTCGAACACACTATGTCAGGTGTCCTGTTACAAAAGAATGATGTTGATGAAGAGGTTCCCATTTCTTTTATGAGTATACCTCTAAAGAAACATGAATTGAAGTATTCACCTATAGAAAAGCAAGCCTTCATAGTGGTTAAGGCCATCAAACAATTTTAGTATTATATTCTTCATTCCCACTCTATTGTATATGTTTTGAATTCTGCTATTAAGAGTATTCTAACTCAGCAAGAAGTGTCCATGAATAAAAGAGCCAATTGGGTGGCAAAGGTGCAAGAGTTTGATTTAGAAATCAAACCTACCAAGTTGGTAAGAGGTCAAGGCCTCTACAAGTTAATTTTAGAAAATCATGTGGCTGTTGGTGATGAGATCCATTTATCCTTGTTTATAGGATTGAAAGATGCTTGGTTTTCAAACATAGCTAATATCTCACCTATGGAGAGTACATTGATCACCTAATAGAAAAAGAGCAAAGGAACTTAAAGCTCAAGGTATCCAAATATGTCATACTTGATGATATATTATACAAAAGAGGCTTCAATGGGATGTTTCTAAGATGCGTAGATGAAGATCAACAAAATAAGTTGCTTCAATCTTTTCATAACAAAGCTTGTGGTAGACATTTCTCATCTACAGTAATATCTTTCAAGATATTGAGGAACTGCTATTATTGGCTTGGGATGTTTAAAGATGCATACAAGTGGGTAGCACAATGTGAGAAATGTAAGTTATTTTCTAGTAAGCCACATTTAGTTGCTTTACCCTTAAGACAAGTTATCATTGAAAAACCATTCAAATAGTAGGGTTTAGACTTTATAGGACCAATCAACCCTCCATCAAGTTTTGGTCATACTCATATTCTAACAACTATGGACTACTTTACAAAATGGGTAGAAGCAATTCTGGTAAGAAAAACTACTTCAGAAGTGGTCTATTCATTCTTGAAAGAAAATATTTTGGTTAGATTTGGAGTTCCTGTGAAAATTGTAGCTGATAATGTGCAAAAATTCTCCTCTCAAGAGATGCAAATATTCTATTATGACAATGGAATTCAATTGTCACACTCATCTGACTATTTTCCCCAAGGTAATGGGTAGGCCGAATCTACCAATAAAAATTTGATCACTATTCTATGGAGTAGAAGCTCAACTCTCACTACCTCTAGAGCTTGCAATGACAAAACTATAGAAAGTGATTGAATACCAAGCTTTCCCTAATAGCTTGGATAAAAGAATCATGTATTTAAGAAAAATTCAAGAAGAGAGAGAAGAGATGGTAAATCACATAGCACTACATCAATCCTAGGTGAAAAATATTTTTGATAGGAGGGCTAGGCCAAGAAATTTCAAGGAGAATAACAAAGTATTACTATGGGATAAAAGGAGGGAACCCCGAGGTGCTTACAACAAATTTGAATCCCTCTGGAAAGGGCCATTTGAAATCAGTCAAGTTCTAGGACCTAATTCATTCAGACTTAGGTACGTTGATGGAACAGAAATGCCCTTTTCTTATAATGGGCAAGATCTTAAGCTCTTTGAGTTGTAATTAAGTTCAATTTTCCTTTGTACATATAGTTTTGTCATGCTTTAGTTTAGTTGTGTATGTTTTAGTTTGGTCAAGTGTGAAACCAAAGACCTCAGATTCATTGTTTAGTCCCTCACGTTCTAATCCCCAGTCGGAGCCACCTATTTCCAGTCAAATAATTTTCCTATTTCCTTTGCGCTACAATTTTTGCCTTTGTAAAAGTTCAAGTTGTATATTGAACCTTGAACTTTGAACTTGAACCTACTGGTTCAAGGTTCAAAGTTCAAAATGCATTTTCCCAAAAGCATCATGTAAAAGCGTTATAGCGATAAGTCAATCAGTCATGGTCACATGTTTTATTGTAATCGGTATCTTGAAATTTGAACTTGGAACCTTACTTTCATGGTTCAAATTTCATAATTCAATACGCACTTCATCAATCTCCTTGATTAAGTCATATCCTATGGAGTTTAGTGTATAAGTTGTAAATTTCCTAAGCATCCTCCATAGTTGTAAAGTGTGTGCTTAGATTAAAGCATCATGAATCATGATTCTTGAACCCAATATTTATGGTTCAAGGTTCAAACTTTGAGATGCAATAATTGATGAAAATATGAAGGTGCATGCCAAATATTTGCATATTGATACCCAAATAATTGACAAGACTCGAAGAGTGATGCCACCTTAGCCCAAGTGTTTTCTTTGCTGAAGTGGAGTGTGTGTGACAAGCTGGTAGCAGTAATTGTGACAAAAATATTTATTGCATGGCATTTTTCCCAAGGTGATGGAAATAGAAGCGAAGTGTGTATAATTAGTTTCCTTCCCTCTATTTCTATATTTTATGTTTCTTGTTTTCTGGAGGCATTTGGGAGCGACAAGGTAAATTGTCAAGGAGTAGAAGAATGGTGAGTATTATGGAAAACCTTGGCTCTGTGTTTTCTTTAGCATCTTTCTTTTATAGATGATGAAGAGTTGGGTTCTTTTCTCTATTGGTCCAATGTCTATAGGAGTATTGCAATATTATTTCGCCATGTCTTCTTCCAAAATTAAATTTGTAAAGGAGAATAAGTTTTCTCCTATTAGTAGTTGTTTTCCTGAGATGAGAGACACAACACTAGTTGATAATATTAAGGAGATTGTGGAAAGGTTGAGGAAAATGGAAGGTGAGGTGATAGCCACAAGGATTGTAGACAATGGTCTATTGGAAGCAGCTAGTTTTCCAGAGGTGTTTCCATGTCCTGAGTTAGTGATGGAATGTCGTAACTGGTATAACAAGTCTGAGAGATGTATTTGTATTGAAGATGGAGAGGTGCTAGTTAACATAAATAGAGAATTGATAATGGCCGCATTTAGAATTCCACCAGCGGAAGTGTATGGAGATTGGAGTATAAAGAAATCCCTAGCTGATTTTGATTAGAATAAGAAGGAATATAGAAATAATATAGTCAAGGATTGGTTATTAATTCCTGAAAAAGGAGGATCTCATTTGCCTGGACCCCTTAGGAAGGATCATATGTTTTGAGAGGTGAGGGATATAACTATGATGTTAAATAGAATAAAAGGTAACCCCATAGATACTAATTGGGAAGATCGGATGTATATCTTTGTCCAAGCCATTCTAGATGTGGGAAATGTTGTCAATTGGGCTGAGATAATTGCGGAACAGTTGCATGAGAATTTATCCCAACCAGCATTAGTTTCAAACTTTTTCATGTCTTCATATCTTTTCTACATCCTTACTATTTGCAAAAATTGGGATGGGTTACCACATGAAGAGTCAAGGAATAACATGACTATTTATGAATATTATCCCCTACTATAGAAAAGAAAGAATCCTGCAGGTTTCAAAAGGGTACATGATACCTTTATGTCTAAGCTTGCTTTTGAGTTAAGAGGAAAGTCCAACTGCTTAGATAAATGCATCCTATTGGAAGTAGGTAGATAATTGCTTATGGTGGAGAAGAAGTACATAGTCAAAAGAGGAATTGGTGCTTTCTTTCCTTTGGAGTTGGGGCATTTTTGTTTTAGGTTAATGCATGATTTTTCTTTCCTGACTAATGAACTTAAAGAGATTAATCTTAAACCATATCAATCCAAGAACTATTATGATTGCAAGCAATTTGTTGAAAATCATTTTAGAGTTGATGCCATGTTCTTACATCAGTTGAAGTTGGAGGATTATTGAGATGATTGTATAGATGAGGTTGAAGTCATGAAGAGACTACGCTCTAGATTTTCTTTAAGGAAAATTGCTACCCTAAAGCTTCCTTTTAACATTAAGAATATAAAAGTTGATGAAGAAGATGTGTTAGAATTTGGATGCATGGGGTTAGAAGAAGAAGTGGAGATTAGAGAAGTTGA
Source organism: Chamaecyparis obtusa (assembly GCA_027943335.1). NCBI lineage: Eukaryota > Viridiplantae > Streptophyta > Pinopsida > Cupressales > Cupressaceae > Chamaecyparis > Chamaecyparis obtusa. The sequence continues at coordinate 1,497,802 of BSBK01004622.1, read as the reverse complement.
CTAGAAGAAAAGAGAAGAGGAGGATGTGAGATTATTAACTGAAGAAGTCTTCAAAAGGACATAAGAGTGGCTTAAATCTCAATAGAAGAAGAATCAAGGAGCCCCTGTGGTGAAAACTAGAAGAAGTTCAAGAATTCCCAAAATGGAACCATCATTAGTCCATACTGATAGAGTTGAACCATTGCTACTTGCAGGTGATACAGGTTCTAGGGAGGCCACTAAATTTGAAGACTCATAACCGGTTGTTGACAGTTCAACAAAGTTAACAAGGTGCAAAAGAAAAAGAAATGAGAAGGTAGATTCAACCTTTTGCATCATTCTAGATTTGGATACAGAGGAACCCAACATAAAATAATTTAAGAGATTGAAAATAAACAAATCTCCAACTATGGATTCTGGAACAAAAGGAATCAATGGAGATTTAGATCAGTGGGACCTAACGGCTCTGAATAGCCCAAGAACTAACATGTCTTTATAGAATACAAGCCCAAAAACTCCAAACTGGCTAGCCCTATCCGTAAGCAAAAAGAGGAATATTGTTCCTACTTCAATCCCTATTGGAGACTTAGTCAGTAATTATCTTGGAAAGACTTCACGGACAAAGAAACCAAAAGTAGAGTCCATGATTTATGTAGATCCTAATACAGGTCACTGGGTTGTGGAAATTTTCAAACCTAATTCTAATAAAACTAGTGCTGAAGTCATGGAGCAAGATTTTAATGTGGAGAAAGTAGATCTAGGGGTAGCTTCTAGAGCAGTAGACTTGAAAATATTCAACTTCACAAACAAAAAGATTAATCATCGAGTGCTAAAAGATGTAGAGGACAAGGCTAAATTAAAATAGGCCTTGTGTGAAATAGCTAAATACATACATCAACTCCAAAATCCTTTCCCTCAGCCCCTATAAATGGTTCCCTTGAATCTAGATGTTAAATCCCCAGATAACCAAAAGTTGTTGGATCAGGTTCACAAGGATAGGTCTTTATCTAAAGCATTCTTCAATTGGATGGAGGAGGTTGGTGAAAAGGTCTCCCAATTTTCACAGACTTACGAAGACATAACCAAGAGGTCTTCCTTTTTGGTATCTTTTGTTGAAGCTAATATTAAACTCTAGGAAGGGAAAAAAAGATGGCCTGGACAATGAGATAGCTAACCTAGATGAAGCCTATGTCTATGGCATAGACAAGTTTTTAACTAAGAAAATGATACCTAATGTTGATGCCAATTTATTGTTTGTTGCTAAAGTTAATGAAGAATAGCGGTGCACACTCTTTGATCATGGTATTGAAGAATCTAGTTAGATACTGAATGGCTTGGCATGTGTTGAAAAGGTCCTCAGCAATCATATCGATTGCCTTTACAAGCTGGCTAAGAATGAAACTAAGATTGGAGTTGATGTAGCAAAAATGTAGGAATCTTTTGCAGAACAAGCACAAGGCTTGAAGGATGTCAAAGAGATGGTAGCTCAAGATTACTCAATCATAGCCTAAATGCAATCACTAAGAATCCTTGGAGATGAATAGATAAAGATGCTTGAAACTAAGCTGGGACAATTACAGAACTGTAAATACATCTGGGAGCAAAGGCTCAATTTAGTTTCTTCACTGAATCAGGCAATACTCGAGAAATTTGTGGTGGCCTTTGAGGAATGGAGCTCGATGCATAAAGAAGCTAATGCCACTACAAATAAATATGTTGAGAAGGACCAATCAGTCAGCTAAATCTTTTCGAAAGATAGTTCCAGTTGTTTTAAGTTTTAGTTTCATTTCTTCTTTTAAAGGACAATTAGTTATCAAACCAATTATGCCCTGCGTGGCTATATATTAAATTTTGACTGATCTTTGAGAGGTCGGTTCTTTGGTTTTGTAAACTCATTTATTTTATAGTTATTCTACAATATTTTCTTTGGATAATGGTATGGTGAACTAGAACATATAAATATAATATCAGTTGGTTTATAGCAGAGGATAGTATTTCTTTTGGATCAGTTGGTCTGATTGATGCATGTAAATCTTTTTCAGTTGGAATCGAATGCATACCGCTATAATCTGTACATGTGTTTTATGGTTACTTTCCATCTTTTCTTTTAATTTTAGTATCTATTGAATCAGCCACTCCAGGGATTTTTTTCTGTTAGTCTCAGTCAGTTGGCTTTGATGAATGCAAATCTTTCTCCAAATACTAAATCTTTCTGAAAGTCATTTTATATAGAAGCTTGAAATAGCCTTTCTTGTTGGCAAGTTGGCTATACTGATGTATATGACTGAGTATAGTGTTTTCATTATGGAAACAAAGTCATATAGCATTTTGAAGTCAGTGTACTTGATGGGAAGAATAGAAATCAGCTAAGTGTTGAAGACTGGACAGTATATAGAGTTCCTGAAGCTTAGGGCATCAGCACACGTGCATATGATCGAGTTGTGGTATGCACCCTAGAAGATAATTTAGTTAGACTATGTTCATGATTAGTCTATGAATGCATGATCAGATATGCAAGTATGAGAAAGATACAGACAGTTAAAGTTACATAGCTAGTGAGTGCCAGAGAAGAATAGAGTAAGCAGTTGATTGTTAGCATTTTGAGTTGCGGTTATATTCTAATGATGTAAAGGCTATGTGCCTATTTTAATTAGGTTTTCGACATGTATATATGTTTGTTTTTAAACACGCTTGAGCCAATTCAATTGGAAGTGTTGTATGTAATAGGTTTAAGGGTCGACCTAGTTTTTTATTTTGTATGTGCATATAAATATGAGATGCGCCCATTGTAATTAGTAGAAAAAAGACAATAGAGAGTTGTGATAAGTAGAGAAGAAGTGTGCAAAGAGACTATATGATGTATTAGAGCTTTGCAAGAGGTCAAAGCATCAGCGCATCAAAGGAACTAATCTGACAAGTAGTGTCACAGTGACAGTTCATCCAGCAGATATAGTGTGTATCTGAGATCAGAAGGTTGTAACCTTCACCACTTGAGCAGTGAGCTCTAGGAAAGTGCATCCACTCCCCTAATAGGGATTATTGTAAAAGAATCCTAATAGGGTCTTACCCTTGACAAGGTCTATTGTACTTAATGCATTGTAAAGCAACTCCTAATAGGGTTAAGAATCTTCTAACAAGGATCATAAAACACTAGTACAGAATATTAGTGGGTGTCAATTCCCACCAGGGTTTTTACCTATTTGGGTTTCCCCGTAACCATATTGGTGTTATGTGTTGATTTCATGTTTCATGTTTATGTGGATGTTCATTTCAGTACTTAAGCATTCAAGTTCAATTTAAAGATTAAAGAAAAATATAAAATATAGTGAACACTGATTCACCCCCCCCCCCTCTCAGTGTTCTCATTCCTAACAATTGGTATATGTATGTGGTTGAACGTGGACCTCTAATACAACTACACACACAACATAGTCATTACTCACACAATCGAATTACGAGAATGAGTATGGATTACTCAATTGGGAATTCATGGTGAAGTGACATGTTGCCTCCTAATTAATCAGGGTGTTTAATTACTCTCAAATCGGAGAGCCAACAACCATAAGACTGAGTTAATATGGAGGATTTGAAAGCTAGAATGATAAGAAAAGTGCAATTAATCTAAGAATGGAGATGCAATTTTTAATCTAAAATGAAGTGCAAACTTTAATCTAATAACTTGAAAGCAAATATGGAATGCAAATTCTAGTCTAAGAAAGCTTGAAAGAAAGATGATAATTAACTAATAGCAATGAAGAGATTAATCTACTATGAAGGATGTAATTAACACTAAATGAGAGAAAACTAATTAATGTAATAAGATTTGAAAATATGTAAATAGTTGAGACAGAATTTTGCTATAGTCTATGTGCTTTCAAATTGCTCTCTTTTTGAATGAAGGAGAAGGTTCATTAAATAGACAAGCCCGGGGAGAGAATGAAGAGGTTCTTGAAAATGAATGGTTGCCTCTTCATTCCCCTTTGAGACAAATATTCAAAGATTTATTTAATTAAAGAATGGAATATTGCCACATATGGGTGACCATTCGAGTAATTTGAATTATTAAATTCAAATAAAGAGGTGTCCATTCAAATAACTAAATAAGATTAATTCCCCTCTTTATGTGTATTAGCTAAAGGGGGTGGGTTTTAATTTAATTTAAAGCACTTAGGACTTTAGAATTAAATTAATTTATCATAGGGGTTTTTTAGCTAATAAAGTTGAATACTTTAGGAATTAATTATGTTGTGTCATTAATGCAAATTAGGGTTTTTGCAATTGACATCAAGTCAAAGTAAAGTCAGGTAGGAGAGAGAAAATTGCCTAGTAAAATAGGACTTTGAAGATGTGAAATTGAAGAAAATGCACCAAAATTGATTGAAATTATTAGGTGCCAATTTTGGGGTATTACATTTGCCCCTCTTTGAATTGATGTGTGAGCAGTGCGTTGATTCAAAGAATAGTCTGATGTGACATATGAGGTTTCAAGATTATCCCCAGAATGGAGCTTAACCCTCGAAAGTCAAGGTTAGGATGCCAAGACACCAGAAATAGATCAAATTGTAGAACCACCGCCAGAATGAAGCATGATTCTCTAAAGTCTAAGTTAGATTGTGAAGACAACAGTCTAAAAGAGAATGTGACAGGAGACCAGAATCAGGGTTAGATTTCCCTAATACCGATTGATCAAATGATGACAAATGCATATTTAGGACTAATTTCTAGAATTAGGGTTAGATTTCCCCAACACAAAGCTTATGCCTCTAAGACCTGGGTTAGATTGCCTAGATAACTATCCAAGAGAGATTTTGAGATCCATCTCCAAAATGAAGCTTGACTCTCAAGAATTAGGGTTAGATTTCCCCAATACCTAATGAGATTTTAAGAACCATCTCCAGAACAAAGCTTAATTCCCAAGGATCCGAGTTAGATTGCTCAGATGCCTAAAAGATAGATGACCAGATGCCTAGATGTGAGGCACGAAGATGCCCCTAGAGAAGAGATGCCCCAAGCGGTGAGGACTTTGATTTAGATCAGATTGATATGAGACTGGTTTGACAAGATTCAAATGATGCAATCATCCTACCCCCTCAGGAGTGAAATCGAAAGATGACATATCAAAGGGACAATTGACAACAAGAGGTTGCAAAGTAGAAGCAATCAGACTAGATTTGAGAAGCTGCAAAAGCAATTTGGAGTGATCAGGAGGTCCTGCTGACCATGTTTGACCATGGTTGACCAAATTTGACTAGAGTTGACTTTGATGAAAACATTGAAGATCTCAAGAAAATGATGAAAAGATGAGGATCTGGCAAGAAAATGATGCCAGAAGATTGACTGCACAAGTGTCCGATCCCAAAGGGTCCTAGAATTTAAAACGCAATTTCGAGCTAACTAGAGATGTCAGATTTTGATTTCGATCTCGAAAACTTGTGCAATCATGATGAAACTAGGACGTGAGATGAGAACCTTTGATGAGGAGATCTAGAAGAAGACAATCAAGAGAGCACCAAAAACATAGTCTCAATGCAAGCCTAGAATGAAAATGCAAGCCTAAGCTAAACGCAAACCCTAGGACTTGGTTGTTGGACTCATCGTATTTATCATCATCAAGTTATTTTAGGCATGAGACATTCACAAGATGCCATAAAACCCTCACTAAAATTGCAATCATGAGAATATGAATATGACATAAGTCTTAGATTTGTCGGAATGAGATGTAAGCATTAAGGCACAAGAAGCCAGAATGACCTGAACACCTATTCCTTTTGATTTAGCAAGTTAACATAAGCATCAAAGCACAATTGCTAGAATGACCTGAATCTTTCTTGCAAACAAATACACCAAACACACAAGAGTTCCTTCATTTGCCAAAGAATGCTCGCAGTGACCCTTACGTTCACTTAGCAGGACGAGCATTTGCAATTTCACTTATAGCAGAAAGAAGTCACTCAAAACAGACAAGGAGAAGAACCAACCTCACCAAAGTTTCCATATAAAAGGATTTGAGGTACACATGGCCATTCAATACATAATGAAGGCTCTTATAGATGGACACCCCTCTTATGTGAATTCATTGGATCATTGGAACTAAACCAGCAAACAGAAAGCAAAGAAAAGATCATGCCCCCAGTCTTCGCGTTTCTCAGTCAAGAAAGACATCTTAGATTCGCTCAAGGGGAAATGATAAAGAAAAAAAACAACAAGCACCCAAAGGAAAATCTCATCATGCTTCAAAAGAACACAAATTCAATTTTAGTTTCAGTTTATGTTTGTGTTTAAGCAAATTAAAGTCGAATCAGAAGTGTACAATGTTTGAAGTCTCCACGAGATAGTGACAGTAGGCAGACACACTGAGAACCACTGGTGACCATCATGAGAGATGAAGTCTCAAGAAGATATCAGAGTGTGAACCAAGTATTAGAAGGTAGACATAGTGAGAACCACTAGTGACTGATACAAGGAAGATTCTCGAAAGAGAGAATAAAGCATGAACGAAACATCAGCAGGCAGACACAGTGAGAACCACTGGTGACTAATGTAAGGAAAAGATCCCAAAAGAGAGGGGTTTGACCAAGAGCTAAGTATCAGTAGGTAGGCATAGTGGGAACCACTAGTGACTGATACATGAGAGATCCTCAAGGAGAGAAATCTCAAAAGTATCTAGGCATCAGTAGGGAGATGCAATGAGAGTCGCTGGTGACTGATGCACGAACAAAACTTCTAAAAGTGATAGGATAATGCCCCCTAGACCAAGAAGGTACTTCCAAGTGTGAACCAGTTCCAATCCATGAAAATTCAAGGAAAATCTTGAAGACCACTAAAAGAAAGTGCATGAGCTAGTAAACTAAAGCAGGAAATGAGCTAAAAGCAGGAAACAAACTAAAGCAGGAAAATAGGAAGGCAAACTAAAGCAGGAAAGCAAGAGCCAAATGGTGCTGACATGAGATATAGCTTCAAGAAACAAGAGGTGCCTGTTTACCAAGTTTTCACCATCTTGGCAGAGATTCTATTTTTTCTACCATGACGCCTATTTGCCAGGTTTTCATCAATGGCACATTTTTCTTCTTTTTCAATTTTTTTGTACTTTTCTCTTTTTTTATTTTTTTGTATTTTTTAATATTTCACTTTTTTTTGTATTTTTTCAAATTTTCTATTTTTTTAAATTATTATCAAGGCACCTATTTACCAGGTTTTCACCAAGATAATAGATACTTCAAAGTGCCTGTTTCCCAGGTTTTCACTAAGATGATCATTTTTCAAGACATTTTGCAATTTTAGGATTTTTTGCAATATATCATTTTTTGGGATTTTTTCAGGACCAATAAGTATGTACATGAGCATACGAGCAATGTCTTAGCTATAGAATTTATTCAAGTGAAGATCATTGGTAGGATCTTTGAGTTGTTCTCCTTCAGTGGTGGAGAGTCGATAAGTGCCAGACCCAAATGTTGTAGTAATGACATACAGACCAAGCTAGTTTGGTTCAAATTTTCCTTTCTAGACCCACTTCTGCTGATTCTTGGGGTTTTCTCTCAGAACAAGATCACCCACTTGGAATTATCTTTGTTTGACTTTCTTATTGTAGGCTTTAGACATCCTCTTTTGGTATGCTCTTAGATGATCGAACACCACCTTATGATGTTCATCCAGTAACTCAAGCTCTTGAAGCTAGGATATTCTATTCTCTTCATCAGTGATGAGGACCCTCAGGGAGATTCACAATGTAGGAATCTCGACCTCAATAGGTAATACTACATCTACTCCATAAACCAAGGCAAAAGGCATAGCCTCTATTAGGGTTCGAATACTTGTTCTGTAGGCCCACAAAGCCAAATTAATCTGGAGATGCCAATCTCTACCAGATTTATGAACTGTTCTGTGTAAGATTTTGAGAATTGTCTTATTAGAAGCTTCTGCTTGTCCATTACCCTGAGGATAATATATACATGACCAATGCTGAATGATTCTAAATTTGGTGCATAACTCTCTCAAGTCCTTGTTCTTTAATTGTCCCCCATTGTCAGTGATAATGGATGAGGGTACACCATATCTACAAATGATATAGTTCAATATAAACATAGCTATAGACTTGCCATCAACTACAACTAGAGGCACTGCCTCAACCCACTTGGTAAAAGAGTCAGTAGCTATGATGATAAACTTATGTCCTCTTGAAGAAGAAGAATGTATCTAACCCACCAAGTCAAAGGCCCATTGTTGAAATGGCCAGAAACTAATGAAAGGAATAAGCTCTTTAGCAGGAGCATGAACTAGATTTCCATGAAATTGGCATTGTTTACAAGTCTTGGCATATTGAACAGCTTCTTTTTCCATGTTCGGCCAGTAGTAACCAGCTCTAATAAGTTTCTAAGCTAACATTAGACCACTCAAATGGGACCCATAGATACCTTCATGTACCTCAGCTAGCACACATTTGGACTCATCAGGTTCTAGACACCTAGGGAGGGTACCGTCTAGACCCTGTCTATACAAGTCATTTTCTATGATGACATATCATGAAGCAATATGAATTAGGTGACACTTTTCATTCCAGGTATATGTGTCAGGAATGATTTGGTCACAAAGATAAGAAAAGATGTGGTGGTAGCGAGATGAGTCATGTCCAATGACTGAATAGATCATCTTGGATTCAAGAATATCATAGGCAAGGTAGTGTAATGCCTCCACCAGGAATTCATGTCTGAAGTCATTTTCTAGCATTTGTAACATTGAAGCAAGAGTGGCCATAGCATCAGCTACTTTATTGCCTACCCTTGGAATTTGTTGGAAAGAAATGTGTGCAAAATACTATTTGAGATCATCCACCATTCTTTTGTAAGGTACTAGCTTGTCATCTTTTGTTTGATAGATATCATTAACTTGGTTGATGATTAACTGAGAGTCTCCAAAGGCCTTGAGCTCATCCACACACCATTTAATGGCTATCTTCATACCATTAATGAGAGCTTCATATTCAGTGATGTTGTTTGTGCAGGGAAACAACATTTTATAAGCTTTTGGCAATGAGTATCTTTGAGGTGTAATAAACAAAATGCCTACACCTGATCCTTGTTCAGTGAATGATCCATCAAAGAACATGCTCCAAGCTTGATGTTTGAGAAGCATGATGGATTCATCTAGGAATTCAATATTCAAAGGTTGGTGATCTTGTAGAGGAGCTTCCACCAACTGATTAGCAATTTCTTTTCCTTTAATAGCTTTTCTTTCCACATACTCAATGTCAAATTCACTAAGTATCATCACCCATTTTGCTAATCTACCCGTGAGGGCAGCCTTGCTTAATAAGTACTTTAGTGGATCAATTTTTGCAATAAGCCTTATAGTATGAGTGAGCATATAATGCCGCAACTTCTGAGAATAAAATAATATTGCCAAACAAGCCTTCTCAATGACAGAATATTTCATTTCATAGGAAACTAATGTTCTACTGATATAATATATAGCTCTCTCTTTGTTGTTCTAATCTTCTTGAGCTAGGAGAGCACCCAAAGATGTGTTCCTTGCTGAGATGTATAGTATGAGCAGCTTCCCATGAATAGGAGGCATCAATATAGGTGGATTAGCAAGATACTATTTAATATGAGTGAGCCCTTTGTCACATTCTTCATTCCATTCATAGGTCACACCCTTATGAAAAGTTTTAGTGAATGGTTGTAACTTGTCAGCCAACTGTGAAATGAAGCATCGGATAGATTGTAGCCTTCCTTGTAGTCCTCTCATTTGACTAATATTCTTGGGTGGAGGCATGTCCATAATAGCTTGTACTTTTTTAGGATCAACTTCTATGCCTTTAGCTGAAATGATGTAACCCAAGAGTTTCCTGGAAGTGACACCGAATGCACACTTTTTGGGATTAAGTCTGAGACTAAATTGTTCCATGCAGTCAAGTATGGGACCCAAATCTATAAGGTGAGTTCTTTGCTGCATGCTTTTGGCTAAAGTATCATCCACATAATCTTCCATTGTTTTATGCATCATATCATGGAAAATAGTAGTGACAGCTCTCTGATATGTTGCTCCAGCATTCTTAAGCCCAAAAGGCATGACATTCTAGAAAAAGGTGCCCCAAGCACATGTGAAAGTGGTCTTTTCTTGATCTTCTGGTGCAATTTTTATTTGATTATAGCCAGAAAAGCCATCCATCAAGGAATATATCTCATATCCTGCTGTCATATCCACTATCATATCAATGTTGGGTAGTGGAAAGTCATCTTTTGGATATGCCTTATTTAGATCCCTAAAGTCTGTACACACATGAATGGATTTATCATGTTTGGTGACTAGGACAATAATTGAAATCCACTCTTCATAATCAATAGTTCTTATGAAACCAGCCTTAAGAAGCTTTTCTAGCTCTGCTTTGACCAAAAGTGCCATGTGTGGATGCATCTTTCGCAGCTTCTGTTTAACATGTTTGATAGCTGGTGCAATGGACAAATGGTGCATGATTAGATTGGGGTCTATTAGAGTTTTAAGTGACTCTACAACACCCCCAGGATCAAATGCAAGACCAAGATAACTTCCACAAGAGATTGGCAAGACAATTGCATTAAGATGCAAGAATGATATTATTAATCATGGACATGATTAAAATGTACATAATAGGCCTCCTTCTATAGGAAAGGAGATAAGAGACTATGATAAGGAGCTAATAAACTATCACCTATGCTAGGTGTAATCACATGTCCACCAAATGTGGATCATCCTCCATTATGCAATGAAGTATGTGCATTGGATTAGGATGATAATGCGATAAGAGCACAAAAGGTGGATCTCACACACAATGAGGTATGTGATGATAACTATCACACCAAAAGTGGAATTTCTCCTACACCATGTACTTAATAGATGTGCACACTCCTAGATGTCTCAATCACAAACTACTATGCAATGCATTAACCTAAGTAAGATTAAGTAAAGTGTAATTAGGAATATTTAATTACACCAACACCCCCCCTTAAGTGCAACTTAGGGGAATGCACTTAAACTCACAATGCAAGATGGGTCCCAGCTACTAGGCCATGTTAGGTACCCATGTACAAAATGCAATACATGAAATGGATAACTCTCATAAAGTGGAGAAAGAGGGAAAACCTCATGGAAAAAACCCTCCCCCAAAAAGAGAGAAGAAAACAAGATGCATGGATGGAGTGCTCAAGACCCCCCAAGAACTACATACATCATGTATATACAAAGAATTATCCCCCCATAAGAAGGATAGTTGGAGACATGATATCCCCCCCATAATGAAGAATCTCCTACAAAAATGGTGAGTGCTTGAAGATAAAGTATATTCCAATGACTACAAACAACATTTCTCCCCTTGGGAAGAAGATATACCAAGTACAAATGTAGGAATGCTTCCCATTGTGGATAGGAACTAGGAAGTGGAATCCAAATGAAGTATGATGATGATGCCATTAACCAATCCATATCTAAATGAAATAAGGAAGAAGGTCTCCAAATATGCATCTCTGAAGACTGAATAGGCCTCTCCAATCTCAAAGAATCTATCACATCATGTGACAAACCAAGTGAAGAAGAAGAATCAAGAATGTCAATCTCCAAAGAATGTGAAGAAGTATCTCCAACTATGATGAAACTGTCATCAAAGAGAAGAGAAACCCCCTCAAGTATGTCTCCCAAATTTGAAATATGAGACTCCACAAATAATGAACCAACATCTGGCAAGTAAGAATCCCAATGAGGAAGACAAATAGATATCTCTTGCAATGAATCATTGGAATCACCAACAAGAGATGATTGTGTGATCTCAACTAGAGAAGTAGGAGCTACAAGAGGAGCCACTGGATCATCCTCACTCTTAATTGCTGCAAATTCTTCAATTGCATCTAAAGTATAATCATCATAGAGAATATTATCTCCATCATCAAGAGGAATGAGGCAATCTGAAGCAAGATCATCTGGGAATGGAGGAACATGTGGATCACCAAAAATCTCCCAAATGATTGTCCAATTTATGTGTGGATATTGAACACATCTAAATCTGGGGTAGATGTCATAGAAGAGACACAAACTAATGCTACTAATAATCAAATTTATAATATGAGCATTCTTTTCTCCCCAAACATATTGCTTCCCCTATGACTTTGGCTCAGGAATGAGTCCATAAAGATGAGACAAGAGATTAAGCCATCTACAATGTGTGATGATTCCTTTTGCCCATGACTCATAATTATCCTTAGTCAAAAGTAGTACTACAGGATGTGTTTCATAACTCATGATTACATTAATGATACACTTCTCTCATTACAAATTGAGATCAACAAATTATTACACTCCATAATCAGGCTATAATAGACTTAGATCACTATGCAAAAGACCAAGCTAAGGCTTATGCATTACAAATGAAAAAACTAAGACAATTTTTGAAAGTATAGTTTCTAGTCATAGTCACTAAAATCTTATTCTAGAACTGAAAAATACAGAAAAAATTATGCACTTTCAAAAAAAAATGCACCTAAAAAGGAGTTCATATGAGCTCAAATGAGGCCTTGGAAGTTGCAAAAACTGAGATTTGTGATTTTTAGAAAAATTCAGGAATAGAGATCAGAAACCACCTGAACCATTGTGTAGATCATGAAATTTTACCCCAAAACAAAAAAAATTGCTTGAAAAAAGGAGTCCAAATGACTGAGATATTGTTGTTTGAAAATCGCCTCTGAAATTATTTTTTCTGAATCACCGCTGTCGCACTTCCAAAATTCAAATAGCTCTAGATTTGGCCTCGAGTGTCCGATTTGGATGAAATAAAATTTGATTTAGAGGTTTTTGGACCTCCTTAATATGATGCCAACCTCTTATTTGCACCAGCAAGCTCCAATATTGACCTGCAATAGAAAGCCACAAAATACAAAGCCCCAAATTTTCTCCAAATAGACTATGCAATGGTGATGTCCAAATACCTTTATTCTACACCCATAATTGAATCAAGCCAAGATTACACTTCTTGAGAAGAGGTCTTCACACCTTGAGAGCTTTGATACCATGTTAGAGTTTTAGGTGACTCTACAACACCCCCAAGATCGAATGCAAGACCAAGATAACTTCCACAAGAGATTGGCAAGACAATTGCATTAAGATGCAAGAATGATATTATTGATCATGGACATGATTAAAATGTACATAATAGGCCTCCTTATATAGGAAAAGAGATAAGAGACAATGATAAGGAGCTGATAAGCTATCACCTATGCTAGGTGTAATCACATGACCACCAAATGTGGATCATCCTCCATTATGCAATGAAGTATGTGCATTGGATTAGGATGATAATGTGATAAGAGCACAAAAAGTGGATCTCACACACAATGAGGTATGTGATGATAAATATCACACCAAAAGTGGAATTTCTCCTACACCATGTGCTCAATAGATGTGCACACTCCTAGGTGTCTCAATCACAAACTACTATGCAATGCATTAACCTAAGTAAGATTAAGTAAAGTGTAATTAGGAATATTTAATTACACCAATAGGGTCTAATCCAAGCATGTCAGAATAAGTCCATGCAAAGTTTATTTTCTATCTTTGAAAGAAGTTAGTGAACTCTTCTTTTTATTTTGCAGACAATGATTGTGCTAGATGAATAATTTGTGGAGCAGCCTCTGTACCCAAATTCACTGGTTGTGTCAGCTCAATCAATAATGATGATCTCTCTTGAAAGTGGCTCAGAAGTGTATCAAGTATTTCATCCTTGGGTGCCTCAGAGAGGTTTTCAGCCTCAGATACATCTTTTATTTTTACTATTTTTGGCTCTAATACTGCCACAAAGTGGTTTTCACCATCAGAGCATCTATTTTTTCTTCTTTTAATTTTTTGACTAAGATACTTGATATCCACCTCTGTCATGCTGACACTACTTCCACTGGTGGAGGACATCATAGGTTCAATAGCATGGAGGTAACAAGCTAGATCATAATCATTCTAGAATGTTAGGACTTCATTGGATGAGAAAGGGGAGTTCCAGTTTATCAGATCGGGACGGTGGAGTGAAAGAGAAGTAGTGACTGGTTCAATTGCGTTCATGATATAACCATCAAAAGCACAGATGAGCAAGTCAAGACCTAGAGTGATCTCATCCAAAGGAGTGTTTGAATCCCTATAAGACCTTACGTCAGAAGTAGAGGACATGTTAACACTGGTGGCATCTAATCTGTGTGACCTAATGCTAGACCCTTCACCTACTTCGAGAAGTCTTTCATAGGTATGCACCATGTCTATATCTTTATCATAAGTAGCATCACACAAAGAGTCAAATTCATACTCATGTGAGTTAGTAATTGATGTGGGAATTCCATTAGCACTAGTAGCATCATCAGACTCATCTTCATTCCTTGTGGCATTAATGGTTTGCTGGAGTTTTTCTTGTTCATACCACTTTTGGAAATGTGGTGGTCTGTATTGTTCACTTAGAAAATTGGGATCATCATTTAGTGTTTCTTTCCATTGCTCATATGTGAATTGATGCACTGAAGTGATTTTATCAAAGTCAGTATCAGTATCAGTATTAGTCTCTACCATATGGATAGGTATGATAGGCTCATCAAGTTCTGTAAAGAGTGTAGCAAGTTTTGGAGGAATAGGATATGGAAATGTGTCTTCATCAGAGCTAGCCTCTGGGTTTACTTCTAGAGTAGTATCTTGAAATTTTGGTTTAGGTTCAGGTTTAGGTTCAGGAGCTGACACAAATTTCTTGATCCCTAAATGAAAGGGATTCTTTTTAAAGCCTAAGCCAGTAGTATCCTTTGTGCGGTGACCTGTAGCTTCAATGGGTTTCAACAAACCATTGTCATTCCTTCCTATAGGACCACTCCCCTTATAGTTGAAGTGCTTCATGATCTTGAAGGATTCACTGTATGGCTCTTGTTCTAAGTCTAGAGGTGGAGTAGTTATTTTAGCTATTTCTTTTCCCTTATAGATCCAAGCTTTGATAGCTCTTTCTTCATCCTCATCTTCTAAAGGTGTACAGGCCCTTACAAAGGTGCCATTGTAGATTGTTTGAGGAGGATCATCAAAAGTTTTGTTATTCTTAGAAGGTCTCCCATAAGAGCGTGGAGATGGAGGTAGAGAAACAAGTGATAGCATAGGTTCAATTTAGTATTCTCCCATGCCTATATCCTTAAGTCTCAAAGTTTGTTCCATTTCCTTTAGCTTAGCATCATAAAACTCATTGGACTCTCTATTAGCCGAAACAAAGCTATCTGTAGATTGTTCAAGAGTGTTGCAAGAGTAATTGGTATTAGCAAGCACAGTGACTTCCACCCAATGGAATGGAAACTTAATGCACTAATGGTATGTGGACAAAACAACCTACATCTCATGAATCTATGGCCTACCCAACAAGATATTGTAGGCAAGAGGAATGTCAAGAACTTGAAAAGTAACATCTCTCTCAATAGGTCCTACGCAGATAGGTAGCACAACTAAGCCTTGGGACTTGTGTTCCTCTTCATCATAAGCTTTGATGATAATCTTTTTGTGGAATTCTATACAATTCTCATCATAACCTAGCTGAGTAAGCAACTTGGTGAAACAGATATTTAGACCAGCACCATTGTCTATGAGCACTCGGCGGATGCTCTTAGGACCTATCATGACCTCTATATGAAAGGGATAATTATGCAAATGGCTTAGAGAGTGATCAACTTCTTTGGAGAAGGATAGATAGTGAGGCGAGGTCAAATGACCCACCATAGATTAGAACCTGTTGAGATCGAGATCCTTGGGAATGTTTGCCTCGGTGAGGACTTTATCCAAAAATTTCCTATGAGCAGGTGAGATCTTCAACAACTCAAAAATGGTAATCTAAGCATTGGTTCACTGGAGTTGATCTAAGATGCTATAACTAGCTGAGCTAGATGTAGGAACAAATTTCATGTTCTTGTTGGCAAGGCCAACAATAGTCTTATCTCTAGTTTGCTTTGGAGTGGATGTAGAAGTATCGGGACTCTTATTTGTAGTTTGCTTCGAAGCGAAAGTAGAAGTATCAATACTCTTATTCACAATGTGCTTCGAAGTGGATGTTGAAGTATCGGGACCTTTCAAAAAAACTCTTCCTCGTGATCAAGTGATGAATTAGCATAGTCTTGAGATTGTTTAGATTTAGATGAATAAGATGTGGAACTACGCAAGATGAAAGGATTCTTAGATTTGGGAGCATCGTCACTCCCCTTGGAAGTGATCATGTCACAATACTCTATCTCAACAGGTTCGATCATACCAATAACATTGTCATCATTAGTGTACGTTTAATTGACTTTAGCATTGGTATTCTTGGCATTTGAAGATTCACCTTCTCATGAGGAGGGAAGGGATCTTTAAAAGTTTGATGGTCCAAATTCTTGTTATGATTCTCCACAAGGATGTCACCATTGTCTATGAGATCTTGAACCTTATGCTTCAGCTAGAGACAAGTAGAAGTCTTATGACCAATGTTTTGGTGATAATCACAGTATGCATTATCATTCCACCAATGAGGTCATGGTTGTGGGTCATAAGGACACTTTTCCAAAGGAGTAAGAACTTGATTTTGTGTAAGAGTTTTATAGACCACATCAAGAGGCTCTCCCAAAGAGGTGAATTCACACTTGGGTTGAGAGGCCCAAGGTTTGTTCTTAGCAAATCTTGAAGTTTGTTGATTATCTGTTGTAGTATTTTCAACAGCCTTAGCCACTTGTATACTAGAAGTAAGATTAAAAATAGGCTTTGAAGGCTTCATGGTGACATTATCCACTACTCCATCATTTACTACATCTTTGTTCTTATTGACAGTCTTTCCTTTATCCTTGTTCATGGAGAATCCTTATTTATTGTCCTTATTCAAAGTTAATTCTCCTTTATTAACCATAAAGGCCTCTATTTACACTACTTGTTTAATCATGCTATCAAAGGTTAGAGGACCTTGTAATTGCACTTGGTATCCAAATTTTGGGACAAGATTTTCTGAGAAAATGTCGAGTCTCTCGGACTCTGGTAGCTTGTGAGGACACCTTGTACATAATTGTCTCCATCTTTGGAGAAATGTCAGAAAAGAGTCTCCTTGTTGCTGTTTTAAATTGCAAAGATCCCAGATGTTGACCAGATGTTGAATATTATGCAAGTAATGTTAGAGAAAAATATTAGCCATTTCATCAAAAGTCTTAATGCCAGTGGGCAATCTAGAAAACCACTCCATAGCTGGTCCACCCAAGCTATGAGGAAATAGGCACATAAGATACATTTGATCATGCATGAATTCCATAGATAATGCACCAAACTCCCTTAGGTGATCTTGGGGATCAGTTGCACCCAAGTATTTGTCATATTTAGGGAGCTCTACACCTCTGGGAAAAGGTGGCATATGAAGACTTTTATCAAAAGGGAAAGGAAAAATACTCTCCATTGTGAATTATTGGGCAAGTTTGTCCTTATTCTTCACAAGTTGACTAATTTGATCTTGCATGTCTCGAACCATTTTTTGCAACTTTGCAGTCTCAGTCTCTTCTTCCTTGGCTACAAGCATTTCAACTTGATAGTTTCGGGGTAACTTGGCCCCTTGTTTAGCTAGCTCAAGAAAGTATTTTTCCTTCTCCTCTAGAAGGAGGATCTCCATCATCTTAATAATACCCTTATTTTCTTTAGTAGCGTCTATATCATTTTGAGTTATGGAATCATCACCATCATTGCCAAGGATCTCATAAATGCTAGGGACTTGATCTTGACTCTAATTGAAAGGAGGAGGTCGATAGTGATACGCTGGTTGACCTCCTTGAGCTTTGTTTTGAGCTTGTTGTTGATCATCTTGGGTTTGATCATAGAATTTCTCATTTTAGGGTTGAGCACGACATTGGTCATTGGAAGATTGACCAAAATGTTGATTGTTTTGAGATTGATCAAAAGTTTGGTTGTATTTGCCTGGTTGGAAGTCAAATTGGCTCTCCCATCTTGTTGTAGGCTTGTGCAGTACATGAAGACTCAGTAAAATGATATGCCCAACATTGAAAGGGAATAGCTAAGGTAACTTTTGGTGCACAAATAGGATCAAAAGGATCAATTGGTTTAGATGAGTCGATATCGTCAATGGAATCGATAGGTTCAATGATTGGACTAGTCTGAGGAAGCGATCTTCCAAAGTTGTGAAACAATGAGTTGTCTTGGAAGAATGAGTTGTCTTGACCTTGAAATGAGAAACCAGGTTGTGCTTTAAACAATGGATTAAAACACTCTTGGAACACCAGAGGTGATGGTTGAGACAGACTATCTTTCAAAGTACTCAACGAAGAATTTGAGGATTCCTCACAAAGTTTAGATTTTGCAACAGATTCGGGATGATCTATTTCTTGATTAGGAGGTTCGCTTCTAACTTAACCAATATTCTAAATGGGATAAGTTTTGCAACTTCTAGTCATGATAGTGAAGATGAAATGAGAGAAGACTCAGGATAATGCTAAAACTCTATCTCTAGGAACAATGCAAAGGATATAAAAGCTAGAACAGCCAAGATGCGAGATGGACCTAGTATGAATCATCAAAAGAGGTGGCTAGAATAGTTGAGATAAGACTATCGCAACATGAGGTACAAAAGGCATGAAGAGATAAGGTAAACCAATGAGAGACAACATGAGTCAAAGAAAAGATCGATCAATTCCCAACTTGGGACAACCAATTTCTGACAGTGAACAGTAGGAAAACAAAAAAATAGACCTCAGACAAAAAGCAGATCAGGAAAAAGTTTGACCAGTCAACAGGAATTTAGTCTCTATTTTTTAAATCTGGATACATGTTCACATGAAAAAGTACCAGGTCGCATGAGAAAACACCAAACTTCATGCAAAAGAACAAAGTCTCACATGAGAAAGTGCTTTGAAAAGTGAAAATTCTCACGGGAAAGATCCAAAGTCTGACAGTTCCACATAGTTTTCAAGGTAAAAGTTGAATTCTGAGATACAGCTTGAATTGATGTCTGACAGAAAATCCAGTTTCCTGACAGGTTTGAAGAACAGTTTAGTCAACAATCTCATTTTGAGGTTTCAAGCATTCGTTTAAAGACACAAAGGTTTAGATCAAGTAGTTGTGATACAAGAAGTAGTCATTAACAGACCTATCAAGGAAAAAGCAACTTGATAGTATCAAGGGAGTCTTTGTTTGATCATGATTGGATAATGTTTAAGACTTGATAAAAAACACATAGCTATCCCTACCAAAAAAATGGTGAGAAGACAAAACCTTTGCCCCACTGCTTATGTGCATATGTGCACCTCACACAGCCATGTCACCCCCTAGAGGGTGCCCATGTTTTTGGTGTTTCTAAGGACTCAATAGTATACATTCAAAGGTTACCCTTGTGGCAGGGGCCAATTTCATATACCACCTTCAAGCGTCTAGGTGTATGCCTATGGTGGGAATCTATGGGAGAGATTCTCCCCCCTCCCTGCGCAAAGATTATGCCTCCTTTCAGAGGTGAACTAGGTAGGCCACTAGCTAAGGAAAGTTTTTAATAGGATTTTTTCCATACTAACCTTTTGTGCCCTTGATATAGGGTTGAGGCCTCGTAGCCACACCAATACTTGAAAGTCATACACCCCCGCAAGTAGGGCTAGGAGCGGCGCCACTCAGTACAACAAACAAGGCCTTCTCAAGATGATAGTCAAAATCATGAGAAGGAAGATAATATGGATTTGGAGTCTTAAGACTCAACAAAGAGTTCTTTATTAAAGTGAGGTGGAATCACTGGTGAAAGGTGCGTACTCACTTGGGTTGTTCCTGGAGGTTCAACTTTTGGCAGGGCCTCTAAAGGTGACACAACTTGGCTTAGATCTGAGGGTTTGATTTTTTATTTCTGTCAAAGAGAGAAGAGCATACTTCTCTACCTCATCACTTCACCCAAACACATCAAGAAAATTCATCACCAAGTTAGCTTCACTTCACCAAATCCATAAGCTTTTGGGTTTCTTGTTCTCTCAAAGAGAGAAGAGCATAATCTCCTGGCAAGTAGAAGTGTTAAAGATTCACTACCTTTCCTCGCTTCCCCAAGAATCTATCATATTAGTAAGATCATTGGGTTTTCAAATTCATTCATGGTCATCACCTCCATGTAATGAAGAGCCAAATTCCCTAGCCCACTATCAAAATTCTCAAGAAATTTTAACGAGGCCCTAATTAGACTATGTGAATGAAAGCAAGAAAATAAACACAACATTTTTATGAGATCTTCAACTATCATCCTGCAATCAAACCATTAGCATGTTTTATGTTCTTCGACAAACGTCTTGTAGAAAATTGTTATGCTGTGGAAAGAACAGAGAAATGGAAATTATGTGTGTGAATTTTGTACCTGATCTGTAGACACAACACTTCAGTAAAACATTAGAGGTTAGTTGAAATCAAAATCGTGCAATAATTGAAAACTAAACTAACCAGGTGATTTACTGCCTTCTAATAGGTGCGAGTATGATGTTCTCAGATTATTATTGAGATCAGTGACCTTGACGACACCTAAATGAAGGATTTGAATGCAAAACTGATATGAAATGTGAATGCAATTAATCTATTTTTATTTTATTTTCTATGTAATGATATGATCAAAACTTATATGAATCTAGAATCTAAGATGAAAAATTGATATGCAATACAATTAATCTAACAATGATATGCTAAAATATGAATGATCTCACAAAGTTGTTGATTCGCAAAGAAGCTTTGATTCTCTAGATACCAATTTTTCAGCATGAGTTTGGAAAATTATGAGATGATTTGTGAAGAGATGAGCCTTGATTTATAGAAATTCAGGGCTTTGAGGATGCATGAAAGAAAGCCATAAATCACTCAAATAAACTCAACTTGATTTTTGAGTTATCTGAAAATAAAGAATAATTAACTCACAAAAACATGCAAAAAGCAGAGTCTAACTCAAAATAGAGTTTAGCTTTAATTGATAATTGATAGTTGTCTACTTTTTTGATTGTGCATGATTTATTTATGAATTAATTTAATAATAAAGTGATTTATTTCCAACTTAACTGATTTTGAAAAATAAAACAATTGATTTATGGGTTAATCAATTATTTTTCAAACTTTTATTCAAAATTACAATATTAAAAATTGACAAAATGATTTAATTAATTAAATAAGAATTTAATCAATTATTCATAGGATTTTGGATTTATTGTCAAATTAAATATCATAATTAGGAATAATAGAATTAAATTTAATTAAACAATTAAGTGGCCAAATTAAATCTAATTAATTAAATATTTAGAATATTCAATTAATCAAACTTTAGGATAAATATGATTTATCGCCAAATAAATATAAAATTAAAGATAATTAAGATAAATTAGGAATATTACTAGGAATATTCCCTGATGCAGAATTTGAGATAATCAATTAGGATTCGATGATGTTTAGATGTGCCTTTGGTTAGGACTTTGATGTCGATTTTGTTCGATATGTTGATGTAGAAGATTAATGAACCTATAGCCCATTTTTGGGGTATTACATTTTGCCCCTCTTTGAATTTTTGTGTGAAGCGGAGTGGTTCAAAGATAGTCTGTGTATGATAAAGATATGAAACTGATGTTTGAAATTGATATGAAACAGAAATTGATTGAAATTGATATGAAGATAATAAGTCCTGAATGACAAAAGATAATGTTAACTATAGCAACGATGAACCAATGAAACAAAAGCATCAAAATGCCTGATTCTGAACCTTATGATTGCGAAGAAGTGAGTGACCGATTCCATACTCGATTGTCTTAGAAGAACCACATTGGTATCACATATGAACCCTTCAATTACCAAAGAACCAAGGAAATAACACTAATGAACCGATGGTTGCAAAAAGATGATACAATTTACAAGATTAAGAGAATACCAGATTGATATGGATCTCGATGAATCTGATATGCCCCAAGTGATGATTGATTTGCCTCGAGCGATGAGGTCTTTTGATGAATCAGCAACTAGACGTGGTTGTTGTCTTGATTACTGAGGAAAGATATGATTTCAAAATTAGATTACAGACTTTGAATGATGTGCAATACCATGCCCCCTTCAGGATTAAAATTGAAATATGACAAGAAAAGTTAGTGTTTATAGTTTAGAAGCATGTTAATTGATTTAAGAAGTGGTTAAACACATTCGAGAACACATTCCACATCGTTTAGAGGTCCTAAAGACCAAGTTTGACTAGGTATGACCATCAGTTGAAATTTTGATAGTTTGATGTAAGATAATCAGTTAAGTTGAATTCCGGATTCCTGTGATGAATGAAAGGTCGATTATGCAAGTAGTTAATAATATGAACAATCTCAAATTTTGATTTTGATCCCGAAAATGCATTCTACTTGATATTTCCTTGGATGGACCTTCGTGTAAGATTCAGCTCTTGTTGGATGTGAAGAATTGATATGAAGAATTGTTTAAGCTTTGAAGTGTTTCCAAACATTTGTGAGATCATGCAGACATGCAAAATGCAAAGAAACATGCAAAATGAAATGCAACCTAGGACCTAGGACCTACTCACTGATCATATGTCGATTTGTTATCATCATTGAACTTTTAGGTAACTGGATAAATCAATACAATGCCCACTAGCTATGAAATCATAGACATATGAATATCAATTTGTATGCACAAGAATCAATACAACACCCATTGGTCAACAACCATGGATATATGAATATTGATTTTATTTTCAAAATGTTAAATTAGATATAAGCACCAAGGCATAAACACCAGGATGACCTGAATATCATGTCCATTTTGATATAGCAATTTGTATAAGAATCAAAACATAAACGTCGTGATGACCTGAATACATCTTATGTTACAAACACATCAAACAGTCAAGAGATCATTCTAAATCCAATGTGAATTACCCGAAGTGACCCTTTATCGTTCACATCCTTAGGCAAGATCGCATTTCACAATAGGAGAAAGAACTCACTCAAAAAGATAATAGTTAGATCAAACTTCCTTGAATTTTCCAGGTATCAATGGTCGAGGTACGCATGGCCATCCAATTCTAGATAGAGGCTCTTACAGTCGGACACCATTTCAATCCAAAATTTCCAAAGTTGTTAGATTTTCACATACAAGCAGAAAATAAAGAAAATATTATGCCCCTAGTCATCACTCTCTAAATAATGTAAAGGACATCATCGAAGAGCTCGAAGGGACACAATATGCAAGAAATCTCAATGTGAATCAATAAGCATACAAGGAGATAAAAGCACGTAAAAAGCATAGATTATTTTTAGTTTGTGTTTAAAGTTGATGCAAAATCCTTTCTGGAGACAAGACTGACTGACTAACCCAAATGAAGCTTCAAAGGACTCTGACTAGATATGATACATCTAAGATACATTAGAGGCCATAGGATATGAGTTTGATTGCCCCCAAGTTTGAACATTGATAGGATACAGACGCTTGAGCTGATTGGTGTACAAACCAACTTATTGAAAACAGGAATGCAGAAACAAACCGGGAGATATGTACAAACTAAAGCAAGACTGAAAGGTGGGAAAGACCAAGATTGCGTTGATAGATGGAGCATTTTAAAACAAGTGGTGCTCATTTTCTGAGTTTTCACCATCTTGGCAAAGATTCTATTTTTGGCTACCAAGGCACCTGTTTCCAGGTTTTCACCAAGGCACTTTTTCTTTTTCTCATTTTTTTTGTATTTTTCATTTTTTCAATTTTGTTTGTACTTTTGATATTTTCCACTTTTTTTGTGAATCATCAAGGTGCCTATTGCTAGGTTTTCACCAAGATGTTCATTTTTTTTAGGACTTTTTCCAATTTTTAATTTTTTTTTAGGACATTTTACCATAGACTGAATGCCTTAGGCGTAGAATTTCTTCAAATAAAGAACGTTGATTGGTTCTCAGAGCTATTCTCCTTCTGTCATTGAGATTTGATAGGCACTAGAGCCAAAAGTTGCAGTGATTACAAAGGGACCCAGCCAGTTGGGTTCAAACTTCCCCTTGTGTTCTCTATGTGATTGATTTTTTGGATTTTCTCTCAAGACTAGATCACCAACCTAAAATTCTCTGTGTCTGACTTTCTTGTTGTAACCTCTAGACATTCTCTTCTGATATACTCTAAGATTATCATACGCTACTTGTTTGTGCTCATCTAGTAGTTCAAGTTCTTGCAACCTAGACACTCTATAGTCATCATCAGTTACTAGACCATGCATTTTGATTCTTAGTGATGGGATTTCAACCTCAATAGGCAGTACCACTTCAGACCCATAAACTAAAGTGAAAGGTGTAGCCCCAGTAGGCATTTTGATACTTGTTCTATAGTCTTAGAGAGTTGGATTGATCATGAGATGCCAGTCTCTTCCTATTTTATTAACTGTACAATGCAAGATTTTCAATAGATTCTTATTAGAAGCCTCTGCTTGTCCATTCCCTTAAGGATAGTAGATAGAAGACCAATGTTGTGTGATCTTGAATTTGGCACATAGATCATCTAGGTCTTTGTTCTTGAATTGGCCACTGTTATCTATGATTATGGAATGAGGTATCCCATATCTACATATGATATAGTTCAATATGAACATAGATATTTGTTTCCCAGTTGCTTGTGTCAAAGGAACTGCTTCTACCCATTTTGTAAAATAATCTGTAGTTGTGATTATATGGGTATGTCCATTAGAAGAATGAGGATGTATAGCTCCTATAAGATCAAATGCCCATTGGTGAAAAGGCCATTGTGTAGTAAAGGTAATTAGATCTCTCCCTGGAGCATGAATTAGGTTGCCATGTACTTGAAACTTTTGACAATTCTTAGTAAATTTGATAGCCTCTTTCTCCATTTCAAGCCAATAGTACCCAGCCCTAATAAGTTTTTGAGCTAGTGTTAAACCATTCATGTGTGACCCACAAATACCATCATGGACTTCCTCTAACACACATTGAGACTCTTCATATTCTAAACATCTAAGTAGTGTACCATCTAGACCTTGTTTGTACATATCATGACCAATGATGACATATCGGGAGGCATTTCGGATAAGGTATCTCTTTTCATGGTGGTTGAAGGTATCAGGAATGATTTGGTCTTGGAGATAGGAAAATAGGTTTTTGTATCTGGATGAATCATGACCTACAACAGTGCAAATCATGCAGGTTTCAAGGGAGTCATATGCAGGATAAGATAGTGCTTCCACTAGGAACTCGTAGTGTAGCTCATGTTCAGGCTGCTGTAACAAAGAAGATAGTGTTGCCATTGCATCGGAAACCTTGTTCTCTGTTCTAGGAATTTTCTCAAATGTGATAGATATGAAATATTTCTTAAGATCATCTACCATTCTCTTGTAAGGAATGAGCTTTTCATCTTTAGTTTGGTACACATCATTGACTTGATGGATAACAAGTTTCGAGTCTCCATGAATGTGTAGCTCTATCACTCTCCACTCAATTGCTAGTTTCATACCATTCAAAAGGGCTTCATATTCCACAATATTGATTGTGTAAGGAAACTTTAATCTGAATGCTTTTGGGATTGAGTATCCTTGAGGAGTTATGAACAATATGCCTGCTCCGGATCCATTCTGTGTATAAGAGCCATCAAAGAATAATTGCCATTCTCTAGAAGAAAGATGCATGATAGAGGAATCTAGAAATTCCATTTGTAGTAGTGTGTCATCAAACAATGGTGCTTCAGCCAATTGATCAGCAATGACTTGTCCTTTTACAGCTTTTCACTCAACATATTCTATGTCAAATTTACTCAATAGCATGACCCATTTAGCTAATCTACCTGTGAGGGCAGCTTCACTTAGTATGTACTTTAGTGGATCAATCTTGGCTACCAATTGAGTGGTATGAGCTAACATGTAGTGTCTCAATTTCTATGATGCGAAGATCATAGCTAGAAAAACTTTCTCAATCATTGAATAGTTCTTTTCATATGCAACCAATGTTCTACTGATGTAGTATATAGCTCTTTCCTTTTTATCTTCATTGTGCTATGCTAGCAATGCCCCCAGTGATGTATCTATAGTGGAGACATATAAGATCAATGGCTTTCCATGAATAGGAGGCATCAAGATAGGTGGATTTGATAGATACTTCTTGATATGGTAAAGTTTTTCTCACATTCTTCATTCCATGCAAAGGTCACACCTTTATGTAATGTTTTTGTAAAAGGTTGTGATATGTCCGCTAGCTGTGATATGAATCTTCTGCTAGATTGAACTCTTCCTTGCAATGTCCTCATCTAATTAATATTCTTAGGGGGTTGCATCTCCATTATATCCTTTACTTTAGCTGGATCAACTTCAATGCCTTTCTTTAAAACTATGTATCCTAAGAGTTTTCCAGAAGTGACACCAAAAGCACACTTCTTAGGATTTAGTCTAAGACTAAATTTTTCCATTCTATCTAGGATCATGCTCAAGTCGTTTAAATGTTCAATTCTAATCATAGATTTGGCTAAAGTATCATCAACATAATCTTCCATAGTTTGATGCATCATGTCATGGAAAATAGATGTCATTGCTCTTTGATATGTAGCGCCAGCATTTTTAAGCCCAAATGGCATGACATTCCAACAGAAGGTACCCCATGCACATGTGAAAGTAGTTTTCTCTTGATCCTCTGGGGAAATTTTTATTTGATTATATCTAAAGAAACCATCCATTAAGGAATACATCTCGAAACCCACAGTCATATCCACTATCATATCAATGTTAGGTAGTGGAAAATCATCCTTAGGGCACGCTCTATTCACATCTCTAAAATTTGTGCACACTCTGATTGAACCATCTAGTTTAGAAATAGGTACAATATTAGAGATCCACTCTACATAGTCAATAACTTGAATGAATCCAACTTTTAGGAGCTTCTCTAATTCAGCTTTTACCAAGAGTGCAACATGAGGATGCATCTTTCACAATTTTTGCTTGACAGGTTTTACATTAGGAGCTATAGATAAATGGTGCATGATAAGATTAGGATCCAACCCTAGAATATCTAAGTATTTCCATGCAAAGTTGATCTTTTTCTTTGTTAGGAATGTAGTAAATTTTTTCTTCTCTTCTTCTAATAATGATTGTACTACATGTACCAATTGTGGTTCCTCTGTTGTACCCAAATTGATGGATTGAGTGGGCTCAATTAGAACTGGAGATCTGTCCTATAAATGACTCAGAAGGACATCAAATATCTCATCCTTAGGCACCTCAAAGAGGTTTTCACCTTCAGATACATCTTTTCTTTTTACTTTTGTAGGTTCTAAGACTGCCACAAAGTGGTTTTCACCCTCAAAACTCCTTTTCTTTTTATTCTTATTCTTATTTTTTTGACTAAGATATTTGATGTCTGACTCAGTCATGTTGACGCTTGGTTCATTGATGGAATTCCTCATAGGCTCAACTGCATTTAGGTACTAAGCAAGGGCATAGTCATTCGGGAAGGTATAAATACCATGGCTCGGATTTGTGGAGGTTTGATAAATAAGGTCTGGATATTGGATAGTCAAAGTGGGGAAAGATTGGGAGATAGTGTTTATGAATATGGATCTGTCATCATTGGTCCTAACCCGATGCTCAAATTCAAAGGTGATATTACAACTCAATACATTCAATTCATGAATAGGCTCAATGTCATTGTGGGAATCCAATTCAGCCATAGGTGGATCAGACTCGATAGGTTTATCATTTCGCTCTAGAATTACGTTGGGTTGAGGTGCATATTGGTGATTAACATCAACATGTTTCTCTATGATAAGCTCATCTATTTCTGGAATGACTCCCCATTCATAGTCATTAGATTCATCCTCTGATTCAGGATCTCTAGGAAATCTTAGAAAATGAGTAAAGTCAGGGTGAATACCCCAAGAAGGGTTACCCTCAGATTCAGATTTGTATTCATACTCATGGGAATTTGTCTCATAATAACTACCACCTTCTTCTTCTTGATTGTTTTCAAGATTAGTTGGTTCTTGTGTTACAACTATCTCTTGATTGATAGTAGGTTCTTGTGTTTCTACTACATTAATTCTTTTGATTGGATCATCTTTATCATCAAGAAGGTCTTTGATCTCCTTAGGCAATTTTTCATAGGGGATGAGTTCTGAGCTATCTAAATCACTATCTGATGGTTCTTTTTATTCTTTCTTAAGAAGAGGTTCTCCTAGTGTGATCTGCTCTATGACATGAGAATAATTACCCTTGATGTGATAGGGTTTCTTCTTAAAGCCTAGGCCAATAGTATTCTTATTTGCCCTACCCGTATGTGAAATAGGTGCCACAAGACCTTTTCCTCTGACTCCTAGAGGTCCTTGACCTAGATATCCCATCTTAGCTATTAATTTATCTCCTAGACCATATGACTTAGAAGGGAGTTTGGATACTATAGAGTCACTAGTTTGAACAACTTGAGATTCAGGTTCATCTTTGTATAGCCATGATAGCACAGCTTCATCCTCTTCAAACTCTTTCTTGGATACTTGTTCTGCTACAAAATTCTTTATATATGCTTCAAGAGGTTCTTTAGAGTTTGGTTTGGATATTTTCAAAAATTTCCCATAAGACTTAGGTGAGATAGGGAGATATGTCAAAGATAAGACTAGCTCGATAGTATATTCTCCCATACTATTTTCTTTGATATTGACCTCTTTTGCAAGATCTTCCATTTTAGATGTGGATGCTTCTTTAGTTGGTTCAATGGAAGATTCTCTATTATTAGGTACAAGCTTATTTGCACTGTCCTTCAAGGTATTGCAAGTTGTATTCAGATCTGTGGGGATAGTAACCTCTACTCCTTCATAAGGAAACTTCAAACATTGATGGTATGTAGAAGGAATAGCTTGCATTTCATGTATCCATGGTCTCCCTAGAAGAATGTTGTAGGCCAAAGGTAGATCAAGAACCTGACATATAGTATCTCTGATAACTGGACTTGCTCTGATGGGTAAGACAATGGTGCCTTTAGAAGATCTTTCTTGTTCATCATAGGCTTTTATGGTGATCTTCTTTCGAGGATCAATAGCTAATTTTGAAAATCCCAATTATGTGATCAAGTTGTAAGAACAAATGTTTAGGCCAGTGCCCCCATCTATCAACACACATTTGACTCTATGGTTCTGGATCAAAACTTTTATATGCAAAGGCTGATTATGTGGGTGACTCAAGGAGTTGTCATCTTCCTCTGAAAAGGAGATATATTGCGGAGATGTAAGATGTCCAACCATAGTCTGGAACCTATCTAAATCAAGGTCATCGGTAACATTGGAACCAAGCAAAGCTTTGTCTAGTATGGCTCTGTGGGCTGGAGATATTCGAAGCAACTCAAACATGGAGATTTTTGCATTAGTGTGCTAGAGTTGTTGAACAATGCTATAAGATGTAGGCTTTGTATCCTTTGGATTGGAAGATTTGGAAGCAGCCTTCTATTTAGAAGCAGATGAAAGATTAAAGGGCACCTTAGGGACATTTGATGAATTTGGGATTTGTCCTTTCAGATGTGATTGGGCTTGTGATCGAGTAACTACATTGGTGGATTGATTTTGTCTATCTCTTCTTACAATTGTGATGACATTGCAATGCTCTAAGAGACATGGTTCAACCATATTGATGGTAGCATTATTTCCAGGTTAAGCATAATTGACTTTTACCCCCATATTAGGCTGAGAAGTTGAAACTCCTTGACCATGTTGCAGAAATGGTTCTGTGAATGTTGTATGATCATTATTGCTCTTAGGATTTTCAACTATGATGTCTCCCCTATCGATTAGATCTTGAATGGTGTGTTTCAACCAAAAACAGTTATTAGTTTTGTGACCTTTACCTCGATGGAAATCACAAAATTCATTTTCTCTCCACCATTTTGGCTTAGGCTCAGAATCAGGTGGTCGGATTGCTGGCAAAGAGATGATGTTATTAGCCAGTAGAGTTTTCATAGCTGATTCTAAAGATTCTCCAAGAGGAGTGAACTTTCACTGTTTATCCCAAGATTTGTATTCTGGCTTCTTTTGAAATGGTTCAGATGACTTTTGTTCTGAAGCTTTAATGGCTTGGGAACCAAGAGTTAGGTTATAGGCTGGTGCCTTTGATGGGGCACGAATAGCATCAATAACACCATCTATGATGATGCCTTTTTTCTTGTTCCAATTTTTGTTCTTGTCTTTAGAACTGGACCCAAATTCATACTTGTCTTTCTGAAGTGTGATTTCTCCTTTTTTCACAAGAACTTTTTCAATTTTGCTAGCATTATCCACCATCTTATCAAAAGATGTATGATCTTGCATTTGTAGAGGATAATTGATTTCTAGAACAAGGTTATTGATGAAGATTTCCAATTTTTCTATTTCTGGAATAGGTCTAGCATATAGAGAGAACTTCATCCTCCATCTCTTGAGAAATGTTAGGAATGGTTCCCCTGGATATTGCTTGAGATTACAGATATCAATCATGGTGACTAGATGTTGAATATTGTAGGAGTATTTCTGATAAAACAATTTGATCAATTCCTCAAAAGTTTTGATAGTAGAAGGCAATCTAGAGAGCCAGTGGATGGCTGCTCCCCCTAGAGAACGAGGGAAGAGATGCATCAGATAGGTTGGTTCGTGCATGAACTCCATTGATTGCGTATAGAATTCTCTGACATGATCTTGAGGATCTGAGTGTCCATCATACTTATCATACTTTGACATCTCCACTCTTTTTGGAAATGGTGGCATGTACAAGTCTTTGTCAAATGGAAAAGGACATAGAGCCTCCATGGAGAACTCTTTGGGTTCCTTCTCTTTTTTGAGTTGATTCAGTTTGACTTGTAAAGCATGTATCTATTTCATCATGGCCATTATCAGAGTTTCTTCCTCATGTGTGATGATAGCTTTGACATTAAAATTAGGAGGAAGCTTAGCTCCTTGATGAGCTAATTGTAAAAAGTATGCCTCTCTATCTTCTTTCAAGAAATGCTTCATCATTCGTTTGAAGTTATCATCATTTTGATATTGAGCAATTTCTTCAAGCGTGGGTTCCTGATCCACACCATGTTGAGATTGAATTCTTTGAGAGCCAAATTTTTTCCCTTCTTGAGACATGGTAAGAGTTTGTGGACTCCCTAGAATAGATTGATGTGGGGTTTGTTGGGT
The DNA here is from genome assembly GCA_027943335.1 of Chamaecyparis obtusa. Taxonomy (NCBI): domain Eukaryota; kingdom Viridiplantae; phylum Streptophyta; class Pinopsida; order Cupressales; family Cupressaceae; genus Chamaecyparis; species Chamaecyparis obtusa. The sequence goes on along the minus strand of BSBK01004622.1, from coordinate 1,466,683 downwards.
ACCTCTGTGAGTTGATGGAGGAGGTATGTAACCAGTTTTCAATCAAAAGTTGCCAAGACCATTATCTTCATAAAGACTAGAATTGTAGAGTTGCTCAAGATTTGGACCCCTGGTAGTGGTTATAGGTAAGGTCTGGGATGCTTCTCCAGATTTCTTGTGTGAGGAAGCTCTAGTTTCCACTATCAACTTTGAGTGAAACAAAAGAATAAGATCCAGATGACTGAAGAATGAATTGAATCAAGATGATCTGATGATGCAACCTTTTCAAGGTTTGATTGATTTGAAGATTTGATTAGACGTGGGTGAAGGATACTATGCCCTGGATGTATGGGTAGATTTCCCAAAAGATAGCGGACAAGATATCACAACACTTAGTCATTTTGATGATTGATTGAAGATTGATAGTTATGACAAGGTTTTGACACAAGATGAAAAGGACTCAAATTGATTAAATAGAAGGATGAATCATATTCAAAAGGCCACTTTAGAAAAATTATTAGATTCTCAATAGCTACTGCTCTGTTCCTGACACAGTGATTTGTTCGACAGATTCTGGAAATAGGCTGAAAAAGCTAAATATCTGGCAATTCTGACAATTTTATGACAACTTTCAAAATTTTCCCAAATGACACTCTAAAGACTCATATGACAGTGGGTATGCTATGAAATGACAATTGAAAATCTCGTATGACAGTTGCAAAACTCACACGATAATTGCTAGCAGGATTTGACTTTTTTGAATTTGACTGGCAGAAAGACTCGTACGACACTGGGTTCTTTACCATACAATAGTTGGGCAGTAATGAAATGACATTTGATAAAAACTCGTATGACTTTATGACCTCCTTAGATGACTTTTGACTCCAAAAAGGAATTTCACTTCAAATTTTACAAATTTAGGGTTTTCAATTTTAGATTGTTTGCAAATTTCAATGTCCAGATTTGAGGATGTGTGTGTGAATTTTGTACCTGATCTGTAGACACAACACTTCAGTAAAACATTAGAGGTTAGTTGAAATCAAAATCATGCAATAATTGAAAACTAAACTAACCAGGCGATTTACTACCTTCTAATAGGTGCGAGTATGATGTTCTTAGATTTTTATCAAGATCAGTGACCTTGACGACACCTAAATGAAGGATTTGAATGCAAAACTGATATGAAATGTGAATGCAATTAATCTATTTTTATTTTATTTTCTATGCAATGATATGATCAAAACTGATATGAATCTAGAATCTAAGATGAAAAACTGATATGCAATACAATTAATCTAACAATGATATGCTAAAATATGAATGATCTCACAAAGTTGTTGATTCGCAAAGAAGCTTTGATTCTCCAGATACCAATTTGCCAGCATGACTTTGCAAAATTATGAGATGATTTGTGAAGAGATGAGCCTTGATTTATAGAAATTCAGGGCTTTGATGATGCATGAAAGAAAGCCATAAATCACTCAAATAAACTCAACTTGATTTTTGAGTTATCTGAAAATAAAGAATAATTAACTCACAAAAACATGCAAAAAGTAGAGTCTAACTCAAAATAGAGTTTAGCTTTAATTGATAATTGATAGTTGTCTACTTTTTTGATTGTGCATGATTTATTTATGAATTAATTTAATAATAAAGTGATTTATTTCCAACTTAATTGATTTTAAAAAATAAAACAATTGATTTATGGGTTAATCAATTATTTTTCAAACTTTTATTCAAAATTACAATATTAAAAATTGACAAAATGATTTAATTAATTAAATAAGAATTTAATCAATTATTCATAGGATTTTGGATTTATTGTCAAATTAAATATCATAATTAGGAATAATAGAATTAAATTTAATTAAATAATTAAGTGGCCAAATTAAATCTAATTAATTAAATATTTAGAATATTCAATTAATCAAACTTTAGGATAAATATGATTTATCGCCAAATAAATATAAAATTAAAGATAATTAAGATAAATTAGGAATATTACTAGGAATATTCCCCGATGCAGAATTTGAGATAATCAATTAGGATTTGATGATGTTTAGATGTGCCTTTGGTTAGGACTTTGATGTCGATTTTGTTCGATATGTTGATGTAGAAGATTAATGAACCTATAGCCCATTTTTGGGGTATTACAAAAATTAACAGCAAACAGAAACTGTTAGAAATCTAGAACAGAAAACACAGAGACTGGAAAAAAAATTTAAAAACTACAGTCAAATCTCGCATGAGGAAGTACTCCACAGCGCGTGAGAAAACACAAGGTACTGCACAAAGATAGTGAAATTTCATGTGAGAGAGTGCTATTGAGAGAGAAACTTCATGCGGTATGCTCTGGATTCTCGCATGAGAATTCGTACATAGGAAAGTACAGACGCATGGCAGAGCTCAAATTTCCTATCAGAAAAATCAAGAATGAGGCCAAAAATTGATCTTTTCTGCCCCACAGTGGATGCCAAAATGTATGTGGTTGAACATGGACCTCTAATCCAACTACACACGCAACATAGTCATTACTTAGACAATCGAATTACGAGAATGAGTATGGATTACTCAATTCAAAATTCATGGTGAAGCGACCTGTTGCCTCCTAATTAATTGGGGTGTTTAATTACTCTTAGATTGCAGAGCCAACAACCATAAGACTGAGTTAATATGGAGGATTTGAAAGCTAGAATGATAAGCAAAGTGCAATTAATCTAAGAATGGAGATGCAATTTGTAATCTAAAATGAAGTGCAGATTTTAATCTAATAACTTGAAAGAAAATATGGAATGCAGATTTTAATCTAAGAAAGCTTGAAAGAAAGATGATAATTAAATAATAGCAATGAAGAGATTAATCTACTATGAAGGATGCAATTAACACTAAATGAGAGCAAACTAATTAATGCAATAAGCTTTGAAAATATGTAAATAGTTGAGATAGAATTTCGCTATAGTCTATGTGCTTTCAAATTGCTCTCTTTTTGAATGAAGGAGAAGGTTCATTAAATAGACAAGCCCGGGGAGAGAATGAAGAGGTTCTTGAAAATGAATGGTTTCCTCTTCATTCCCCTTTGAGACAAATATTCAAAGATTTATTTAATTAAAGAATGGATTATTGCCACATATGGGTGACCGTTCGAGTAATTTGAATTATTAAATTCAAATAAAGAGGTGTCCATTCAAATAACTAAATAAGATTAATTCCCCTTTTTATGTGTATTAGCTAAAGGGGGTGGGTTTTAATTTAATTTAAAGCACTTAGGACTTTAGAATTAAATTAATTTATCATAGGGGTTTTTTAGCTAATAAAGTTGAATACTTTAGGAATTAATTATGTTGTGTGATTAATGCAAATTAGGGTTTTTGCAACTGACATCAAGTCAAAGTAAAGTCAAGTAGGAGAGAGAAAATTGCCTAGTAAAATAGGACTTTGAAGATGTGAAATTGAAGAAAATGCACCAAAATTGATTGAAATTATTAGGTGCCAATTTTGGGGTATTACGGTATCAGAGCTCTGGTCCTCAGCAAACATGTTTAACCACTTGAGGAGATCATGGACAAAGAAGAAATCAAACATCTAAAAAGAAATCTTGAAGTTGCTCTTGAAGACCTGGACAAATCTGAAAGAGAAACTAAAGAACTAAGGGAAAAACTCAGTGATACTCAATTAGTCATCAAAAGGATAAGGAAGGATTTGAAAGCATGCTCTACCAGTGATCTAGGGACAATGGTCAAGAAGCTAAATGAAGAAAATACATCCTTAAAAGAACAACTTGAAGAATTTGATGATAAGTTGACTAACAATCAGGAAGTCTATGATGAACAGGTCAAAGAGAACCTTCAATTGAATGAAGAATTGAGGTAGGAAAACATGGAAATCTTAGAGCTAAGAAACAACAAAGAAAGCTTGGAATCTGAATTGAAAGATGCAAAGAATCACATTGACAAATTATACACTAGTTCTAATTTGATAGAATCTTAGTTGTATGCAAGAAGAACTAAAGGAGATACTAGTTGCATTGGATACAATGAAGCACAAAATCAGATTGACAACATGCGAGCAAGAATGAAAACACCAGAAGGAACCTCAAATACTAAGGAGACTAGAAATCACACTAAGGATCATATGGAGCCACCTAAGAATGAATGAAAACCAGTAGACTACACTTGTTATGCATGTAACAAGCATGGACACATAGCAAGGAACTATACAGAGGTAAGACCTTTCAATGGTTACTATTATTCATGCAATAAATTTGGTCATAGAGCTATGAATTGCAAGACAAGTCAAAAGAACAAGACTCATAATCAAAGAAATCAGAATCAGTCAAATGTAAGAAGTTCTCAGAATGTTACATGTCAGATATGTAACTATAATGGTCACTCAGCTAAACAATGTAAGATGGTGACTCATGTCAATGCACTGAGGAATATTAGGCCTCCAGTCATTTGTCACTCTTGTAACAAGTTTGGACACATCTCAAAGTTCTGTAGATCAAGGATGCAAGGTCAGGAAAGCCCTAAAAAGATCGAAGAACCAGTATTAGATCTTGAAGGAGAAATCAATTTTGTGAAAGCCTCAGAGGATGCAAGCATGATTTGGTCAGAAGAAAAGAAGGAAAAGGTTGATGAGTATGTATTGGATGCATCCACGGTGGACGCACCCTCTACATCTAGATGAATGGCCCTCAAGGTCATAGGGGGAGCTAATTTAGCTCTAGACCCTTGCGTGGCTAGTATACTCACTCTCTGAGTATGCACCTTTGGACTTAAGCATTTGGAGGTAAGGGAACCTTCGTTCAAGAGCACACTAGCTAATTGTTTGCAAAATGAAAGATAGAAATTTCCAAGTGACAGCCTAGTTTACATGATAAGCATTAATGGCAAAATTTCTACTTTAAATTACATAGAAGTTAGAAGATCTCTCATTACATTCAAATTAAGAGCAATTTAAGAGTAGAAGAGCCTTAGTAGTTGATTGAGAAGGATTACAGTTTGATTCATCAAGTGATTTACTATGCATTTGATCAGTTACAGAAACCCTAGTTCGTCATGCTGATTCAGAATGTCTTAGAAACCTTTGTGAAAGTGATATACAAGTAAGTGGTGGCTACTCCTATAGTATTTGATGTTGCAGAGAAGAAAAGATATGTGTTTAAGAGGCATCCATTTAAATCTACACTAGATGACCTAAAAGGGGCATTCTCCTGCACGCCTATGGGTGTTATGCATGTCAAGGACATTAGGGCATACATCTACTATAAGAAAGAACTAGTAGGATTGGATAGATTAAGGGCACACATGGAAACTATGTTAAATCCAGACAAAACCCTCATGGATGAGTATGCACGGTGGGATAATCACCCTATAGTGGAGTATGCAATGGCATATGATTTCTATGAATCAGAATTGATCAAGTAGGAAAGTTTTATGAAAAATATAGTGAGATAGAAAAATCTAAGATACATGTAATGATAGTCAAACACATACTGAAGTTCAATAAAATAGTCTTGGAACTTAAGACTATGATCCCTGACAATGTATGGAACATCCTAGAATTCCAAAAGAGACAAGCCATTGAAGAGGATTTAAGGATAAGGGAAAAGATTCTAGATGACACTCTTCAAATATGTTCCTTAGAAGAGAAATCCCTATTGTTAGATCTGGTGAAGCCACATCTCATAACAAAGTCAAGGACTTTGCATATAATGGACAAAAACTATGATCTAGTGGCTAAGGAAATAGAGAAATCCTTTGAGAAGGTCTTTATGAATAGGCACATGTATCCAACTATTGCACCCATAGCACAAGCACCCTTAAAGGAAGTCAAGGTGGTAGAGCCCACTAATGCATTAGTGACAGGTCCTCAAGACTCAACACCTATACTTGAAACACAAACAGAGATAGATAAGCTTGCACCCATGACAGAGTCACTAAAAGATAGCACCATTATCATTGATAATGTAGAGATAGCCATGGTGGCCACTGACACTGAGTTGGACAAGTTTGAAGAATCTTTTGTAAGCACACAAGAAGATGAAATCTTATGCAGTAACACTCCTCCTACTCATCAAGAATAAATTTTGATTGAGGATATAACAAATGAGAAAGAAGAAGAAAAGATGGAAGAAAAGAAAGAAGAAGAAAAACAAAAAGAAGTTGAAAAATAAAAAGAAGAAGAAGAGGTAAAAGGAAGTGAACAAAAAGATGAAACATCAGCTGAACAAATCAAGGTAAAACAAGAATTGATGGATAGCACTCCCATCACTCCCTCGGTAGCATTGTTGTCAAGTTTGACACCTGACACAACCAATTTGGACTCATGGGGAGAAGAAGACCTGATTAAGTTCAGCGTCTTAGCTATGCAGAAGTCCAAGGAGAAACAAGTGATGAGGAATCCTCTCCTTGTAGAGTTAGTGAACATACTGAATAGTTTGTTACCTGCAGACAAGAAAGTGTCCAAGGTACACTATGTTGATGATGTAAGTGCTGTCATTTCATAATTTAAAAACAATTTCTCTAGCCTGGAAGAATTTGCATCCTTATTTGTAGAGAAGTACTTGAAGAAGAGATTAAGTGAATTGGTTAGCAACTATACACTTGACCTAAGTTCACTAAAGGTTGGTCAAGTATCCTTGAAGGAGTTTGCAACAAAGGGAACAAAGATCATTGTTGAATGTATGAACCAAGACAAGTTAACTGGTGATTTGTACAAAAAGGTACAAGAGGTAGAAGTCATGATAGATAGCATAGTGAAATTAGTAGAAGATCCATCTGTTGATGTGAACATGTGCAACAATGTCTACCAAGGACAGTTAGACAAGATTGAGAAGGCAGAAAAAGAGATGATCAAGATAAGGGCTAGGCAGACTCAGCTAAGAAATGCTCTTGCGCCCTCATTAGACATACTAAACTATAATATCAAGGAGATCGATGCCACCATGGTGACATTGATCAAGGTCCTAGCACTAATCTAGAGAAGATGGAGAAGCTACAGTATACTTTATGCGCCCATCTACAGATTGTAAATTCACTGATCACATTTTGGAAAAAGGAGATCCAAAATCTACAGATTGCATTTTCGAATGTTCTATCATAGTAAGTTTTTGTAGATTTATTTTTGACACACCTTTGTCATTAATTTCAAAGGGGGAGTATGTAGAATATGGATTATAGATATGTATAAGGAGATATAAGATAGAAAGATATGTATAGGGAGATATAAGACAAAAGTTTTTTGTATTAAGGACAGTTAGAAACTTGGCCATATTCCTTTGTTGCCATCAATGACAAAGGGGGAGATTGTTGGAAACTTGGCTATATTGATATATATGACTAAGTATAGTGTTTTCATTATGGCAATAAAGTCATATAACAGTTTGAAGTCAACACACTTGATGGGAAGAACAGAAATTAGCTAAGTGTTGTAGACTGGATAGTATACAGAGTTCCTGAAGCTTAGGGCATCAGCGCACGTGCATATGACCGAGTTATGGTATGCACCCTAGAAGATAATTTGGTTAGACTATATTCATGCTTAGTCTATGAGTGCATGATCAGATATGCAAGTATGAGAAAGATACAAACAGTTGAAGTTACATGGCCAGTGAGTGCCAGAGAAGAACAGAGTAAGCAGCCAACTGTTAGCATTTTGAGTTGCAGTTATATTCTAATGATGTAAAGGCTATGTGCCTATTTTAATTAGGTTTCTGACATGTATATATGTTTTTTTGTAAACACACTTGAGCCAATTCAATTGGAAGTGTTGTATGTAATAGGTTTAAGGGCCAACCTAGTTTATTTTGTATGCACATATAAATATGAGATGTGCCCATTGTAATTAGTAGAAAAAAGATGATAAAGAGTTGTGATAAGTAGAGAAGTGTGTGAAGAGACTATATGATGTATTAGAGCTTTGCAAGAGGTCAAAGCATCAGTGCATCAAAGGAACTGATCTAACAAGCAGTGTCACAGTGACAGTTCATCCAGTAGATATAGTGTGTATCTGAGATCAGAAGGTTGTAGCCTTCACCACTTGAGCAGTGAGCTCTAGGAAAGTGTGTCCACTCCCCTAATAGGGATTATTGTAAAAGACTCCTAACAGGGTCTAACCCTTGACAAGGTCTATTGTACTTAATGCATTGTAAAGCAACTCCTAATAGGGTTAAGAATCTTCTAACAAGGATCATAAAACACTAGTACAGAATATTAGTGGGTGTCAATTCCCACCGAGGTTTTTACCTATTTGGGTTTCCCCGTAACCATATTGGTGTTATGTGTTGATTTCATGTTTCATGTTTATGTGGATGTTCATTTCAGTACTTAAGTATTTAAGTTCAGTTTAAAGATTAAAGAAAAAGATAAAATACAATGAACACTGATTCACCCCCCCCCCCCTCTCAGTGTTCCCATTCCTAACATTTCTTACTTTAAGGTTAAAAGTATGTATTCAATTCATTCTTTGGAAATAAATGGAATGTCAAGATTGATTTTTGTTTAAGGTAGCTACTCCTTGAATTGTAGAGAGTTCGGTTGTGAGTAACTAACTCAACTGTAGTATCATTTCCTTCTATTTTGGGCAAGGAAGTCAAGGAATATTTGTATTTAATAAGAAGTAAAATCTGTATACTAACAATGGGGAAACCCAAAATAGGTAAAAACCCTGGTGGGAAATAGCACCCACTATAAACTTTACTAGAGTATAATGATTCCTATTAGAAGATCTTACAACCCTCTTAGGAGTTGATCTTTACAATATATGAAGTACAGTGACCTAGTCAAAGATCAGACCCTGTTAGGAGTCTTTTACAAATAACCCTGTTAAAGGTGAGGACACACTGTCCGTGAGCACAATGCTCAAATGGTGAAGGCTACAACCTTATGCACAATAGATACACACTATATATGGATCTTGGTGAACTATGAATTAGACATGTTGTCTTAATCAATTCTAATGAATAGCATACACTCTCTACTTCTTCACATAGATCTTTGACTGATGAATGATATGGCTTTACTGGTTCAATACTTTTGCACTTTCTTATGCTCACTCCATCATCAACAAACAACAACCACAACTAACTGGCTATAAGTAGCCTTCTACAAAATATATAATCAAGTTGGCCTATTAGGACCTTCTTGAAATCTTATTAGTGAAACAATACAACTCTCCAACAACCACTTCAACAACTATACTAAG
>BSBK01004622.1:1242500-1452500 GCA_027943335.1 Chamaecyparis obtusa | reverse complement strand
AAAATATTCATAGGAGTTTCAATGGCCTGGAACTAGTAGCTATTTAGTGAGATTCTTCGCATATAATAGCTGATAAAAATGGATTTGGGTCTGCTAGATGAAAAGAGCCTTGGCCCTTCACTTTGGTACAAGGGCCATCAGGGATAAGAAAGATGCACACAATATGGGGAATATTGAATTTTATTCACCTCTTTTAATACCACCATTATAACGGTACACTTCTTAATAAACTTTCTCCTTAAAGATATAGGCAAGACAATAATAATGCAAACAACGTTGATGGTACTAGAACAAGATTGATAGATGATGTTATATAGAGTATGGATTGAACACTACTAGATGAAATTATTATGATATTTGACATCTAAGTAGCTAAATTATTCCCTGTTATCCATTGAATATAGGTATAAATTGTACCTAAATCATGTATAGTATCATCTTTGCAACTATAAAAGATGAGCTCTTCAGTGATCAAGATATGAATGTGACTACCTCTATTGTTGGAAATGCAGTAATTCTATGTTAGAGTGTTTAGTTAAACCATATCATGGTTAGGCCTATCAAATACTATTGTCACAAGGTAATCCATGATAGGGATAAAGAGAGGGGCATCAATTCTAGGGTTGGCTCATGTAGAAGATTTCGATTCAATACAAGATACAAGTAAGAGAGAAGAAAGTGAGCGTTGAGATCTCAATCTTGCAAAGAAGATAATTTTAATCAAACATATGGTTGGAAATGCTCTGGCATATGTATCTATGCAGCCTACAAGAAAATATAAATAATGCCTACTAACTGTTTGACAAAATACTTCTGAGAGATGTGATGAACTACAACTGATTGAATACCTGAATGACCTGAAGATCAGTGATTAGAGATCACCGAGTACTAAAATGATATGTAAGATAACTAAATCAATCATTATGTTGTCATTGATGTCAACTAGTTTGACATTACTTATCATGTTAGTTACAAACATCTAAACATCTGTAAAGAGGAGAGAAGAGATGAAGAACTGAGATATCTACATAGAGAAAGATGGATATGTCAGATGAGGATAAGGAATACTTTGGATAACTTATTGATTAGTCTATGACTTCATATTGTTGACTTGATTATGTTGCATTAATCTATTATAAAGGAGGAAGCAAAATGGACAAGGTAATGTGGTCGGTAAATGAAGCACTTCAGTATACACTGAGCCAGTGTAGTGTATATCGAGCGATAGTATTAATCAAGCTTGTGTTAGCCGACACATTTCTTTGTTAACCAAGTATGGATGAAAGTATTAAATGCTTAAGTTTAGCCAACATAAATTGATGAGCTAGAAATTGTTATGATTTAGAGATTGAGGATAAAGTTTGTCATAAGATCCATGGCTGAAAAAATTTAGAGATCTAAAGGATGGAATTGAAACGTGTTACTGACACAACCACCGAGGAAAGTTTAAGAGGCAAAATCTATGAAGGAGATTAAGCGGCAAAATCTGATGGTTGATATGAAAATGGTTTATCTGTCTATATAAGAGATATGAGTTTCTTTATTAAAACATGCCGAAAGAAAGAAGACTGCAGAGATTTCACGTGAATACAGTTTCATGCATGCTTGATCAAACTGGTTGAAGGAGAACTAAACTGCAGAATAGTACCGAGCGTCAGAGCTATTACCGAGTGAAAGTAAGTTAAGGAAGTGAATTGATATATTGATCAGAGGATTTGTAAGATTATAATAGATATGAACATTTGCAAGTTAAGTTGTATTGTAATCAGATCAACTACTATTTTAGTTTAACCATTGATATAGAAAAATCTCTTAATCGAGTGGACTTAACCGTCTTATGTTATGCCCCTATGTCATTCAATGAATGTACATTGTTATCCTATCAACCCCATAGTGAATCCTAGTTAAATGATAACTATTAGTCTTAAATCCTCTAACAAGGTCACACCTAATAGTGTGTTTGTAACCTTTAATAGGGTTGGCTCTTCACTGAGCTCACTTCAGAAGAGTGAAAATTATTTTTGGTTACCAGTCCTAGGTGGTTTTTCCCTTAACAAGGTTTCCATGTTAAATCATTGTGTTATGTGTTTTTGTGATGATTGCTTTATTTTCATACTTTACATACTACATATTTGATTTGGTTGGTAATCACTATGAGTTAATTAACTGGTAATCGGTAAAGGCACAGACAGTTTAAGAGTTTATGTTACTGAGTTGTAGAATTTGTTGAAACTGCTTTGAAAGTTACATCTTAAGATTTGGGACTGTAGGATAACTAATCTAACTGATTCACCCCCCCTCTCATTTATTCTAACAATTGGTATCAGAGTGTTGGTTGCTTGGAACAAAGTTTTAAGGACTTCAGTAGAAAGATCACAAGATGTATAAGAGGGAGGTGCCAAAGTTGAACAAGGATAACTTTACTATATGGCAAAGTTGAATGAAACTTCATATATTTGAAATTAGAGATTTTGCCTTACATCTACTTGAAAATGGCTACTTACAACTGATGACTAGACCATTGACTCTTGATCAATTGAAAGATAGACATGAACACAACATTACTATGATAGAGATTGTTGCTGCTCTATCTGATGTTGAATTTGAGGATGTCAAAGATTTCACTACTGCAAAGGAAATGTGGGATAAACTTGCTCAAGTCTATGGTGGTGATGTTAATGTCAAGAGAGCTAGAGTTGAAAGCCTAAGAGGCAGGTTTGACGATATGAAAATGAAGGAAGGAGAAAAAATAGTACAATATACAAACTGAATAAAGGAGGTAGTCAATGCTATCAAAGGATCCGGTGGTGTCATTGATGAAGATACAGTGGTAAGTAAAATTCTAAGAACCTTGTTGCCTGCTTATGCAATCAGAATATCTGCTATACATGAAATGAGGTCTGCACCTGGTAATAATCTTACTCTTGATAGTCTGATTGGTAAGCTAACAACTTTTGAGTTGAACAATTTTGATAATAGTGTTGTACCATCTATTGAGTCTGCTTTCATGTCTTCTCTGAAGATCGATAAGTCTCGCAGTAGACATAATATAAAGAATGACAGTGATAGCAATATTAATGATGAGCTTGATGAACTTGAAGCCCTTATGGCCTAGAGATTACCTAAAGGTAAAGGTAGATATAAGGGTAAATTACCTTTAGCATTTTTTAACTATAAAGAAGTTGGCCATATTGCTGCTAGATGCCTGAACAGGAAAGAAGAAGATAGAAACAAAGATTGATCTAGTGAAGGAAGCTATGGAAGGAGAAATAACAAAAGTTACTGACACTACAACAGAGACAACCAAGATCATAGAGATAAGGGAAAAAGGTATGTTACATTGCTGAAGAGAATGATACCGATACGGACACAGATGATGATGTTGAAGTAGTATTTGTTGTGATGAAGGATGATTCTGAGGAAGAAGAAAGGTATGTATAAACAACACTCATTTCTAAAGTTATTAAAAATGATACTTGGATTATTGATAGTCATTGTACACATCACATGACTAGTGATGAAGAAAATTTTGATCATCTTGAGCATTATAATGCAGGATCAATAAGAATGGGTAATGATACACCATGTATGGTTAGAGGAAAATGATCTTTATTGATAAATGATAAAATCAAATGTGATAATACTTATTGGGTAAAAGGACTGAATTACAATTTTCTAAGTGTGGCACAACTTAACAACTTGGGTCACTGAGTAGCTTTTGAAAGCAAGAAGGTAAAGATATTTGATGAAAGTGGAAAGCTTGTCGGAATGGGAGGACAATCTAAAGGTAACTTATTTTATCTTGACAATGCTGAGACTTCTTGTTTACTAATGAAAAGTGAGGATGCATGGTTATGGCATAAAAGGTTATGTCATGTAAATTTTGATAACATGATTAAGATCATTAGAAAGAAAAAGGCTAGAGGTCTGCCTAGCCTAACAAAGCCTTATCATGTTATGTGTCATGAATGTCAAAAGGGGAAAATGACAAAATCTAGTTTTAAGAGTAAAGACTATTCAACAAAAAGAATTTTGGAGTTAGTTCACACCAACCTATGTGGTCCCATGAGAACTCAGAGCTACTATGGAGATAGATATTTTATTTTGTTTGATGATGATTACACTAGATTGATGACTGTAATGTTTTTAAAAGAGAAATCTGAGGCATTTAAAATGTTTAAATGGTACAAAGCAAAAGTAGAAAAATAAACCGGGAAAGAACTGAAATGCTTGAGGTCTGATAGAGGTGGTGAGTTTATTTTTGATGAATTCACTAACTATTGTAATGAGCATGGCATAAAAAGATAGGTTTCTACATCGAGAACACCGCAGCAAAATAGGATTGCTGAAAGGAGAAATAGATCAATTGTTGATTGTGCAAGGACCTTGATGTTAGAAAATAATGTTGTACAAGTATACTAGAGAGAGGTCATTAGCACAGTTGTATATATTCTAAACTGAGTACAATTGAAGAAAGACACAAATAAAACACCCTACGAGTTATGGTCTAGTTACACACCGAGTGTAAGTTACTTCAGAATTTTTGGTAGCAAATGTTTTATACTGAAAGATGATAGGAACAGGAAATTTGATGCTAAAGAGGATGAGGGAATATTTCTTGGATATTCTACTAAAAGAAAAGCTTATAAGTGTCTAAATAAGGTTACTAATAAGATGATGGAAAGTGTGAATGTCAGAGTTGATGAATTTGATGATAAAAATGATGAAGAAAGAAATAAGGAGATGAAAGACTATGGTAGACTCACTTATGTTGAGCATCCAGAGTACCTACCAAAGCCATAGGCTAAGTTGACCAAGCATCAGGAAAATAACACCAAGGAATAGCAAAGGGAAACTGAGGAACAGGAAGAAGCTACCGAGCAAGGAAATAAACCTAAACAGAATGAAGAACAAAGGAGAGATCAAGTGCTAGCAAGATTTTTCAGAAGGCATCATCTTGAGAACCAAATCATTGGAGACAAGCAATCTCACATGCTGACAAGAAGTAAGTTAAGACCAAATACATGCTTAGTTTGTGAGTTTGAACTGAAGAATGTTAAGGTTGCACTTGAGAATGATGAATGGATAAATGTAATGAATGAAGAAATAGAAAAAATTGAGAAAAACAAGACATGGACTTTAGTACCTAGACCAAAAGATAAGAATGTTATCGGTACTAAATGGATTTTCAGAAATAAGTTGAATGAGAATGGAGAGGTTACAATAAACAAAGCTAGACTGGTTTGCAAGGGATATGTACAGGAAGAAGGAATTGATTATGGTGAAACTTTTGCACCTGTTGCTAGACTGGAAGGAGTATGCATGTTACTTGCATATGTTGCACATAAGAAATTTAAAGTCTATCAAATGGATGTTAAGTCTTCTTTTCTGAATGGAATACTAGAAGAGGAGGTCTACATAGATAACCATAAGGGTTTGTTGATCCAAATCAGAAAGACATGGTATGTAGACTACACAAATATTTATATGCTTTAAAGCAAGCACCAAGAGCCTGGTATGAAAGGTTGCATACTTATCTTTTAAGTATCGGTTTTGTAAGAACTAGTGAAAACAACAATTTGTATATGAAAGGAGGATTTGATGATACTATTTTGATTGCTGAAATATTTGTGGATGATATAATCTTTGGAGGACAAGATCATATTTTTAAATCATTTACTGATGAGATCAGAAAATAATTTGAAATGTCTATGTTTGGAGAGATTAAATTCTTTCTAGGCTTGCAGGTTTTTAGCAGAATGATGGAATTTTCATCACACAATCAAAGTACATAAAGGAAGTATTGAGAACATTCAGCATGGAAGATGCTAAACCAATTGGAACACCAATGGTCATAGGCTGAAAACTTACTAAAGATGATGAATCTACAGAGGTAAACCAGACATTGTATTGATCTATGATTGGTAAACTGATGTATGTAGTACACAGTAGACTAGATATTGCACATGCAATGGGGATTGTTGCTAGATTTTCTACCAATCCAAAGGATTCACACATGGTTGCAATTAAAATAATCTTGAGATACCTGAAGAAAATAGAAGAATATGGATTATGGTATCCTAAGTAAGGCAAATTTGAACTAGGAGTCTACACTGACGCAGATTGGGCTGGAAATATAGATGATAGAAAGAGCACAATTGGAGGAGAATTTTTCTTTGGTGAAAGACTTGTTACTTGGACAAGCAAGAAACAACCTTGTATTTCTCAGTCTAATACCAAAGTAGAATATGTTGTTGCTGCTACAAACTATTCAAACATTCCTTATATCAAACAAGTGTTGGAAGGGATGAATGAGGTAATCACTGAGCCGGTGATTATATATTGTGACAACACTAGTGCAATAAATATTTCTAAGAATCCTGTAATGCATTCAAAGACAAAGCATATTTCTATTAAGTATCACTACTTAAGAGAACAAGTATAGGAGAAGCAAGTCAAACTGGAATATGTTACATCAAAGGAGCAACTTGCTGATATTTTTACCAAGCCTCTACCGAAGGAAACTTTTGAATACTTGAGGACTAGAATTCAAGTCAGTCCCCTATCTACCGGTTACTAATGTGATCTGGAGGTTGCATCAGCCTAATATTATCAGAAGATCATTCATGTTGATGCAACATAGCTCACACTTTGGATTATGTCTAAGGTTGTGAAATAATTGAGGAACTAGAACAAAGAATTGGCATATCAGTATACCGAGATACATTGTCTACACCGAACAATAGAGAGTCACTTGGCTATTACAGAGCTATATGTTTTATGTTTTTCTTTGGAATTATTGTCAAAGGGAGAGATAAACAATATGATAAACAAAGAGATCATATCTATCTAAGGGAGAGATAATCTGAGAAAGTCAGGAAGAGTTTTGAAGATTTGTTGCTGAGAACAGAAGGAATCTGAGAGCTGAAAAGATCAAATCTATAGAGGAAAGTCTACACTTGTAATGTTGTCATGTAACGTAGTGATTAAACATATTAAAATATCAAGCTAGGCAGAACTTACCAAGCTACAGCATTTACTTACCTAGTTGTAGAATACATGTTTGGTGTGTACAACATATTTCATATTGCTTGTGTTGCCATTAATGCCAAAGGGAGAGATTGATGAACTACAACTGATTGAATACCTGAATGACTTGAAGATCAATGATTAGTGATCACCGAGTACTGAAATGATATGTAAGATAATTAAATCATTCATTATGTTTTTATTAATGTCAACTAGTTTGACAGTACTTATCATGTTAGTTACAAACATCTAAACATCTGTAAAGAGGAGAGAAGAGATGAAGAACTGAGATATCTACATAGAGAAATATGGATATGTTAGATGAGGATAAGGAATACTTTGGGTAACTTATTGATTAGTCTATGACTTCATATTGTTGACTTGATTATGTTGCATTAATCTATTATGAAGGAGGAAGCAAAATGTACAAGGCAATGTGGTCGGTAAATGAAGCACTTTAGTATACATTGAGCCAGTGTAGTGTATACCAAGTGATAGTATTAACCAAGCTTGTGTTAGCCGACGCATTTCTTTTTTAACTGAGTATGGATGAAAGTATTAAATGCTTAAGTTTAGTCGACAAAAATTGATGAGCTGGAAATTGTTATGATTTAGAGATTGAGGATAAAGTTTGTCATAAGATCCATGGCTGACAAAATTTGGAGAAGATCTAAAGGATGGAATTGAAATGTGCTACTGACGCAATCATCGAGGAAGGTTTAAGAGGAAAAATCTATGAAGGAGATTAAGCGGAAAAATCTGATGATTGATATGAAAATGGTTTATCTGTCTATATAAGAAATATGAGTTTCTTTATTGAAACATGTTAGAAGAAAGAAGACTATAGAGATTTTTCATGAATACAGTTTCATGCATGCCTAATCAAACTAGTTGAAGGAGAACCGAACTGCAAAATAGTATCGAGTGTTAGAGAGCTATTACCGAGTGAAAGTAAGTTAAGGAAGTGAATTGATATATTGATCAGAGGATTTGTATGGGCTTAGAATAGATCTGAACATCTACAAGTTAAGTTGTATTGTAATCAGATCAACTACTGTTTCAGTTTAACCATTGATACAGAAAAATCTCTTACCCAAGTGGACTTAACCGTCTTATGTTATGCCCCTATGTCATTCAATAAATGTATATTGTTATCCTATCAACCCCATAGTGAATACTTGTTAAACAATAACTGTTAGTCTTAAATCCTCTAACAAGGTCACACCTAACAGTGTGTTTGTAACCTTGAACAGGGTTGGCTCTTCACCGAGCTCACTTCAGAAGAGTGAAAATTATTTTGGGTTACCAGTCCCAGGTGGTTTTTCCCTTAATTGGGTTTGCATGTTAAGTCATTATGTTATGTGTTTCTGTGATGATTGCTTTATTGTCATACTTTACATACTACATATTTGATTTTTTCGGTAATCATTGTGAGTTAATTAACTGGTAATTGGTAAAGGCACAGACAATTTAAGAGTTTATGTTACCGAGCTGCAAAATTTGTTGAAATTGTTTTGAAAGTTACATCTTAAGATTTGGGACTATAGGATAACTTATCTAACTGATTCACCCCCCCTCTCAGTTATTCTAAAAAGATGAGTGTGATGATCACAAAATGTGAGGGAAACAACAAGCATTTGAAATGTTCCAATATAAGATGTTGCAATGAAATGTGATCCTCTATGATCATAAAAAATGGAGGAGTTCTAGTAAAACCAAATTTTACAACTATTTTTAGTATCCTCTATAATCATGAAAAAATGGAGGAGTTCTAGTAGTCGGTGGGTATCCACCAAAAATGTGCCAACATAGATTTCACCTCTTGGAATGAAGAATTGAGATTTCTTGATATGCATAAAGTAGATTTAATTGAAAATTTTTAACAGCCTCTGAGAAAATACTACCAAAAGTCATAAGCCAAAAATATGCTAACTATAAAACACATATAGGGCACATAATTTTTTGAAAGAATACCTCACAAAGATGTTGCCTTAAGGAATAAAGTGAAATGATTATGAGTTGCACATATAATGGAAGGCTTAGCACAATGTTTGTGCATCCTTCTAAATGTTGAAACTGAGTAAAGATCTAAGTTACCAGATTCTCCCCTGGACCTAGGAATTCTTGGTTCGATTCTCTCAAAATTCTTGCCCTTGTTAGATTCTGTCAAAATTTTGTCACAAAGACCAAATTTCGCTGGAAATTCTCTTAGAGGAAACCTAGTAGAATTTAGACAACTTTTGGGTGACTTTGGTTTCTAGTAGAGGAATCTAGACAAAATTTTGGAGAATTTTGAGAGAATTTGGTTGAAAAACAACTTTTATTGACTTTTTCAAATAGTTTTAAATTAGACCCAAAATTAGATTCAAGCACATGATTAGACTCAAATTACTAATCATATTTAATTTGAATTAAATGCTACTTGAGAAGAAGAATCAAGATGTATAAAAGTGTCATGTATCTATTATGGAATGTATGTAATACATCGTAATTTGTGCATATAGCCTAACATGTATAGAAAACTATGGATTGAACAAAATTTGAAGAGATCTTTACTGTGGATAATTCTAGATCCAAAGCCTGCTTTCTTGGCTTCATCCAATCTGATCCAAAGCTACTTTATTTGAATCATCTAGTCTAGTAATTAATGTGTGAAGCTTAAAATATGGAAACAATCACAACCTTGGCCTTAAATGGGCCTATAGTGTTACTTTTTGTACTTCTAACTTGTAATAGCAAAATGATGATGATTTTCTTGATGGTTTTTTATGATATTTGCTCAATGATGGTTGATTATTAATGTTGCCACTATTGTTTTTGAACTGAAACATTGATATGGTGGTATATTTTGGCATTTTTTAATGTCATGTTGAAACATATATCCTTGTACGAATGAACCTAAAATGAATCTGAACCCAACCCAAAAAAAATTTGAACAAATTTTGAACCTAAATCTCAAACCAGAATTTGTACCTGAATCCAAACCAGCAACTTAGGTAAAAATATGAGAATTGAGGGTTGTTCCAGAGTACATAAAATAAATGAAATGAAATGGCTAAAACATATTTATGATTTAGAATTTTTAGAAAGACTTAAGAAAATTTGAAGAAAATCCAATTAACAGCTTGATACAGCTTAATTTTATTCAATTAAATTTTCATGTTTTATGCCCTAGCCTTCTCTTTGAAGCCTCACATATTTTTTAAATATTGAGGATTGACTACAAGGATGTTAAGGATTTCATTTCTAATTGTGTCATTTGAATGATAAGATACCAAAAAGATTCAACACTTTGTTTGAGAATAATCATCCATCAAGTAACAACTAGAGTGTGTTGTCCACCTAGAAAAGAAGGTGCAAAATGTGATTGAGAAGAATCATCCTTCACAGAATCGAGAAAAGTTCAGTATTGAATAAGTGGCAAAAATAGTGGTAAAAGGAATTACTTATCCGAGAGAAATAGCATGGAAATACATCTACATGGCATCTTACATGGTCAATGTCAACAGTTTGAAATCTATCGAACAAAAGTGCACTTTGAGTAATTTAGAAGGTCCTTAATAAATAAATAAAACTTCTCTCAAATGAAACAGTGAAGAAGTAGGTCACTGAGGAAGTGACATGTGTCTTTCCAAAAATAGCATGGCCCATCATAAAAAGGCATCAAACAAAATGACTTTTTGAATAACTTTAGAATGAAGAACACCGAAGTAAGAAGTTGGCCAATGAAAGCATGAAGCCCTAAATTTTGAACAATGTGGGTCATCGAGTATGCAGAAGCAAGTGGTAGAAAAACAAAACTTATTCAATAGAAAAGACAAGGAAAGTTGGCTTGTGGGACCCAATGAAAAATATCGAGTAAGATGTGGTATCGAATAAAATTTAAAAAGAACAATCAAATGTTGAAGATGGCCAAAAATGGAATGTGTTGGTGGGATCCTCTCTGAGGTATTAATTAGAATAGAATAATTTTTTTGAGCAAGAAATTTTCATCTCATTCGAAAAGAGATATCAAGTAAAGTGGACTATTGAACAAGACAAAAGGCACCTCAGTGAGGTCATGAGTTATTCAAAGAAAAGGAGATAAGTCAGTAGGACCCATAGTATAGAGTAATATTTTACTTCTATTAAGTTAAAGTATTAATCTACGATGGCCACAATTGCTCAAAATATGGTGCCACCCCCCCCCCCCCCCCAATGATTAATCATCCTTCATGGAATTGAAAAAAATTTAGTATTGAATAAGTGGCAATGATATTGGGCAAAGGCATTACTTATCCAAGAGCAACATCGTGGTAATAATCTACGTGGCATCTTACTTGATCAATGTCAGTAGTTTGAAATCTATCAAACAAAAGTGCACTTTGAGTAATTCAAAATGTCCTCAATCGAAACAAATGACTTCTTTGAAATGCAACAATGAAGAAGTAGACCACTGAGGAAGTGACATGTGTCTTTTAAGAAATAGCTTGGCCCACCATAAAAAGACATCGAAAAAAATGAATTTTCAAATAACTTTAGAATGAAGAACACTGAAGTAAGAAGTTGGTCAATGAAAGCATGAAGCCCTAAATTTTGAACAATGTGGGTCATCGAGTACGCAGAAGCAAGTGGTAATGAAACAAAACTTATTCGATGGAAAAGACAAGGAAAGTTGGCTTGTGAGACCCAGTGACAAACATCGAGTAAGATGCAATATCAAAGAAAATAAAACAAGAACAATCGAATGTTGAAGATGGCCGAAAATGGAATGTGTTGATGGGACCCTCTCTGAGGTATTAATTGGACTAGAATAAGTTTTTTGAGCAAGAATGTTTAATCTCATTTGAAAAGAGATGTCAAGTAAAGTGGACTATCAAAAAAGACAAAAGACACCTCACCATGGTCATGATTTATTTGAAGAAAAGGAGATAATCTGGTGGGACCCATAGTATCGAGTAAGTTAAAGTACTAATCTACAATGGTCACAGTTGCTCAAAATATGATGCCCCACCCCTCAATGATTAATCATCTTTCATGAAATCAAGAAAAGTTTAGTATTGAATAAGTGGCGATAATATTTGGCAAAGTCGTTACTTATCCAAGATCAATAGTGTGGTAATACATCTACATGGCATCTTACTTGGTCAATGTCATCAGTTTGAAATATATCAAACAAAAGTGCACTTCAAGTAATTTAGAAGGTCCTCCATCGAAACAAACAACTTCTTCAAAATGTAAAAGTGAAGAAGTAGGCCACTAAGGACGTGACATGTGCCTTTCCATAAATAGCATGGCCCACAATAAAAAGGCATTGAACAAAATGACTTTTTGAATATATTTAGAATGAAGAACAACAAAGTAAGAAGTTTGTTGATGAAAGCATGAAGCCCTAAATTTTGAACAATGTCAGTCATTGAGTACGTAGAAGAAAGTGGTAGCAAAACAAAACTTATTTGATAAAAAATAAAACAAAAGTTGGCTTGTGGGACCCGGTGACAAGCATCAAGTAAATTGCAGTATCGATTAAAATAAAACAATAACAATCAAATGTTGAAGATGGTTAAAAAGGGATGTGTTGGTGGGACCCTCTCTAAGGTATTAATTGGAATATAATAGGTTTTTCAATCAAGAATGTTTCATCTTATTCAAAAATAGATGTTGAGTAAAGTGGACTATCAAACAAGACAAAAGGCACTTCACTGAGGTCATGAGTTATTCAAAGAAAAGGAGATAAGTCGATGGTACCCATAGTATCAAGTAAGATTTTACTTTGAGCAAGTTAAAGTACTGATCTGTAATGGCCATAGTTGCTCGAAATATGGTGTCCCCCCCTCAATATTTAATTGGATAAATTACTATGTCAAGTAACTCAAAATAGGATAAAATGATGCAGGATTTGTTCAAAAAAAGGAAGGGAGCAGTGGGCCAAGTGATGATGTCACATTGAATAAAACTCACCATCAAATAAGGTGAAAATATGGTTAACAAAAGAGGATTTTATCTGAGGTAGATGATGTGGCAAAAACTACATGTGGCAAATGCACAAGAAGTTGAACTAATTAGTTGAGTAACATGACATATCGAACAACTGAAAAGTTCATTAAAAAAAAGACAAAGTTTTTCAAAGGAATTTTTTGAGGGTGAGGGGGAAACATGTCATTAAGAAAAATATAGTGGTAAAAGCATCAAGAATGTCGAGTAAAATGTAGTTTGGAATAATCTAAAAGGGGTTTTTTAGATAATGTAAGTGTGCTTGATCGACAGTTGTTCGAAAAGTAATGGAAGAGATGGTGTTATCAGGTTGGAGAATGATTTCTAGTTCATTTATCAGATAAAATGAAGCATCGAATAAGTTATATAATGAATCGACAAAGGTTGGTGGTTATTCAAAAAGAAGATTTCTCATGCAACAGTGAATTATTTGAAACTGGCTTTCAAATAAATTAGGGCATTGAACAAGGAGAAATGAGATAGAATGAAGGTTTTTTATTGATCAATAAATATTTTTTGGATTAAGGATAGGATTGGGGGTGAATCAATAATCCCTAATTACAAATACCTAAAAAACCTTTCTCTGATTAACTCGATGACAGGTCGGTTAAACACAATTCACTATTTACCAAAAATAATAAATAAACTATAACAATCAATAAATCAATCACATAAATCATTCACAACATGAAACACCAATATTTAACATAGAAACCCGGCTTTGGGAAAAACCACTATGGGACTTGTCACCCACTATGAAAATAATACTGAAGTACACCCTGATAAGAGCTAATTTGGTTAAAGATTACAATACACACTGTTAGGTGTGACCCAGTCAAGGGATTTACCTCATATTTGTTAGGATCTTCACCCTATTAGGAGTGGCCTTGTTAGATGGCTTCAAACACTTTTTATAATGTTACCTTTTTCAATGATTTTACAATAAGACTGTTAAGTCCACTCTGTTAAGAGATTTCTCTGTTACAAATGTTAATAAGCAACAGTAAATAATGACCTATAGATTTGCAATTATCTTTGCATAATCAGATCATGTGTGCACTCTTCTATCTTCACTTCAATTCTTCACTTTCCACTAGCTTCAACACTTCATCATATCCTTCTTTCCCACTCAGATTCTCTTTGTTCCTTCTTCACTGCATTAGTCAGTAACTCTTCTTTTCATCACTTTTCCAGCAATTTATTCATACAAATCCATCCTTTAGATTGACATTTTTTTCCTTTTAATCTCCTCTATTACATTTTACTTTGATCAATCTCAGTCATCCAATTCATTTCATAAACTTATTCACTATATCTGGATCTTGGTAACACATTTTCTTTTCACCTCAGAACTTGAACTTTTCTTGAAACTTGTTCCATTCTATTTTTTTCCATTTAGATCTTGCTATAGATCTTCTCCTTGAATTTTCATAACCGTAGATCTTTGTAACTAACTTTCCTCATCATCATAGCCATCCAGTTCATCATAGCTAATCATTAAATGTCATTTCAATCCTTGCATTTAATACATGTTCCTTGTTCGATGTCCATCGATATTTTGGTTACCTTCACTCGATGCCTTAAAATTTCCTACTTGGTGTCTTGAGTTCGTTTCACTTTACTGGGTGATCTTCCTTTTACCTTTACTTTTACCAAGTGACTTTTCCTACTTGGTAACCAAAACATTTTAATTTACTGACTTGACAAAACTTCATTACCTTGTTTTACCAACTTAACATAATCATATGTTAGGTAGAAAACAATTATACCAACATAATCTTAATATTGTACGATCTGTATCAGTTTCCCATTTATGTTCTTCAACTTCACAACATCTCATTTCTTCTTCTCCTTAACTCATTTAGCTTATATCATATACCAAATGATATGGCAACATAATATAAACCATAAATCAATTGTTTGACATCAATGACAAGACAATAACTGATCTAACCTTTATAATCTTGTGTATTCTCCTTATCTTGGTCAATCTTCATCATCATCACCATCAGATAATCAATCTTTAACATTATTATCAATTATAGTAACAATCTCTCTCTTTGGCATTGATGGAAACACTAAGAGTATTCAGTGTTCAATTGATGATGGTACACTTCAATGCCATTCATATATTGTACTCCCTATGAGTAGTAACTTATTCTTTATTGTTCTTCTATCTGTAATCGGTCTCCCTCTATCAATAGTCTTCTTTATTGTGTCATCATCATTTTACTCTATGCAACAGCAATGCATCAGTGTCATTCATATAATGTACATTCACATGCTTTTTGGGTCATAAAAAATAGCTTTGGCATAATCCTAACTATTCGAAGAACATTGTTTTCAGCCTGAGAGAGTTGTAGAGACAAGATATTGAAATAGGGTTGAATAATTTTTGTGATTCTAGCAAGATGAAGGGGGAAGCTGAGATTAGTGGTGATCTTAAGAGGGAGGAACTAGAAGAATGTAAATGGGTTCATGAAAAAGAAGTCTGGAGAAAATTAAAGAAGGGGAAAGTGTGCCACTATTTGAAACGGCTGCATGGTAATGACAAAGAGATTACTAGGGCTTTTTTTGCAGGATGGGAGAAAGGCAATGTGAATACAGCAAGTAAATCCTTTACCCTTTCCTTAGATCTTATAGCTAAGATCATGGGGCTTTCCCTTGAGGGAATTCACTTCTCCAAAGACAAGAAAGTGGGAAAAAAGGCTTACAAAGACTTTCCTAAGTTTGATGAGGAGTGGGCTCTACGGGTGAAAGGTAAGTTTGACTACATCAGCTTGGATAACATTAAACTCATTTGGGGTCTTGTTCTTAGAGACATTATGGAATCCTTTACCCTAGATAGTAGGTATTCCAGAGTTTACAACTATCATTTTGTGCTTGTAAATAATTTCAGGTAGAATGTTAGGGTTTCTTTCCATTTTTACCTACTTAGTTCTCTTAACCAGAGTATTGTGGACCACAAAATTAGCTCTACCCCTATTTTGCATGAGGGGCTCATTCTGCTCATTACAGAATATGCCAGAGATCATATCCATGAGCTACTTCCTAAACAAATTAGTAACAAAAAAAGGAAGAGCACTGATATCTCCCCTAGGAAGAAGGCCACCACTGCCTCGAACAAAAAAACTCTCAAAGGCCCTATTAAAATTGACACCACTCTTTCTATCTTTGATGAGGTTGAAGATATGAAGTCAGAGGATGACTAGGAGGATGTTTCCTCTAAGAATGAAGAGACTGCTAAAGGGGAATAGAGCAATAGAGACCTCTCTAAGAAGGATAAGTCCACTACTATTGAACCTGATAAAGATAATTATGTTGAGAATAACCCTAATGATGAGGCAATTAATGACCTCGATAAATCTATTCCTAAGGATTTCACTAATAAAATCAACAACATTTTGGAGGTATACATTGACAATGATTAGCAGGACCTAGTTGAAGACCTTGAGGAGAAGAATAATGTTAATGAAGAAGATAAGGTGGAGAATTTGGATACTATGTCTGAGAATGAAGCTGATGACCCTAAGGAAAGAGAAGTTGATAATGAAAATATTGGAAACAATGCTGAGGAGGACAATATCACTGATAATCTGGGGTTTAATGAAGAGGAAACCCAAGTCGACAAAGATTTTTTTAATTTAGAAAAGGAGGTCTATAATGAGCATGCTGACTGTGCGATTAATTCCACTCCACCTGAGAGCCCTAAGGGAAATGCTAATGAGGTGGGAGAGAATATGCAGAATCGAATAAGTGTGGAGAAAGATCCATGGGACAAGGACTTCAAGGTCAAAATAACCATTAATATCACCATGCTTCAAGCTACTGGAAACAAAGCTATGTATGGCTAAATGAGTCCAAGATGATATCCAAGAGTTGCACGCTAAGTGTAAAAATTTGGATGCCAAGAATGCTATGTTGGAGGAAATCATTGACAAAATGTGAAATGATGCTTAGATGTATCAGAAGGGAAAGGATGTTTTTGAAAAGGTAACTATTAACACTACTAGCCTAGATGACAAAATTATAATGTTATTGATAACAACATAAACCTGATTACTAAGAAGATAAATAATAATGACACTATGCTGAGGAAGATGATCACCCTTACCAATATGGGCATGAAAGATATAGTTGAAAATTTGAAAGCCATGTATACCCTATTGGAAGGGAATAGCACTAATAGAATTGATGATTATGAAGAAGGGACACATGATACCTAGCTATCAGGCCCAGGCTCCAGGACCAGATCAAGCACTAGAAAGAAGATTGTTGCTCAAGCTAAAGATATCACCAATCTAAGGGACTCAATCCATAATATGTAGAACCAGATGGTGGAATCCAAGGAGCTTCTTAAAATGATGAACTAATTCTACTATTGTTAGAAAGTAAAGTCCACCAAGATAACTAAGAGGGGGGGTGAATCAGTTATCAGATAAATACAACTTTTATCACCATTAATAGATTTCAACCATGGAATCATTAATGTAAGCAACAACCATATAAAGATAAACATACACAATGACACAATAACACAAGATATGTTAACTAGGGAACCTCTTGATCAAAGAGTAAACCCCGGTGGGAAGAATGCCCACAAAAGATGTACTAATATAAGAATTCCTTGTGAGAGGATGGACTCTATTAGGAGTCTTATGAAATACATTAAGTACATATGAGTCCCTATTAGGAGACTTTGAATCCCTATTAAAATATTCTAACCCGATTAAGAGTTATGGAAGATAGAAGGACCCACTATACAAATAGCTTCAAGGGAAAGATCACTGAACACACTGTCCAATTGATCTTTTTATTACTCAATAGAATAATACCAAATAATTACCAATCTCAACAACTTATCTTTTCTCCTCTGACTGTTCCAAACCGCACCAACTACTTCACCAGATCTCAATACCAAATCTCTGCAATTCACATATCCTCTTACAATTCTTTCTTTTTCACATATCACACATATTACAATTAATAAAATAATCCTTCCTTTATACCACACTCAATCAATTACAAATGAGTTAGCATACAAGACTTAACCAATTAAAAAATATAAACCTTTACACGTTACATAATATTTTCACAATTACATAAGACTGTTGGCTTCTTAATAGAATAAATCTTCACATGTGTGACCTCTAACCACACTGTCTCATCCAGGTCACCACCAAAGATTCTTCATCAACTATACAACTTCACATGCCTAGATTATATCCCAATTAGGAGATATCATCTAGTTACCACAAACTACTTCTTAGGAACTCTGCCTGAATATTGTTTCCATTGAATTACACATAACTGTAATGAATAATTGAATTTCTATATGCACTCTTCAACATGATCTCTAGACACAATATAGAGTAATTCCTCAACTTTGCATAGATTGATCTACAATACTCCATGTGCGCTAATTCAAACAATGTCTACTTCTTTGCTAATCTCCAGTAGATCACTATGTTGACATTAATGAAAATCATAGTCATGAATGCAACTGCAACTACTATAGAATGGCTCTGAATACTCCCCCATAGGATATATTCAGCATTCATTCCTAACAATCTCCCCCATTGGCATTTATGGCAACATAGATGAAAAAGCATCCAAGTTCCATAAATACCAACTGCAACACTACTACTCTAAAAAATGTTTTCAAATCCTCTTCATTAATCAAATCTTGCTTTGTTTTCCTATTTAATTCTTATATTTTTCCATTTTATATTTCTTGTACCCTTCTCCCTCTAACTCTCTTTAATAGATGATTTTTCATGTATCCTTCTCCCCCATTGACATCAATGACAAATAATACATCACTATGTCAACAACTTCAATGTCAAAAGACACTTTTTAGAAAAATACATTCACTAGAGTCCTTTATGACTCAGCTCAAACACACATACTCCCCCATAGAGGAAGTACCAACATACCGTCCAAAAAAGATAGAGCTCTTATACCACTGGACTGATGCAACAATCTGCATCACTCTCCAAGAGTAGGTTGGGGCATAACCCCAAGCATACCTCTTAAATATTCAAATGTATCTTTAGGTA
Source organism: Chamaecyparis obtusa (assembly GCA_027943335.1). Lineage (NCBI taxonomy): Eukaryota > Viridiplantae > Streptophyta > Pinopsida > Cupressales > Cupressaceae > Chamaecyparis > Chamaecyparis obtusa. The sequence goes on along the minus strand of BSBK01004622.1, from coordinate 1,433,439 downwards.
AGGGCTTTGTAAATATATCTACAATCTGCTCCTTTGTACTTATATACTCAAGTCTAACTTCTTTTCTACAACTTTCTCCCTCACTACATGATACTTTATTTCAATATGCTTTGTCTTTGAATGCAATATAGGATTCTTTGACATACTTATTGTACTGGTGTTATTACGGTGTATAACAACATGCTCATCAAACTTGATTCCAATATCCTTCAATATCTATTTCATCCATATTATCTTATTACAATTGTTTGTTACTGCTACATATTTTGCTTCTGTTGTGCTCTATGAAATACAATTTTTTTTCTTACTTAGCCAAGAAACCAATCTTCCTCTAAGGAAAAATACTCCAACACTTGTACTCTTTTTGTCATCAATGTGGCCTCCCCAATCTGCATCAGTATATGCACATAGGGTAAAGTCATCAAATTTTTCATACTATAATCCATGTTCACTTGTACCTTTCAAGTACCTCAATATTCTTTTTATTGCTGCATAATGTGATTCTTTAGGATCAGCTTGGAATCTTGCAACAATTCCAACTGCATGTGATATATTTGGTCTTGTATGAGTTAAGTATTGTAATCCTCCAATCATAGATCTGTACTTCTTTTGTTCAACTGCATGAGTTTCATCTATGCTAGATAACTTATGTCTAGTTATCATAGGTGTGCCAACCAGCTTACAATTTTCCATTCCAAATATTTTCAATAAGTCATTCAAATACTTTGTTTGACATAGAAAAATACCATCATTGTTATATGTTATATGCAATCCTAAAAAATATTTCATTTCGCCAATCATGCTCATCTCAAATTTTGTCTTCATTTCATTTGCAAATTTATCACTAGCTTCATCTTCTCCTCCAAAGATAATATCATCAACAAAAATAACTACAACCAACAAACCATTCTCAATTTCTTTTAGATACAAATTATTTTGTGTTGTCCCTTTAGCAAATCCCAATTTTATCAAATACTTATCTAGTCTTGCATAACATGTTCTAGGTGCTTTTTTTAGTCCATATAAAGATTTTTTTAGTTTGCATACCATGTCTCCTTCATGAGTCAAGGGAAAACCTTCAGGCTGCTCAATGTAGACTTCTTCTTCTAATTATCCATTCAGAAATGTTGACTTCACATCCATCTGATATACTTTGAATTTCTTGAAAGTTGCATAAGCCAAAAACATTCTTACTACTTCAATTCTTGCAACAAGTGCAAAAGTTTCTTCATAATCAATTCCTTCTTGCTATGAGTATCTTTTACATACCAATCTTGCTTTGTTCCTTACAACTTCTCCTTGTTCATTCATCTTGTTCCTAAATACCCATTTGGTTCCTATAACATTCCTATCTTTAGGTCTAGGGACCAAAGTCCAAGTCTTGTTCTTTTCAATTTGATCTAGTTCTTCCTTCATTGCTTTAATCTAATTTTCATCCTTACAAGCTTCATTAGTAGTTTTAGGTTCAACTTGAGAAATCAAGCAAACTTCTTCTTGTACCTTATTCTATGTGAGAATTCCTTTTTCTATGTTCCCAATAATCTGATCAATAGGGTGATTTATTGCTAGATTCCTGTTAGGTGTCACTGTCTTAGTCCTTTGTTCTACTCTAGGTTCTTCTCTGATTTCCTCAGTATGACTTTCATTTTGCAAATCACTATTAGTTTCATATAATAATTCAACATTTTCTAGATTAACTATTGGACAAACTTCTTCTTCAGATTCATAATCAAGCATTCTTTCCTAAATTTTGAATTTCTCATCAACTTTAACATTTGCGCTCTCAACAATAGTTTTAGTTCTCTTATTGAAACATCTATAATCTTTGATTTTCAATGAATAACCAAGAAATATACCTTCATCACTTCTAGGGTCAAACTTTCCAATTTCATAATCTCTTTTAATATAACACTTACTTCCAAAAATTCTAAAATACTTAACTGATGGTGCATGTCCAAACCATAATTCATAAGGTGTCTTATTTGTATCTGCTCTTATTTGTACTATGTTCATTATATATACTATTGTGTTCACTGCTTCTCTCCAAAATGTCTTTGCCAAGTCTTTTTCAAATAACATAGCTCTTGCTGCTTCAGTTACTAATATGTTCCTTCTTTCTGCAATACCATTTTGTTCAAGTATTCTAGGGGCTGAAAGCTACCTCTTAATGCCATTCACTTTACAAAAAGTGTTAAATTCTTTTGAACTAAATTCTCCACCTCTATCAGACCTTAAACATTTAATCTTTATTCCAGATTCAGTCTCAACTTTGTTCTTAATCAACTTGAATTTATCAAATGCTTCATAATTTTCTTTAAGAAATGCAATCCACATCATTCTTGTAAAATCATCAACAAGAATCATAAAATACATTTCACCATAGAATCCTCTAGTCCTTGTGGGACCGCTCAAATCTGTATGAACAATTTCCAACTTTTTTGCTGATGTAAACTTCTTGCTTGGAAATGAACTTCTCTTCTGCTTAGCCATGACACCTTCCTTGCAAATCATGTTAGTAGGTTTCATAATCTTAGGCAAATCTCTTACTGCAAATGTAGTACTTACTTTCACAATGTTATCAAAGTTTATATGACAAAATCTTCTATGCCATAACCAACTATCATCAATTTTAGTAATCAAACATGTCATCTCTATAGGATTCAACTGAAATACATTACCTCTGGTTCTTGATCTAGTTCCAATTAGATTTTCATCCTTATTCTTGATCACACAAGTTTTCTCAGTAAACCAAACTTGATACCTCTTATCAACTAACTATCCAACACTTAAAAGATTATGTCTCAATCCATCCACAAAATAAACATCATCAGTGTTAGTCTTTCCATCAAGAGCTATAGATCCTATACCTTTTTATCAAACAAGGTGCATTGTTTGCAACTCTAACAAATCCTTCATCAAAATTGTTAAACTTTATAAATTTCTTCATGTCTCCATTCATATGATGTGAACAACCACTGTCTATAATCCAATCAGTTTTCTTTTCTACTTGGGAAACTAAAGCTTTCTCTTCCTTAACTTTGGTTTCAAAGTTTTCTTCTTTTTATAGCTACAAATCCTATCTCATGATTCTCATTATCACTTTCACTTAAGAATTTCTCAACACTAGCCTCAAGTTCTTCATCATTAGCATAGTAACATTCTTTGGATCTTCTAGGTTTAAATTTCTTATATTTATTTACTCTTTTAGGACATTTAGATGTGAAATGACCATATTCTTGACAAGTTTAACATTTAAATATTTTCTTACCTTCTGGTTCTCTCTTCACAAGTAAGGCAATTCCTTCCTCAATCTTTCTATCTTCTTCGGTCTTAGATTTGTTGCAACTAGCATAGTCTCCACTAACACTAGTACTTCTTGAAAAAGTAGGGTGAACACTAAGTGCACTAAATGATATCTCAATTCTAGGTAGATCTCCAAAATGTCTCAAGCCTATCTCTGTTGCTTCTAATCTTCCAAGAAGAGTTTATCTGGTAAACTTCTCAGTACAAGTTATAACTTGTTCAATAATTTGTGTTGTTTGCCTAAATATAGGAGTCAATGTCTTTGGAATCTTCCATATCACTTCATCCTTAGTCTTATTTCCTTCACAAGATTTGATACCTGCAACAATCTCTGATATCCTACTAATATAACTTCTAACATATTCATCTTCCATCATCTTTGCATCTTGAAATAAACATATCCAATTCTATGATCTGATTCTCTTAGCATGTACATTACCTTCAAATGTAGATTGTAAAGCTATCCAAATTTTATGAGATGTCCTTAGAATTTTTACCTGACTATATTCATTCTCTGGAAGTGTTGATAAGAGTGCTTCTCTAGCAAGTATGTTACACATGAATAGATCTCTTTCTGTATCAATACATTCTTCAATTTTATCTTCTTCAATGATAGTCTTCTCATTCTTTGTAATCAACCAATATCCTGGTCCTAGACATAGCAAATGTGTATTCATCTTTTCTTTCTAGCTATCATAGTTTACTCAATTAAATTTAGGGCTTTCTTTCCTGAAATGAGTTGCCATAGATCTCCTTAAGTTGTTAAACTTTTCCTTCAAGGACTTGATGCTTTGATACCAATTGTTAGAAAGTAAAGTCCACCAAGATAACTGAGAGGGGGGGTGAATCAGTTATTAGATAAATATAAATTTTATCACCATTAACAGATTTCAACCATGTAATCAATGTAAGAAATAACCATATTTAAATATAAACATACACAATGACACAATAACACAAGATATATTAACTAGGGAACCTCTTGATCAAAGAGTAAACCCCAGTGGCAATGATGCCCACAAAAGATGTACTAATATGAAAATTCCTTGTGAGAGGATGGACTCTATTGGGAGTCTTATGAAATACATTTAGTACATATGAGTCCCTATTAGGAGACTTTGAATCCCTGTTAAAAGATTCTAACCTAGTTAAGAGTTATGGAAGATAGAAGGATCCACTATCCAAACAACTTCAAGGGAAAGATCACTGAACACATTGTCTAACTGATCTCTGTATTACTCAATAGAATAATGCCAAATAATTACTGATCTCAACAACTTATCTTTTCTCCTCTGACTATGCCAAACTGCACCAACTGCTTCACCAGATCTCTGTAATTCGCATATCCTCTTACAATTCTTTATTTTTCACATATCACACATATTACAACTAAGAAAAAAATCCTTCCTTTATACCACACTCAATTAATTATTAATGAGTTGGCATACAAGGCTTAACCAATTGCAAAATATAAACCTTTACACGTTACATAATATTTTCACAATTACATAAGACTATCAGCTTCTTAATAGAATAAATATTCACATGTGTGACCTCTGACCATGTTGTCTCATCCAAGTCACCACCAAAGATTCTTCATCAACTTTACAACTTTTCATGCCTAGATTCTATCCTGATTAGGAGATATCATTCAGTTACCACAAACTGCTTCTTAGGAACTCTACCTGAATACTGCTTCCACTGAATTACTCATAACTTTCATGAATAAATGAATTTTCATATGTGCTCTTAAACACAATCTCAAGACACAATATATAGTAAGTCCTCAACTCTGCATATCTTGATCTACAATACTCCATGTGTGCTAATTCAAACAATGTATGCTTCTCTGCTAATCTCTAGTAGATCACTATGTTGACATCAATGACAATCATAGTCATGAATGCAACTACAACTTCTATAGAATGGCTCTGAATACTCCCCCATAGGATATATTTAGCATTCATTCCTAATAATGCAGAGCCAAATGGTGGAATCGAAGGAGCTTCTTAAAATGATGAACTAATTCTGCTGCTGGGAGTTTTTTTGTTTCCGAACTTCCAGAAGGTTTTTTATTAAGGATCTCACTTTTTTGGGCTTTGGTTATCACTATGTAATCTAGGTTTTGACCCTTTTGGTTTCTATCATTTTCTGTGGCAAACTATTTTCATTTTGTGCTTTCTTTTTTATCTTTGTTATGCTATGTTAAAGGGTTTCGGGGCACCTTCAAAACCTGCAGTTACCACAATCAAAAACATTCTCCTTCTTTTGATTTATTCTTTCTTCACAATCATCAATCATCTATAAACATCTCCCTACATCAATTGACTTATTCATCTCCCTTTCATATATTCTTCCTCTTTGACAACAATGCCAAAGAAACATAAATATTCTTAAATTATACCTCAAATGTATAGATTTCTCATTACATTACATGAACAAATTTCACAACTTCAGGTTTCACCTAAAGAGTGAACACTAGCATCAACTCACAAAATAGATATTGTAATGAGTTCTTGAATTAATGCAGCATGCATCTTGCCTTAGTGAACATTAGATAGGGGAAGAACCCCTAACATACCTCAGAGATACTCAAAATCATCCTTTGGTAATGGTTTGGTAAATATGTCAGCTATTTGTTCTTTTAAATTCACATACTCCAATGTCACAAGCTTATCTTGTACTTTCTCTCTCAAGTAGTGATACTTAATAGATATATGCTTTGTCTTTGAATGCATCACTGAAATCTTTGATATGTTTATAGCACTGGTATTATTACAATAAATTGTAGTTGGATTAGTAATCTCCCCATGCATACCTTCCATTAATTGTTTGATCCACACAATGTTAGAACAATTCATAGATGTAGTAACATACTCAGGTTTGGTAGTAGATTGTAAAATACAACTATGTTTCTTACTTAACCATGTCACTAACCATTCACCTAAAAAGAAAGCTATGCCACTAGTATTTTTTCTATCATCAATATTTCCATCCTAGTCAATATCAGTATATACCTTGAGATCAAAATCTCCTTTTGTTTATAACAAACCAAAATATTTAGTCCCTTTCAAATATCTAAAAATTATTTTCACTACAGACATATGTGTCTCCTTTGGGTTGGCAAAAAACCTTTCCACAATACCTACTGAATGTGCAATATCAGGCCTATTATGTACAAAATATTGTATTTTACCAATCATGGATTGGTAAAGTGTCTCATTCACTTCCTTTGTGTCATCTTTCTTTGACAATTTACAACCAATAGTCATCGATGTTCCAAGAGGTTTTGATTCTTCCATATTTAAAGTCTTTAGGATCTCCTTGATATACTTAGATTGAGTTATGTATATCCCATCCTTAACTTGTTGAATTTGAAGTCCAATAAAGAATTTGATCTCTCCAATCATAGACATCTCAAATTCCTTTCTCATTTCTTCAACAATTGATTTAGAGATTATCTCATTTCCACCAAATATAATGTTATCAACAAATATCTCAGCAATTAGAATGTTATCAAAACTATCACATTTCAAATACAAATTATTGTTATCATTTATCCTTTGAAATCCAATCTTGACTAAATAAGAGTGTAGTCTTTCATACCATGCTCTGGGTGCTTGCTTCAATCCATATAAATCTTTGTGTAGTTTGCAAAACATATCCTTGTCAGAACATTGAAAAAATCCTCCAGGTTGTTTAATGTACACTTCTTCAAGAATTATTTTTATAAATGTAGACTTAACATCCCTTTGATAAAATTTGAATCCTTTATAAGAAGCATATGCAAGTAATATCCTTACTCCTTCTAATCTAGCAACAAGGGAAAATGCCTCACCATAGTGAACACCTTCTTTTTCATACCCTTTGCAAACTAATCTTGCTTTATTTCTGATCACATCTCCTTTCTCATTGAGTTTATTTCTGAACATTTACTTATCACATTCTTATCCTTAGGTCTTGGTACTAGTGACCAAGTGTTATTCTTTTCAATCTGATCAATTTCCTCTTTCATAGCATTAATCCAATCTTCATTTTCTAGTGCATCCTTAATCGATCTTGGCTCAAATTTAGAAATGAAACATGTGTTATCATTCAACTTACTTCTTGTCATGACTCCTACATTCTTATCTCCAATAATTCTGCTCAATGAGTGGTGTCTTCTCACATATTTTGTTAATACAAGCTTGATAGATTGTTCATCAGTGTCTTGATCTCTCGGTAGATTCTCATCTTGCTCATTGATTCCTTCTTGTTGTGGCTCAATTGTATCAACTAAATTACCTTACTATACATAAACAAATCTTTTGTAATCCTTGGGTTCCTTTTTTCTATCTTCTTCATTTCTTTCTACAAATTCATCAATCCTCACATTTTTACTTTCAATAATTTTGTTAGTAGCCTTGATCAAACATTTATATACTTTTCTCTTTGATGAATAACCTAGGAATATACCTTCATCTCCTTTTGAGTCAAACTTTCCATTTCTAGCATCTTTCAGTATGTAACACCTACTTTCAAAAAATTTAAAGTAACTTACATTCAGTGTGTGTCCATACCAGAGTTCATAGGGTGTCTTGTTGGTACCTTTCTTCAATTATACTCGGTTGAGAGTGTAAAATGAAATACTTATGGCTTCTCTCCAAAATGTTTCTGCAACCTTTTTTTCAATCAACAAAGTTTTATCACAGTCAACTATAGATCTATTCCTTCTTTCAACTATCCCATTATTTTGTGGAGTTCTTGGTGTAGATACTTGTCTTTTAATTAAATGCTCATTGCAGAAGATAGTAAATTCATCAAATATAAATTCACCTCCTTTATCTGATCTTAACCACTTCAGTTGTTTACCTGTTTCTTTTTCAACTTTTTCTTTATACCACTTAAACATTTGAAATGCATCAGACTTTTATTTTAGAAATATAACATACATCATTCTTGAATAGTCATCAATAAACAAAATGAAATATTGATCTGCATAATAGCTTTGTATATTCATAGGTCCACAAAGGTTAGTATAAACCAATTCCAAAATACCATTGGTAGAGTATGATTTTCTTGAGAAGCTTGACTTATCATATTACCAAATTGACATTCTTTTCACATCACTTTATCAAGTTTGCTCAATTTCGATAGACCTCCAACTCTACTCTTCTTACTTACTTTGATCAAGTTATCAAAATTCACATGACAAAGTCTCTTATTTCATAGCCATACATATTCAGTTTTAACAAACAAGCAACTCTTTGCATCAGTATCAAGATAAAATAGATTAGCTATTGATTGTCCACTAGTTCCAATTAGATCTTCATTAGTACAATAAATCTTCACCTTTCTATTCTAAAATTTTAGTCATTGGCCAATATTGTTCAGTAGTGCAACACTCAACAGATTATAGTTTAGACCTTTAACCTAATATGCATCATTACATCTCATATTTTCATTCAATACAATGGATCCTTCACCTTTCATAGGACATGGAGCATCATTGTCAAATTTGACAAATCTTCCATCATACTCTTCTAAGTTCTCAAACTTATCAATATCACCAATCATATGATGAGAACATCCATTATCAATAATCCATGGGTCAATGATGGGGAGATATAACTCACAAGAGCACTATTTCTCTTCTCAAGGCCTTTTATTTGGTCTTCCTAGGGTATTCCTCTCTACCCTACCTAGAGGACACTATTATGGTTCCTCTACTCCCTTTAGATCTCTCCAACAATTTTAAACTCTCTCCTTACCTTCCCAACTCTCATTGTGCATCCATAGGTTCAATCTTGCCACCATACTCCCAAACTACTCCTAGCAATGGGAAAGGGTTTTATCACTTTCATCCCTTCAATTCCTACCATTCTTGATCCATTTCTTTGTATTCTTGCTTAACTTACCCATCGGGTTCATGAATTCTTGGTTTTAGGCCTTGTAGCCTTTTTAGCCCAATTAGGCCTCCTAGAAACTGAATTCTTGCTTTTCTTCAAAACTATCCTTAACAGCCCACTAAAATAATTGTGAATTCTTCATAAGACCACCCTAGGTTTAAGGATTTTCTAGGTTTTAGGTCTTAAAACTATCTGTACATAGGACTTTTAATAAACCCCTATTTTCAAGGGTTTTTAGGGCATGTGAACCAGTCAAGGTTATTTGCTTTCAATGGATGCTCAAATAAACTCCACCACTCTTCTCCTTGCATTCATGTATCATGGATGCATGCCCATATATGATCCAACCAATGATTGGATCAAACCAATACATCTAGAAAGTCTTCTTGCATCTGCACTGTACAAGCTCCTAGCCAAAATTCCACTGAACTCGCCTAGGTTTGTTTGTTAAATGAGCTCCCCTACACACACATACCTTAAAATACATATTTACACTACTTACACAATCCCTTACTTTATTCTAAGTGGCCACTAGATTTCCACCATGGGAAGTCAAGTGGGACTTCTTTTTACATGACTAGCACCGTTCAAGACAGTAAACTAGGAAGACTTAAAGAATTTACAAAAAGATAAAGAAATGATTCAAACTACCAAAAATGATTTCAAAAAATTCCTTCACATATAAAACACTAACACTTCAATGCATTACAGTCACCCAATAAATCCATTCATGTTGGATGAGGGCTCAAAAGTAGTTATCTCACCGAAATTTAGCACTCCTGGTTACTCAATCTATACAATCTAACATCTAACCTCAAGATTTGTTAGAAATAGGAAATACTGAGAGGGGGGGTGAATCAGTATTTCACAAACTTTTTCTTTTGCCCACTTATGGATATAACAGATTACTTTAGTGCATACAAAGATTATCAAGCTGATTAACAAACATAGCAGTAAATAGAAAGAACTCATAACACATCATATGTTCTCGAGGAAACCCTGGCCAAGGGAAAACCCCGGTGGGGATGGTACCCACAAAGATCACTAATCAAAAGTATCATGTTAGGGATATTGGACCCTATTAGGATTCAATTTACAATATATAGTAGATCTATCCTGGTTAAAGGACTTTAGGCCTTGTTAGAAGCCTTAACCCTGTTAGGAGTTAGATTACAAAACCTGATCACCAGCTAAGCTCACTACCCAAATAGGTAATACAAAATGTTTCTAACTATAATATGGTACTCCTTACAACTTCACATCAATTGCCTTTGCTGCTATCACAATAAACAACTATCGCAAGTTATCTTTTCTTTCTTTTTTACATATCACTTGTATATTTCATTACATTTCAAGTATGCCTAAAATATGAGTTATTAAAGCTAATAAATTTACATGGTTAGCTTCCAAAATCTTTATCCAAGATTAAACATCTAGGATGTCATCCCTTCATAATGTTAAGTCATTATTTTGACAAGCAAAAATAATCCCTTAACTCTTTCGCTAATACTGTCTCCAAAACTGTTCTGTCTGCAAAAACTATCTTCGGTAAACTTCGAATAACTTTGTCCGTACTACTCCAAAATTTATGCACATTGAGATGGGGTATCCTCATACTCTATAGAAGCTTTAGTTAACTACACAAACAAAAATATTGCTCCAGTGGACGTCGCCAACTAAATCTTCATCAAGTGCTCTGTCAGGATCACTGTATCCATACTTAGACAATTTCTTCCTTCAACTTGCCATACTTGCATTCCAGATTCTACACTCTCAATAAAGATCATATGTTTACATAATGACAACATCTATGCATCCACATTAGCCAAATTTCCAACAATCTCCCCCTTTGTCATTGGTGGCAACATATGGGAAAATTGGCTAAGTGTGCAAACAAAACTTCAAAAACACTTATACAAAATTGTGGCCAAAAGTTATACAATGTCATACTCCATAGAATAGCTCCCCCTATGAGTATCCTTCCTCAACATATATTCAATTTTCTACTATCTCTCCCCCTTTGACAATAATGACAAAGATAGGGTGTACAAAAATTTCAAAAACTTTATACCTTATTATCAGTTATTGCAAAGCCGGTAGGCTTGCAACACAATCACCAAACTCTAACTTCCAAGATTCAAAATCTTTCTCCCATATCTTCCTGATGGATTTAGCAACATTGATTAGAGTACTCAATCCGTATGCTGCTGTTTGACAAGCTTGCAGGGAATTGAAGCTAAACTTCTGAAATGATGTCTTTGCTGAAAGACACTGCTCAATTTGATCTTCAACAATTGATATCTTGATTGAGACATGCTCTCTCAAGATGTTAACCCTGATCATCTTTCTATTCTTCTCCTCTGCTAACATTCTGATTTCATCTTTCAATTTCCTTATGCTCTTCTCTACAGAACTTATCTTGACAATAGGGCTTGTCAAGGTGTTTATCTCAGCTGTAATAGCATCTAACTTCTCTCTGATCTTCTTATCCTCTTCAACTGTTAGGATTTCTAGTTTAGTGCATTGTATGTACAAATTCTTTCCTGTCTCAAAATGTCTCCTCAAATTCTTTATGCATACATCTAAAGTAACAATATCATTTTGAATATTTACACTTAAAGTTTGTTGCATTTCTGCTTCAAAGTCTTCCTGAACTTTTATTCTAGCAATATCCTTCAAGTTAGAAAATTCAGAGTCAAAAGAATTCATTACCATTTTAGCTTTCTCAAGTGGATCTGATTCAGATACCTTAGTGTTGATCACACTCTCAAGTTTCTCTGTCAAAACTCTAACTTTGCCTTCAAGGTCTTTCACCTTCTTATTTTTTCCAATAATTTTATTCAGAGATGTGATGAACTCAAGCTGATCATCATCTTCAACTTCTTTTCCAACGTCTTCAAACATTGAACCAATATGCCTCTTCTTACTGTCAGGTGCACTAATGTCTTCAACTGGTATAGAAGGTGCACTAGAGGTAGTGGCCTCTGTCAAAATTTGTTTGCCTTTAACTGACTACTCTACTGGAACTGATTTTGATACAGTTGGTGCTTCCTATGCCTCTGTATTCTTCTCTGATTCGGTGACCTTCTCTTGCTCTCCCAAAGCCAAATTGTCAACAATGTTTCCTAGATCATGAAATACTGCATCATCTGATTCTAGAGTCACTTTGGTGCCTTCAATATCCATTGATTCTTTGCCAATATTGATATGTGAAGAAGATGGAACTTTTTCAATACCAACTTCCTCTGCATGCAGTTCCTTTGATTGCTTCTACTGAGGATCTGATTCAACATGCTTTTCTGCAACTATATCTGCAAGAACTTGCATTACTACTTGCTCTGTCTCTTTCTGTACTTCCTCCTTTTTGCCTCCCATTATAAGGATTGTTCTTCTCTTAGTTCTCAATAAAGTTCCAAGAGACTTCAAGAATCTCTTCAAATGATCTTCATCCTTAACTTCACAAAACTGTCTGATTACATGTTCTCTCATCTTTATGTCTTCTTCTTGTGCTTTATGTTTTCTATTCACAAGTCTGTTATACAAATCTTCTGGGATCTTACCATGAATAGTGCTAAGTTTCTTATCTGCCACAATCATGTGTGTAACCATTGCATTTTCAAAGTTCAATCTATCAAATGATCCATATAGATCATAGAATTTATTCAACTTAGTGAAGTCTCCATGCTTCAATATATCTTCATTAACTCTTTCAATTCTTGGTTTCCAAGTTTTCTTCTTGATTGAAACTACATCATCATCTTTAATTACTGCTACATTTCTAGGTATAGGTGGTACAACCACTTTCTGTCTCTTGTCGGATCTTGTTGCACTCACTTTTACTCTTTTGCTAGGAATAGGAGAAAAAGATTTATCTCCTTCATCTTTTTTAGGTACTTCAACTTTTACCTTTACTACAATAGGATCAACAGGATCTGCACTTGATGTCTCGGGTGAAATTACAAGATTTTCACTTTGCTTCAAGGCTTCTACAGTCTTCTTAGCTATGTCAAACTCATGACTTGACATACCAGATTCTTTCAATATTTTCTTCATAGTAGATTCAACTCTCTTACTAGATTGCTTCTTTTCTCTCAAACTTATTGCAGAGTTGAAATTCTCTTCATAGGTTCCAAACTTATTTGCATGACCATCCAACTCACACTTTAAAAATCTATTCACATATCCTACTATTTCTACTTCAGATATTTCATAGCCAAGAGGGTCTATGAATTCCATTCTAGGCTCAACTACTTCAATGTAGGTGAAATTAGTGTCAACCATAAAACAAATTTCATCTTTATGCTTTTCAACTAAGGATTGAGGAATCCTTGATTTGATCTTAATAATATTTTGAAAAGTCTTCAATACAAGCTTCACACTGTCATTAACTTTATCAAAAAGGTGCTTCATGTAGACTGAGTTTATTCTTTCCATTGTGTTCACATTGTCACTCCAATCAACTGTGTAAGGAAATCTTCTCAAAATATGGAAAAACATATAGGTTATCATAGATGAAAACCTAAACTATGTGTACTTAGCCTTCTTAATCTTTTCTAAGTTCTCAAATAACTGAATTTTCAAAATTTCACATAGGTCTACTGGTTTCTTCTCAATACACATAAGATAAGCTACATGAATCATTCCTGCAACCATGTCATCTTCCCTTGAACTACCATAGAATTTAGTTGTTAGGATCTTGCAAAGGTACCTAACATCATCTTGCTTAATCTCACTTATCACAATTCCTCTACCATTATAACTAGATCCAGTGTTATCTAAAACAATCTTTCTCATGTTCTTTTCATTCAGTGGAATCTCTCCAACTTTTGATAATCCAGTAACTTCATGAATTAGGTCAACAGTTATATCAATAACTCTATCCTCCATCCAGAATTTCCCATTGTGGATTCTACTTAAAATGATCTTGGTACATTCCTCATCATTGAATTCATACTTCATGGAATATTTGATAATTTCATTGTTCTCTAGGTGCCCATAAGTTGGTTTAACTAACATGTCTTGATTGTACAATTTCCTATAATCATCACTAAAATCTGCATCTCCCAAAGTTTCAAACTTGCAACCTAAATATCCTTTAACATTCTCAATGTGCAATACTCTATCTGGTACGGATGATAATGCTAGACTGTCATCAATTTCAGTTGGTTCTACTGGTTCTTTCTTAATATTTGGTCTATTCTTATCCTTAACATTATGAACCATAGAAATATCCATCTTATCAACTGATTAAAGATCAAAAAATACCTCAACTTTGCAAATCTAGGGTTTCGGTATGATCGTCACTGCAAACTGCTTCCAAACTTCTTCAAATCATCCTCAACTTGCTTTTCTTCTTTCAAATCACTTTTCAATCACTTTGTAATCGTAATAACTTTAATTTTGACCTTATAACACTTCACATTAACTCGATCTGACATCGCATTCATTCATTTTGCCGCTAAAACCTCAAAAGGTTGATTTTGCAAGCCTGCAACCATAAAACTTTCTGTGACCTCACAAAACACAATATTTTTGTTTGCACACTTAACCATAGCATTAGTACAACATAATAAACCTATATCTAACTACGCAAAACTTAACTCATTCAAATTCCTAATCTACACTAATCCTAAGTCCTAAACTATAGAAACTTACATAATTTAAGTACTTAAAGAAGGGTCAGGTAAAGATTCATCCTTACCATTGGTTACATTACCTTCCTGACTACTTTCAATGCTGACTGTACCTCCTTGATCTGTGCCTTTGTCAAATTTTACTTCATCTTTATTGCTACAGCAACCTTTCTCTTTGTTTCCTGCATTTTCATTCCTTCTTGCATTGTTCCTAGGGTTAGGGTTATGATGATAACCTCCATTGTTCATTTTGCAAAATCTTGCTGAGTGTCCAAACTTGTTGCATATCTGACAAATTATTCCATTGTTTCCAAATCTCTATCCTTGCTGGTTAATCTGTGACCTACAATTTCTAGCAATATGTCCTACTTTGTTGCATCTAAAACATACTACCACTTTTCTTTGATTCATTTCTTCAATAGATTTCTTATCTGCATTGTTAGTATTCCCAATCATTCTATCATAATTATTCAAAATTACTTTAGGTCTTCTACATTCATTAGCTCTATGGCCAAAACTATGACAATTATAACAATGTCCATTAAAAGGTTTAAATTGCTTACCTATGCAATCTCTCTTCATGTGCCCAATAGTATTACAAGAAAAACATCTATCTTTGAATTCTCTTTGCATACCTTTATATGATTCTTCCTATTTTGATTCTTCTTGCTTTGATTCTTCTTTCTCTCTAGGTGGTTCTTCTTTAGGTGGATCTTCCAATGTGTTCTCATTTAGCTTTATTTCCTCCACACTTTCAGATGTCTTTAGATCTGGCTTCTTACTTTCATGGTTTGTTCTAAACATACTATATCCAAATCCAGTCCTATCAAAGAATGTTTCTTCAAAAGAAATTTGTTTTTCAGTCTTATCACTTTTTGAATATAGCTTTTCAAGTTGTTGTTTAGATTGAGTTAATTCACCTTTCACAATTTTATTATACTTCTCAAGTTCCACATACTGCACTTTTACTTTTTTAGATTCGGATGTTTCCTTTTCAAGTCTTGACCTCAGATCTTCATTCTCAATTTTCAATTTTTCATTATCAGATCTTAAATTTCCATCTTTCATACTAAGCTTCAGATTTACTATGTTCAACTCATGCTTAAGGATCTCATTTTCTTTTTCTAATTCATCACAATCTTCAACAAGCATATCAGATTTCTTTTCAAATTTCAGATCGTCAATCTTACCTTTTAATTTGTCAATAGCATTCTTTGCATCTTCATATTTTCTTCTTAAGGAGTTTCTTTCATCAGTAAGCATATCAATCTGTTCAAGAGCTTCTTCAAGATTCTTCTGAAGTTGATCCATATCCATAGAGATCTTACTCAAGCTGCTAAGCTTTCCTTGAATGTTCCTTCTCCGAGTAACTGTGCTCTAATACCAATTGTTAGAAATAGGAAATACTGAGAGGGGGGGGTGAATTAGTATTTCACAAACTTTTTCTTTTGCCCACTTATGGATATAATAGATTACTTTAGTGCATACAAAGATTATCAAGCTGATTAACAAACATAGCAGTAAATAGAAAGAACTCATAACACATCATATGTTCTTGAGGAAACCCTGGCCAAGGGAAAACCCCGGTGGGGATGGTACCCACAAAGATCACTAATCAAAAGTATCATGTTAGGGATATTGGACCCTGTTAGGAGTCAATTTACAATATATAGTAGATCTATCCTGGTTAAAGGACTTTAGGCCTTGTTAGAAGCCTTAACCCTGTTAGGAGTTAGATTACAAAACCTGATCACCAGCTGAGCTCATTGCCCAAATAGGTAATACAAAATGTTTCTAACTATAATATGGTACTGCTTACAACTTCACATCAATAGCCTTTGCTGCTATCACAATAAACAACTATCACAAGTTATCTTTTCTTTCTTTTTTACATATCACTTGTATATTTCATTACATTTCAAGTATGCCTAATATATGAGTTATTAAAGCTAATAACTTTACATGGTCAGCTTCCAAAATCTTTATCCAAGAGTAAACATCTAGGATGTCATCCCTTCATAATGTTAAGTCATTATTTTGACAAGCAAAAATAATCCCTTAACTCTTTCGCTAATACTGTCTCCAAAATTATTCTGTCTGCAAAAATTGGCTTCGGTAAACTTTGAATAACTTTGTCTATACTGCTCCAAACTTTATGTGCACTGAGATGGGGTATCCTCATACTCTATAGAAGCTTTAGTTAACTATGCAAACAAAAATATTTCTCCAGTGGACGTCGCCAACTAAATCTTCATCAAGTGCTCTGTCAGGATCATTGTATCCATACTTGGACAATTTCTTCCTTCAACTTGCCATACTTGCATTCCAGATTCTGCGCTCTCAATAAAGATCATATGTTGCCATAATGACAACATCTATGCATCCACATTAGCCAAATTTACAACAAGATTAGGGTTTGTTTGACCTTAAATATTCCATCCCCATGTTTTCATACCCTAAGGTCGGGATTTGGACCCACTTTACAATAAATGAAACTTTTTAGGAATGTTTTCATGAGCAACTTTTACAAATTTTGTCATTTTGTCTTCCAACTACTCTTAATAGCTCAAATCTACCCAAATCCATTCTATTGGATCCTAGAACACTTAAAAACCACTGAATAGCAACTTTTCATTAAATTTGGAAACTTGGACAAAGCTTGACCGACATTGACTTTTCTATGACTTAAGCTCTAGGCCCTATTAGATCAAACCAAAAATAAGGCCAAAAAACTCTTATCTACAAACACACACCACATCAACCTTAGGACTTTATCATTAGTCCTTATTACCTCGGTGGCTAGCTAAAACCACCTACAAGACAAATTGTCTAGGATCAAATGAAGACCCTAAGGTGCTCCTATACCATCCTCCCCCTGCAACAAGAAAGTTAGGGTACCTAAGTTGTTACAAATTCCAAATTGATGCCATATTTCTTAAATTATTCTTCTTCTATCCAAGTAGCCTCTGACTCGGGTTGGTGTTTCCATTTCACTAGATGATCCATGTAGATTTTGTTCCTTGTCTTCTTCTTCGGTCTAGAATCTAGAATTCCCTCTGCTTGTGGCTTGATCTGATTAGGTACTTTGAGTTCTTCCACATCCTTAATCACCTATGTATTGTACTATTCCTCATCTACCTCTGGACCTCTATACTTAATAAAATCCTTCACATTGAAAATAGGAGAGATAGACATCTCCTTGGGCAAGTCTATCTTGTATGCATTCAGTCCATATTTAGCCAGCACCTTGCATGGCCCTATTCTCTTCATTTGTAACTTGCTTGGGATGCCCTTCTATAGACTAGCCTTGTTCAAGAATACCATTACCAAATCTCCTACCTCAAATTGTAGGTCTCTTCTCCCCTCATCCTTCTTAGCTTTAAGTTTATGATTTGCCTCCATTAATGTCTTCTTTACTTGCTCATGGACTTCTCTCATTGACTGAGCAAAATCATCTGCATGCCCACTGATCCCTTCATGGCCTTTTAAGTCTCTAAGCTCTAGTACACCTCTTGGATGTAACCCATACACCACTTCAAATGGACTCTTACCATTAGTCATTTTTTCACTGTCATTATTGTTAGGAATAGTCCCAAGAGATTGTTGGTGTTCTTTTTCCCCAAAGGTCAGATTGACATTAGGATTGATAGGGCCAGTGTCACATTCACTCAACACTCCAAATCTGACAAGGAAAAAGGCCAACTGACAAGGATCAAAGAGAGATCCTTCTACACTTTGAGCTCCACATCACTTAGGTGGGTATACCTCATCTGCACACACATACAACTTGAATCACACTACAGGCCTGCAGGTAACTAACTATGGAATGGTTCTCAAACCCTTGTAGGTATCTTGTACCTCAATGAAACCAAGATCTCATGCAATAGTCCTACTTGCATAGAATGGGTATGAAAACCAGAGACCTATACTAACATAAAAGGGAAAGGGTGGAACTGAATGTAAATGATTTAATGATGGGTTTGAAAGGTTCCCTGAGATACCCTAAGTCTCTCATAGACCAGTGCCTTATCTAATGGGCCACAAAGTCAAATACCCTATTGCAATAGACAGCTATGAAACAAGAAAGCAATAAATTCAATGTGTTGATGCCTAACATCAATCACACACCATGACCAAACCTCACTTCAACAACCCACCTATGTATCCAAGTATGTTATTACCCATCCAAAGGCTTTTAACCCTCCCCTTAGAAGAGACCTATAAAAAAATAATACATTAACCAACATCCACTAGAAGACAAGCATGACGTATCTTTGACACCTCAGCTCATACATACATGAAAACTAATCCTAAACTAGTTATCTCTGCGAAGACAACTCTATTGCAGACACAGGAATTATGATACAAAAATCAAACATACTTGATGTATTGATCAATGAGTTTAAAATTCAAATGGAGATAGCTTGGTAACAGTAAGAATAAATTGAGTCCTCATACATAAGACAAATCAATTACAATATGTATTATATTCTCTGAACCAACAAAGGAAGAAAGAACACCCTATATGTAGAGAGAAGGAGAAAATCTGCAGGACAGAACCTTTCTTGGAACCAATTCCCCTGAAATGGTAGAAATCGAAACCCCCAAAACAACTAACACAACTCCATTTATACTCCCTAGTCATCTTGGAATCCCAAATAGGATGCATCAAGCTTCAGACAACTAGGGTTAGGGTTCCAACAACTACACCAACCCTAAAAAAAACATTAGAATTTATTTTAGGGGAAGAGACATAGGAAACTCAAAGAAAATAAATCTCAAACAAATTTGCAATCATGAAAATCTGTGAGATCAACACAGTAAACCAAGGAATTGCCATGAAAACTAGCCGAATCGGCCACCTAAAAACACTTTTCAAGCACAAAACCACACTTCATGTTACAATAGAACCCCTAGCAATTGATCATGGCACCCTGGATCACACTACATCCACTGGCACCACCAACCAAATCAAATCTGGCTGAAGAAACCATAAAAACTAGTCCTTTCTATCGCTAGAAACCCTCAGAAAAATCAAATTCAAACTGCAACGGTCATGTCAAAAAATTTTAAATGCAACCATAGATCCTTTCCTTTTCCCAGCAAATCAGGCAACTTACATTTAATCTCACAATAGTCACAAACCCCTTTGAAAAGTCTTCAGCCCAATCAGCATACCACAGCCAATAAGAATCATGCAAATTAGCTCCACGTAGCAAAAAGGACCCACAAAGTATAAGCCTTTAAATCGAACGGTCATTGCATGATTGCATGGCTTGAAAAGATTCCATGCAATCATGGGACAGTCATAGATCCTGCCACACTATCAGCCCCCCTTTGAAAGATTCAGGCCCACTGACAAGTCCAAATCACCTTCCCTCTCGACCAATCAGTGACTGCCAAATGAGTACATGTAGTAGTGGACCCACTTCACTTTATCACCTCTAAGAAAAGTAAAATCGACGGCCAGCATAAGATCTCAAACTTTTGACACATCCCATGAGATCTTATGCCTGTCGTCAATTTTCTGCAGATGTCAGGACCCTCTGAAAATTTGAAAACTAGGTCCCACGGATAACTGCAAACACATTAAATCATGGACTAATCAAAAACCACCAACTGTGCCTACATGTTATTTTGGACCCACCTTTATCTCTGACATGAACACCTGGAGGATCAGACGGATGGTGCATGATCTCAAGGGCTTCAAAGATTCTATGAGATCATGCACCCACCATAGATTTGGAATTTGTTGTTGATGACGTAAAGCCCGACCCTGTCGTGCTGCATAGGATACCTTGATGAATGAGAGACCGCCACATTGCAAAAGCTAGCAAAAGGATGAACCACTTTTTCTCCATTCACGGGACATTCTGACAACCTTGCCACTTCATCACTTCTCTTAGCCAATAAGGAACTGCCATTTGTGCTTATGTGGTAGTGGACCCACCCGCCTAAAGTGTTACGTCATGAAAAGGAATCAACGGTCGTCGTAAGATCACAAGCCTCTGACAAAACCCTTGTGAACTTATGATATCCATAGGATTAAGATGGTGTCAGAGCCAGGCCCAAGAAAGATTTAAGCCAAAACATTAGGAAATATTAAGGCACAGGACTTAGGAAAAATTAAAGCACCGCCAGGCTCCAAACTTAGGAAATATTAACTGGGGAGACTTAGGCATAGCGGCAAATATCAAAGGGGCCCAAAAATTAAACCTTAGTTGCAAAATCACATAACATGAAAAAGGCTCATGTGATCATGCGATCATGTGACAAAGCGGTCAACAATTAGCACATGTGTTATTCAGATTTTAAGTGGCCCAAAAAGGTAACATGGAAATAGAACAGGGCATGGGCATTTTGAATCTTTTTCCAACCAATGGCTATTTTTTTTTAATTTTCAACTAGGGTTTTAGCTAGAGACTAGGAAAAACACTGCAAGGACCAAGGGAAAAGACTAGGAGCCATGAAAATTTTAACAGGTGCTAACAGAGATAACTAAGAGGGGGGGTGAATCAATTATCTACAAGATTCAATTCTTTATCCAATTTAGCATAGAAGAACATTAAGCAAATACACAACAAGATAACACTTAACACAACACCACAATTTGGCTACGGGGAAACCCAAATAGATAAAAACCCCGGCGGGAATTAGCACCCAATATAAACTGCACTAGAGTATAATGATCCTTGTTAGAAGATCTTACAACCCTATTAGGAGTTGATCTTTACAATGCATGAAGTATAGCATGACCTGGTCAAGGGTCAGACCTTGTTAGGAGTCTTTTACAAATAACCTTGTTAAAGGTGAGGACACACTATCTGGGAGCACACTGCTCAAATGGCGAAGGCTGCAACTTTCTGCACAACAAATACACGCTATGTCTGGATCTTGGTGAATTGGGAATTAGACTCATTGCCTTGATCAGTTCCAATGAATAGCATACACTCTCTTCTTCTTCACATAGATCTTCAACTGATGATTGATTCAACTATACTATCTCAATATATTTGCATCTTCTACTCTTCTCTACCAATCACACTTAGCGATCACATCTGACCGGCTATAAGTACCCTTCTCCAAATGATATAATCAAGTCGGTCTGTTAGAACCTTCTTGAAATCATATTAGAGAAACAATATAACTCTCCAACAACATCTCCAATAGCTAAACCAAGCACGCAACACAAAAAGGGACCGCACAACCCAATATGAATAGACACGTCACTTCACACTGTCGGCTCTATCAAATTAACTAAAACTTTACTCTCAAGCTTAAATACATTATGCACTCTTAACAAAAAATTATTAACTCATCACTAAACACAAAACCAAACACACATATCAAAATGATAGGCACAAATTTTGAAACAATATAAACACTGTCGACTCCAACAAATAATCTTTGAAAACTATAACAGGCAAATAGAAACATCATAACTCAACTTGTACTGCACAACTGACTATGCATCCATGAACATAGCTTCACTATTAATTCTACAACTCAAATATAAATGTGCAAGGCTATATCATAACCATGCTGAGAATTACATATAAAACTCCGCTTGCAACACTGTCAGGAACACTGCTGTTACAAACAACTGCACAACTATCTGTACTCAAAATCAACCTTTGCATCTATGATATCATGCTAATAACATATCCATACAACATATGCTCAAAGATCTCTGGATAGAACTACAATGCACATTTTTTACCATATTGTTAGAATTAATCTTTCCTTGGTTGTCACATTTACTAGGATAAACCAAGGTATCCTAAATGTTATTTTCCTTGTAATTTCTTATTCTAGATATTCCTCCTTATGAGGAATCCTACACTTGTCTCATAGACTATTGAAATGTGGCATGCATAGAAATGAGAGTTACAATGTAACTCCTTCCTCACATCTCTATTAAAGAGATGGCTCTCCTTCTCTCTACATATGAGATAACTCTTCTTCTTGAACACTATTGTATGAGCTAAGCTAAGCTCTCTTTCTCTCATTCTTAGGCATTTTTGCCACATTCATTATATCACGGGGGTTTTTTTTTATGCTTTTCCCTCTTCAAAATATTGTCTCCTTTGTTGCTTTTCTCTTTGGTGAATGCTCCTACTTTTGTGTTAATTCATGGTAAATCTTCTTACTCCTTGCTCATTGAATTAAACAATTTCCTGTCTCTTTTTATTTTGTTATTATTTTAACACATATGTTGTCATCAATGACAAACATACAGTCAACACTGGCTTGTTGTCAAATCTCCAACAATCTCCCCCTTTGGCATTAACGGCAACATATGGAATGAAAAACACCACCAATCCAAACATACAATTATTTTATAACATTCTCCATTTCCTCAACAAAACTCCCCCAAGGATGAATTCTCCAACCGCTGCATCTTTTACTGTGTATTTTCCCTTTCTACTACATACTCCCCTTTTCTAGAATAAATCATCTATTTTGTTTTTTCATGACTATATACTCCCCCTTTGATGTCAATGGAAAAGGGCACCAAAACAAATAAGCACAGGTACTACTCCTAAAGTAGAGTAGTCGACCATTCATTAGTCACTAAGGACTGATGCACTACTGCAAAATCTAATCAGATCCAAGGAAGGGAATTACTCCTAGCTTCTCCCTGAGATACTCAAATGTATCCTTCGGTAGTGGCTTTGTAAAGATGTTTGCTAGTTGTTCTTTAGTACTCACATAATCCAACTTTACTTCTTTCTCTGCAACTTTCTCTCTTAGAAAATGATATTTTATCTCAATGTGTTTTGTCTTTTCATGCATCACAGGGTTTTTTGACATATTGATAGTGCTAGTGTTATCACAATGAATAAAAATAGGATAATCAATCCAAATTTCAAAATATTTTATCATCTGCTTGATCCACACAATTGTAGAACAATTTAATGTTGCTGCTACATACTCTGCTTCTGTTGTGGACTAAGAAATATAATTCTGCTTCTTGCTTGTCCAAGTAACTAGTCTATCTCCAATAAATACTACTCCTCTTGAGGTTCTCTTTCTATCATCAACGCAACCTGCCCAATCTGCATCTGTATACACATGAAGTTCTACATTCTCCAAATTAGGATACCATAAACCTTAGTCTATAGTTCCTTTCAAATATCTGAATATCCTCTTTACTGCCATAAGATGACTTTGTTTAGGTTTTGATGCAAATCTTCCAATAATACCAACTACATTAGAAATATCTAGTCTAGATTGAGTAAGATATATGAGTTTATCAATCATAGACTTATATAGGGTCTTGTCTACTATTGTAGAATCATCTTCTTTTGAAAGCTTGCTTCATGTTATCAGAGGGGTGCTTACTGGCTTGCAATCATCCATCTTGAACTTCTTTAATATTTCTTTCACATACTTAGACTGATTAATGAAAATACATTTGGTTGTCTACTTCACATTCTATCCCAAAAAATACTTGATAGGTCCAATCATGCTCATTTCAAACTCGCTCTGCATCTCTTTAGCAAAATTTTCACTGAGCTTGTCATTACCACCAAAAATAATGTCATCATAAAAAAATAGCAACTAACAATAGTCCTTCAGATGTCTCTCTTATAAATAAATTACAATATGTTGCTCCTTTCTTGAATCTGATCTTTGTTAAGTAACCATCCAGTCTTTCATAACATGCTCTAGGGGCTTTCTTAAGTCCATAAAGGGCTTTCTTCAGTTTGTAAACCATGTCAAGTTTATCTGATAGACTAAATCCTTCAGGCTGCTCTATGAAGACTTCTTCCTTCAATTCTCCATTCAAGAATGGTGACTTAACATCTATCTGATATACTTTAAAGTCTTTATATGTTGCATAGGCTAGAAATATCTTTATAGCTTCCAATCTTTTTACTAGGGAAAATGTATTAGAATAATCAATTCCTTCTCTTTGCGCATATCCTTTACATACTAGTCTAGCTTTGTTTCTTACCAATGTACCTTCTTTATTTATCTTGTTTTTAAATATCCACTTGGTTCTAATCACATTTTTGTCACTAGGCCTAGGGACCAATTCCCATGTATCATTCTTAATTATCTGATCTAATTCTTCTTTCCTTACTTCATGCCAATTTGAATCATTACATGCATCTTCAACACTTAAAGGTTCAATCTGTGAAAGTAAACATACCGCTTCATTGACTATTTTTGCTTTAGATATTGTCATGACTTTGTTGTTCTAATCTCCAATGATATCTTCTTTTGAATGGTATCTAGATGTGAATTTTGGAACATTAGGTATGGCTCTCTCATCTGTATTTTATGGTTCTTCTTCTTGTTTCAGGCTCACTGATTAATACATCAATGATGTCAAACATTTCTTCAACATCTACTTCTTTATTGATAGGTCTAGGTTCTTCTTCAATCATAGGTGCATAATCATGATATCTCTCTTGAATCATAAACTTTTCATCAATGTTTACATGTGTACTTTCTATGATCTTCTTCAATCTCAAGTTAAAACATCTATAAGATTCACTTTTAGTAGAGTAACCAAGAAAAATACTTTCATCACTTCTTACATCAAACTTGTCAATAGCTTCATCTCTCTTGATGTAACACTTGCTTCCAAAGATTCTGAAGTATTTTACTATAGGTACATTCCCAAACCATAGCTCATAAGGTGTCTTGTCTGTGTCTGGCCTTAATTGAATTATGTTGATATACAGTATAGACTACAATATTGACTGCATCTCTCTAATAGGTGTGTGAAACTTTTCCTTCATTCATGATATTGTGTGTTTTTTTAAGTATGATCCTATTTCTTCTTTCTCAAATTCCATTCTGCTGAGGGGTTCTAGGTCCACTTAGCTATCTCTTTATCCCATTTTTTTCGTAATACTCATAAAATCTGTCAGAAGTGAATTCTCCTCCTCTATCTAATCTCATACATTTTATCTTTAATCCAGACCCATTTTCAACTTTAGCTTTGAATATCTTGAACTTCTCAAATGCTTCAAATTTATCTCTTAAGAATGCAACCCACATCATTCTACAATAATCATCAACAAAAAAAAAAGTACCTTTCACCATAGTATGATCTTGTTTGATTTGGTCCACATAAGTCTGTATGCACTAGATCCAATTTGTTTTCTGTTGAATTCTGCTTGCTTCTAAATGAGTTTTTTACATGCTTTCCCATCACACATTTCCTGCATATTGTATCAACTAGTTTTGCAATACTAGAGAGGTCTCTTACTGCCTTTGCATTGTTTATCTTTACTATATTGTCAAAATTGATGTGACATAGTCTTTTGTGCCATAACCAACTATCATCTACTTTAGCAACAAAACAACTTGCTTCATAATCAAGCTGAATAACATTACCTTTTTTCTTTGAACCTGATGCAATCATTACTCCTTTGTTATTAATGATGCACTTATTATCTTTGAATTCCAACTAATACCCTTTGTTAAGCAACTATCCAACACTTAGTAAGTTATGTTGCAAACCATCAACATATAGAACATCATCAGTGTTATTCTTTCCATCCATAGTGATAGCTCCTCTACCTATGATAGGTTTAGGAGTGTTGTCTCCAAATCTAACCATGTCACCTTTGTACTTATCTAGATATACAAATCTATCTTTGTCTCTTATCATGTGATGTGAACATCCACTATTAATGATCCGATCAGTTTTGATGTCTGCTTATGAAATTAATGCTAGCTCTTGTGCTTTCTTTTCATCTTCAATATCCATTTCATCAAACATTTTCTCCATATCTTCAATAGCAATGAATCCAATTTCATCTTCTCCTAAATCTTCATCTGATACTCCATCTTCAGCATAGTAACTGATGCAGGAGCATCCTGGGTGTAAGAGCAATCTTGCATCGCCCAAAAATATTTTTATTTTTTTTTATATTCAATAATGGCTATTTTGTGCAGAGCTGCTATTTATGAAAAGTTACTATTTTTAGTAATTTTCGTATGTGCTCAGAATGATCTGATTTCTTTCTTGGAGGTTCATTTTGGTCATATAAGCCTGCCAGTAAAGTTTCATTGCCAGATCAAGTGTATATTGGAAGATATTGAAGATTTTTGGTATTGGCAGCAGGGTACAGAAACTTTAAACTCAGTTTTGAAGGCTTTAGGGGCCCCGGATGAGGTCAAAAATTTGGGTGATGGGTGCTTGTGCTGGTCAAGCCTGTAGAGCGCTTCGTGGCATTTTTGAAATGGGGTTATAATAGCCGATCGGGTCAACTGGTGATGACTTATGGTCTTCGGAAGTTGGGCCACCCGAAATGGCGGAAAATAATTTTCTTCAAACTTTCTGTTCGGGTTTCAAAGGTTATCTTGAGCCGACTATGATGTAATAAAATGTAAAATAAAATAATTCTAAGTTTGGTCGGCCTTATTGGCTAAAATTCTAGAACCTTCCAGGCGGTGGAAAATTGCCTATATAAGGAAGGCTATATTATTGTCTTAGGCAGTTCAGAATAGTTCTGGATAGTAGATCTGGGTAATAGCTCGAGGCTTTGTCCTACAGAATATTGTAAGGGAATGCCCATGTGGCTTTGCATATTGTAATTCTAAAAGTTTGTAATTCCACATTTGTGGAGATAATAAGAAGCCAATTTTCTGTTCTTGCATATTGTTGTTGTTTCTCTATTTCTGTTATGTGTTTGTGGTATTAAGGGGAGCACCCTTCATCAGGTGGTATCAGAGCAGGAGTCCTTGAGTGTGTAAACAGATCACCGACCATGAGGTAGTTTGCACCAGGACCGTGGCTAGAGTTTCAGCGTGCATCGCGAAAATGCCTCCACGAAGGGAACGTGGCGGAAGAGCTGGTGTTGTAACACCTGAGGTTAGAGAGCTGCAAAGACAAGTGCAAGC
Source organism: Chamaecyparis obtusa (assembly GCA_027943335.1). Classification (NCBI taxonomy): domain Eukaryota; kingdom Viridiplantae; phylum Streptophyta; class Pinopsida; order Cupressales; family Cupressaceae; genus Chamaecyparis; species Chamaecyparis obtusa. The sequence goes on along the minus strand of BSBK01004622.1, from coordinate 1,405,748 downwards.
ATTGCAAGAAGAGATTCGTAGAGGAATGAATCTTAATGTCAGAGATGAAAGCGAGGATGAAGCTGAAGAAGAATATCAAGAAGGAGAAGTCGAAATTGTGAACCAGGAGGAAGAAAGACTTTTTCGGGCCATTTCTAAGATTGGGAAAAGACCTAAGATTGAGGTTCTTACATTTCCTAGACATCTTAACCCAGAAGAATTGATCTAATGGATCAACGAATGTGAGGAATATTTTGAGTATGAAGATGTTGAGGATCCTGATAGGGTTAAATTTGCGAAAGCCAGACTGAAAGGTCATGCGAAGATATGGTGGCAAGAGATTCAGTTGGAGCGAAATAGAAGGGGAAAGGAGAAAATCACGAGATGGGATCGGATGGTGGATAAATTGAAGCGACAGTTCATTCCTGTTGATTATGAGCTTGACCTACTGAAGAAAATGTAGAGTTTGAAGCAAGCAGGAAGATCTGTTCAGGAGTATACAGAGGAGTTCTATCGACTTCTCATCAGAACAGGCCACGCAAAAGCTAATAAGGAGAAAGTTGCCTGGTACCTTAATGGGTTAAAGCCAAGCATTCAGGAGGAGCTGAATCTGGTTCGAATGAACAGTATTGAAGAGGCATACCAGTTTGCCCTAAAAGTAGAGGAAAAGCTGAACAAGAAGTTTGAGAGCAGAAAAAATGGAAGAGGTCGCGGTGGACGATCTAGTGGACGGTCATATGGTGGCCGAAATGAGGATCCAAAAAAGAAGGATGAGGCCAGTAGTAGTCAGAATCAGCGAGGAAATAATTTCAATCGCTTCCAGGATCAGAATAATAGAGGAAGAGGAAGAGGACAAGGATCTGGAAGAGGTGGCTTCCGTGGAACATGTTTTCACTATGGAGAAGAAGGTCATAAGACATTTGAATGTCCTCAGCGCCAAGGCAGAACAGACAGGAGAAATGAAGGCCAAGCCAGAGTTGCACATGTAGATGAAGATGCGAGATCATCAAATTCTGAAGATGCTGAAAGAGGAGAAACATTGATTAACAGAAGAGTCTTGTTGAGTGGTGAGAATGAACCTGAGCAAAGGAGGAGCCTGTTTCGCACCAGGTGCAAGTGTGAAGGTAAATGTTGTGATGTGATTATTGATAGTGGAAGCACTGACAATTTGGTGTTAGAAGAGATGGTGACAAAGTTGAAGCTCAAGAGACAGAAACACCCACATCCATATCGGATTGCCTGGGTACAGGATGACCACAAGGTCATGGTCAATGAACAATGTCTGGTGAAGTTCAAGATTGGCGGATACCAAGATGAGGTATTGTGTGATATCATATCTATGGATGCATGTCATATGTTGTTGGGTAGACCATGGCAGTTTGACAGATGTGCTGTACATGATGGTCGTGCGAATACCTATTCCCTGACAAAGGATGGAGTGCGACATAAACTAAAACCATTGAAGGAGACTGAAGAAAAGGTATATGGTAATGCAAGGATAACTTTTGTTAATGGAAGAAATTTTCTAGATGGTATGAGGCATGAGCATGTATGTTTTTCTTTAATTCCAAAAGCTGGTAAAGAGGAAGTAGAAGATGTTCCTGTAGAAGTTGCAGATTTGTTGAATGAGTTTCAGGATATTGTATCCGATAACGTGCCTGATGGATTACCACCAGTCAGGAAGATCAGTCATCAGATGGACTTGATCCCAGGAGCGAGTTTGCCGAATAAGGCAACACACAGAATGACACCTGCAGAAAGTGAGGAGTTGAACAGACAAGTACATGAACTATTATAGAAAGGATTGATCTGTGAGAGTCTGAGTCCCTGTGCTGTAACAGCAGTATTAGCACCAAAGAAGAATGGAGAATGGAGGATGTGTACAGATTCTAGGGCAATAAACAAGCTCACAATCAAGTACAGGTTTCCATTGCCACGAATGGATGATATTATGGACTGTTTGAGTGGAGCTGTGTATTTCTCAAAGATAGATCTGAAAAGTGGATATCATCAGATTCGGATTAGAGAAGGAGATGAATGGAAGACTGCCTTCAAGACAAAGGAAGGACTGTATGAGTGGTTAGTCATGCCTTTTGGGCTAACCAATGCACCGAGCACTTTCATGCGGCTCATGAACGAGGTTCTGAAAGAATTTCTAAGTAAGTTTGTCATTGTTTACCTAGATGATATTTTGATCTTTAGTAAGACATTGGATGAGCATATGATGAATATTCGTATGGTATTTGAGAAGTTGAGAGAAGAGAAATTGTTGATTAATTTGAAGAAGTGCAGTTTTGTGAAGAAAGAGTTAGTGTATTTGGGATTTGTAATTTCAACAGAAGGTCTAAAAATGGACCCAGAGAAGGTACAGGCTATCCTTGAATGGCCTACTCCAAGGAGTGCTACTGAGGTAAGATCTTTTCATGGTCTAGCTAGCTTTTATAGAAAGTTTATCAGAAATTTTAGCAGTATTTGTGGACCCTTGACTAAAACAATGAGAGGGGATAGAAAAGAGTTTAAGTGGACTAATGGGGCAGAAAATAGTTTTCAGTTGTTGAAACAAAAAGTTACAGAACAACCCATTTTAGCACTTCCAGATTTTAATAAGGTGTTTCAAGTATATTGTGATGCTAGTGGTACTGCAATAGGAGCTATTATGAGCCAAGAAGGTAAACCTGTTGCTTATTTCAGTGAGAAGTTAAATGATGCCAAGAGGAAATATTCTGTTTATGATCAGGAATTTTATGCTATAGTTCAGGCATTAAAGAAGTGGAGACATTATCTGCTTCCTAAGGAGTTTGTTTTGTATACTGATCATCAAGCTTTGCAATATTTGAATAGTCAAGGAAAATTGAATCAAAGGCATTTGAAATGAGTTGAGTTTTTGCAGAGTTATACATTTGTTTTGAAACACAGGAGTGGAAAGTCTAATAGGGTTGCAGATGCTCTTAGCAGAAGGCAACTATTGCTGACAGAAATGCAGATTGAAGTGGTTGGGTTCAAGGAACTCAAGAATTTATATCCAGAGGATCCTGATTTTGGTGAAGCTTGGAAAGCTTGTACAGAACCTGTTACTCTAGACAGGACAAAATGGTTGGATTTCATCATCCAGGATGATATGCTATTCAGAGGGAATCAGTTGTGCATTCCACGAAGTTCTATGAGGGAGAATGTCATCAAGAAGAAGCATAGTGGAGGATTGGCTGGACATTTTGGTCGTGATAAAACCCTTGGTCTGGTTAGTGAGAATTATTATTGGCCACAGTTGCAGCAAGATGTGAAGAAGTTTGTACAGAGTTGTAGAGTATGTCAGATGGCGAAAGGAGTGAAGCAGAATACAGGGTTGTATCAACCATTACCCGTACCAGAGAAGCCTTGGGAGGATATCAGCATGGACTTTGTTCTTGGTTTACCGATGACTCGGCGGGGACATGATTCAATTTTTGTGGTGGTTGACAGATTTTCAAAGATGGCACATTTCATTCCCTGCAAAAAGACTAATGATGTTGTTCATGTAGCAGAATTGTTTTTCAGAGAAGTAGTGAGACTTCATGGTTTTCCAAAGACCATAGTTTCAGATCGGGACACTAAGTTTGTTGGATATTTCTGGCGTACGTTGTGGAAGAAGTTGAAGACAGATTTGAAGTTCAGCTCATCACATCATCCACAGACTGATGGACAAACAGAGGTGGTGAATAGGAGTTTGGAAAATTTGCTGAGATGTTTGGTTGGAGATAAGCCAACAGGATGGGATTTGATTTTACCATAGGCGGAATTTGCATACAATAATTCTGTCAACAGGAGCACTGGTAAATCACCATTCCAGATTGTATATAGAAGTAGTCCAATAAATGCATTTGAATTAAGGAAGATAGATAAAGGAGAAATAAGTAGTGCTGAAGCTGAAGATTTTGCAGAACACTTGAAGAACATCCATGAAGAGGTGAGGAAGCATATTACCAAGATGAACGCACAGTATAAGGCTAAGGTAGATGAGAAAAGGAGGTATAAAAAATTTCAGGTTGGTGATGAAGTCATGGTTCATTTGCGGAAGGAGCGGTTTCCAGTTGGTACATATAACAAACTGAAAATGAAGAAGTTTGGACCATGTAGGATACTGAAGAAACATGATTCAGCAAACGCATATGAGGTAGAATTGCCTACTAAGCTAAATATTTCACCAATTTTTAACATTTCAGATCTGACAGAGTATCATAAAGGAGGTGTTGAAGATGAGATCACAACAGCACAGTGGAGTATTCCAGCAACTAGTTCAGACACTAAGGAGATCGAAGATATACTGGACAGTCGTGTTGGTAGAAGCACAAGGAACATGACATATGAAGAATATCTGGTCAAGTGGAAAGGATGACCTGTTGAAGATTCATCATGGTTGACAAAGGAGGAGGTTAGCCATCTTGGTTTTTCCTCTGCACACCTGAGTCGTGACAGGGTCACTTCTCAAATTACCCTGGGTGTCTGATGCAGGAGCATCCTGGGTGTAAGAGCAATCTTGCCTCGCCCAAAAATATTTCTATTTTTTTTATATTCAATAAGGGCTATTTTGTGCAGAGCTGCTATTTATGAAAAGTTACTATTTTTGGTAATTTTCGTATGTGCTCAGAATGATCTGATTTCTTTCTTGGAGGTTCATTTTGGTCATATAAGCCTGCCAGTAAAGTTTCATTGCCAGATCAAGTGTATATTGGAAGATATTGAAGATTTTTGGTATTGGCAGCAGGGTACAGAAACTTTGAACTCAGTTTTGAAGGCTTTAGAGGCCCCGGATGAGGTCAAAAATTTGGGTGACGGGTGCTTGCGCTGGTCAAGCCTGTAGAGCGCTTCGTGACATTTTTGAAATGGGGTTATAATAGCCGATCAGGTCAACTGGTGATGACTTATGGTCTTCGGAAGTTGGGCCACCCGAAATGGCAGAAAATAATTTTCTTCAAAATTTCTGTTCAGGTTTCAAAGGTTATCTTGAGCCGACTATGATGTAATAAAATGTAAAATAAAATAATTCTAAGTTTGGTCGGCCTTATTGGCTAAAATTCTGGAACCTTCCAAGCGGTGGAAAATTGCCTATATAAGGAAGGCTGTATTATTGTCTTAGGCAGTTCAGAATAGTTATGGGTAGTAGATCTGGGTAATAGCTCGAGGCTTTGTCCTATAGAATATTGTAAGAGAATGCCCATGTGGCTTTGCATATTGTAATTCTGAAAGTTTGTAATTCCACATTTGTGGAGATAATAAGAAGCCAATTTTCTGTTCTTGCATATTGTTGTTGTTTCTCTATTTCTGTTATGTGTTTGTGGTATTAAGGGGAGCACCCTTCATCAATAACATTCTTTTGTATACTTAGGCTTTGTTAGGAATGAATGTTGAAGCCTTTGGCAGTCATTCTGTAGCAATGGTTGTTGCATTCATGACTATGATTGTCATTGATGTCAACACAGTGATATTCTAAAGTTTAGAAGAAAAGCAGACACAGTTTTGTTTTGCACACATGTTATATTGTAGATTGAGTTATGCGCAATTGATGGTATGTTCTTTGTTGTGTTATTAGCCTATGGTTAAGAGCACAAAAAGAAATTCATTTATTCATGAAAGCTATAAGCATTTTGGTGGAAGCAGTATTCTGGCAGTATTCCTGTGTAGCGGTTTTTGGTAATCGAAGGATATCTCCTAACCGGGATGAAATCTGATTCTACGTAGTTAAAGGAAAGTTTGAGACTCATTGGTGGTGATGTGGTTCATAGTGAAAATTTTGAGGTCACACGATTGGAAAGTTATTGTATCTGGAAACTGACAGTTTTATGTAATTTTGATGTAGCATGTTGAAATTATTATTTTATATTTGCATGCCGACTCATTTGTAATTATTTGAGTGTGGTATAAAGGAAAGAATGTTTTTCTTGTTATGTGAGGATTGTAATAGTTTTGATATGAAGTTGTGAAAGTTGTGATGTGAATGTATGCATGAAGTGAAGAAAAGAGCTAATTCAGTGATGAAGGAAGACTTGTGAAGTACAAAAATCTGGATTTGTGATCTTGTGTAGCAAAAAGTGTGATTTTGGCATAGTGTGAAGGAGGTAACATATTTCATATTATTCTATTGAATAATCCTAAGATCTTTTGGACAATGAATTCAGAGATCTTGCCTTGAAGCTGTTTGGGCAGTGGGTCCTTCTGTCTTCCATAACTCCTAACAGGGTTAGAATATTTTAACAGGGATTCAAAATCTCCTAACAGAGATTCATATGTACTGAATGTATTTCATAAGACTCCTAACAAGGTCCATCCTCTAACAAAGAACTTTCATATTAGTGCATCATTTTGTGGGCATCATTCCCACGGGGGTTTACTCTTTGATCAAAAGGTTCCCTAGTTAACATATCTTGTGTTATTGTGTCATTGTGTATAATTATCTTTTTATGGTTGGTTACTGCATTAATTATATGGTTTAAAGCTATTGAATTTGATATTGAAGTTAATGTTGATAAATGGTTTAACTATCAGATAACTAATTCACCCCCGCCCCCCACCCCCCCCCCCCCCCCTCTTAGTTATCTTGGTGGTCTTTACTTTGTAACAATTGGTATCAGAGCGATAGGTCCTTGAAAGAGAAGTTTAACAACTTAAGGAGATCTATGGAAAATTTCAGGAAAGAAAGCCCTAAGTTTGATGGAGTAAATTTTGACAGCTGGAAAGAAAAGATGAAGACACATCTCTTGTGTTTAGGACCAAGTTATTGGTTGATTACAAAGAATGAAAGGACTATAATTGAAGAAGACAATCTTGAAACAAGTTCTAAAGATGAGGTAGATATATTTATGTGTAACATACTTGCAAGAGAAGCACTTTTATCAACACTTCCGGAGAATGAATACAGTCAGGTAAAAGGTTTAACTAAATCTCATGATATTTGGAAAGCTTTACATTCTACTTTTGAAGGTGATGAACATGCAAAGAAAGCTAGGTTACATAATTGGATTTGTGCATTTGAAGACATAAGAATGATAGAAGATGAATCTATTAGAAGTTATATTGGTAGGATGTCAAAAATTGTTGCAGGAATAAAGTCTTATGGAGGTGAAAAGACAAAGAATGAAGTAATATGGAAGAGAACATTGACACCAGTATTTAGGTAGACTACACAAATGATTAAACAAGTGATACCTTGTACACCAAACTTTTCAAGAGAGACCCTTCTTGAAAGATTGGAAGTAGCAGAGATGAATTTGAGATTATTAGGAGAACTACCTAGAGTGGAGACAACATTCAGTGCTCTTAGCATCAGACCTACTTTGTCTAGAAGTACAAGTGTGAATGGAGATTATGCCAGCAGTAGCAAATCCAAATTTGATGAAGATAAGAAGATTGAAGAAGGTATTGCCTTGCTTGTGAAAAGAGAACCAGATGGTAAGAAAATCTTTAAATGTTGGACATGTCAAGAATATGGTCATTTTGCATCTAAGTGTCCTAAGAGAGTTAAGAAGTATAGAAACAATTTTAAGCCTAGAAGATATAAAGAATGTTATTATGCAAATGATGAAGAAATTGAAGCAGGAATTGAAAGACATTTGAGTGACAGTGATAATGATAACTTTGATGACATAGGATTCGTAGCAATTAAGGAAGAAAATTATGAATCTGATATTAAAGAAAAAAAATCCTTAGTTTCCCAAGTTGAAAAGAAAGATGATTGGATTATAGATAGTGGTTGTTCACATGATATGACTAGTGATAAAGGAAAATTCATAAAGTTTAACAATTATGATGGAGGAATTGTTAGAGTTGGTAACAATGCACCTTGTTTGATTAAAGGTATAGGATCTATTACTCTTGATGGAAAAACTAATACTGATGATGTTTACTTTGTTGATGGATTGAAACATAATCTTTTGAGTGTTGGACAGTTAGTGGATAAGGGATATCAAGTTTGGTTTACTGAGAAAACTTGTGTGATTAAGGATAAAGATAGAAATCTAATTGGAACTGGATCTAGAACCAGAGGTAATGTATTTCAGTTGAACTCTACTGAGATGACATGCTTGATGACTAAGATTGATGACAGTTGGTTATGGCATAGAAGGTTTTGTCATATAAACTTTGATAATATTGTGAAAGTAAGTTCTACACTTGCAGTAAGAGTTTTACCTAAGATTATGAAGCCTACTAACATGATTTGCAAGGAATGTGTGATGGCTAAGTAGAAAAGGAGTTCATTTCCTAGCAAGAAGTTCACATCTACAGAAAAGTTGGAGATTGTTCATACAGACTTGAGCGGTCCTACTAGGACTAGAGGATCCTATGGAGAAAGGTGATTTGGCAAAGATATTTTGGAGAGAAGTAGTGAATACAGCAGTATATACAATGAACAAAGTACAAATCAAAGCAAACACAGACAAGACACCTTATGAATTGTGGTTTAGACATGCACCCTCAGTTAAGTATTTTAGAATTTTTGGAAGCAAATGTTATATTAAGAGAGATGATGATATAAGAAAGTTTGATCCTAAAAGTGATGAAGGAATTTTTCTTGGATATTCTTCAGAAAGCAAAGCATATAGATGTTACAATAAGAGAACTAAAACTATTGTTGAAAGTGCAAATGTAAAAGTTGATGAGAATTTTAAAATTCAAGAAATAATGCTTGATTATGAACCTGATGAAGGAACTAACCCTCAGCCTAACATTGAAACTACTGAACAATTTTTTGAGACTAACAATGAATTGTTGAATGAAAGTCATGTTGAAGAAAACAAAGAAGAATCTACAGCTGAAGAAAGATCAGTGACTATGACACCTAAAAGGTATATATCAAGACATCATCCTATTGAGAAAGTTATTGGAAGTTTGGAAAGAGGAGTTATGACTAGAAAAAAGGTACATTTATGTTTGATTTCTCAAATTGAACCTAAGTCTACTAATGAAGCTTGTGAAGATGAACATTGGATTAAAGCTATGAAAGAAGAATTGGATCAGATTGAAAAGAACAAGACATGGGAATTGGTCCCTAGACCTAAAGACAAAAATGTGATTGGAACTAAATGGGTATTCAGGAACAAGATGAATGAACAAGGAGAAGTAATTAGAAATAAAGCAAGATTGGTATGTAACGGATACTCACAACAAGAAGGAATTGACTATGAAGAGACTTTTGCCCCTGTGGCAAGACTTGAAGCAGTAAGAATATTTTTGGCTTATGTAGCATTTAAGAAATTCAAAGTGTATCAGATGGATGTGAAGTTAGCATTTCTGAATGGTGAATTAGAAGAAGAAGTCTACATTGAGCAGCCTGAAGGTTTTCCTTTGACTCAAGAATGAGACATGGTATGTAAACTAAAGAAAGCATTGTATGGACTAAAGCAAGCACCTAGAACTTGGTATGCTAGATTAGATAAGTATTTGTTAAAATTAGGATTTACAAAAGGAACAGCTGATAGTAACTTATACACAAAAAAAATTGAGAATGGTTTGTTAGTTTTGGTTATTTTTGTTGATGACATTATTTTTGGAGGAGAAGATGAAGCTAGTGACAAATTTGCTGATGAAATGAAGACAGAATTTGAAATGAGTATGATTGGAGAAATGAAATACTTTTTGGGATTACAGATAACACAAAATAAAGATGGTATCTTTATAAGTCATACAAAGTACTTGAATGATTTGTTGAAAAGATTCAGTATGGAGAATTGTAAACCAATTGGAACACCTATGGTTACAGGACATAAACTATCTAGTAAAGATGAGACACCAGAAGTTGAGCAAAAGAAATACAGATCTATGATTGGTGGATTGTAGTACTTGACACACACTAGACCAGATATACAACATTCAGTTGGAATGGTAGCAATATTTCAAGCTGAACCTAGAGAGTCACATTATGCAACAGTAAAAAGGATATTGAGATATCTTAGAGGCACAATGGACTATGGACTATGGTATGAAAATTTTGATGATTTTACCCTATGTCCATATACTAATGCTAATTGGGGAGGCAGAGTTGATGATAAGAAAATCACCAGTGGTGAAGCTTTTTTTCTTGGAGGAAGATTAGTTTCTTGGTTGATCAAAAAGCAAAATTGTATCTCACAGAGTACAGTAGAAGTAGAATATGTAGCAACAGCAAACAATTGTAATCAAATAATTTGGATGAAGCAAATGTTGATGGACATTGGAATCAAGTTTGATGAGCCTATTGTCATATATTGTGATAATACAAGTACAGTTAGTATGTCTAAGAATCTGGTTTTACATTCTAAAACTGATGCAGGAGCATCCTGTGTGTAAGAGCAATCTTGCATCACCCAAAAAAATATTTCTATTTTTGTATTCAATAAGGGCTATCTTGTGCAGAGCTACTATTTATGGAAACTTGCTATTTTTAGTAAGTTGGTCTTACGATCTCGAAATGTTCTGATTTCACATATGGAGGTTCATCTCAGTCATATCAGCCTGCCAGCAAAGTTTCATGGCTAGATCAGGTCTAGTTTTGAAGATATTGAAGATTTTTGGTATTGGCAGCAAGGTACAAAAACTTCGAACTCAGTTTTGAAGGCTTTAGAGTCCCTAAATGAGGTCAAAAATTTGGGTGACGGGTGCATTGCATTGACCAAGTCTGTAGAGTGCTTTGTGGTGTTTCCAGAATGCGGTTATAATAGTCAATCGAGTCAACGGGTGATAACTTATGGTCTTCGAAAGTTGGGTCACCTGAAATGGCGAAAAATAATTTTTCTTCAAAATTTCTGTTTGGGTTTCAAAACTCATTTTGAGCTGACTTTGATGTAATAAATTGTAAAATAAAATAATTTCAAGTTTGGTTGGCCCTGAGGGCTAAATTTTTAGAACCTTCTCGGACAGTGGAAATTGCCTATATAAAGAAGACCCATAGTGTTGTCTAGGGCAGTTCTGGGTAGTAGATCTGGGTATTGATTTGAGGCTTTGTCCTACATAATATTGTAAGGGAATGCCCATGTGGCTTTGCATATTGTAATTCTGAAAGTTTGTAATTCCACATTTGTGGAGATAATAAGAAGCCAATTTTTTGTTCTTGCATATTATTGTTGTTGTTTCTCTATTTTTGTTATGTGTTTATGGTATTAAGGGGAGCACCCTTATCAAGTGGTATCAGAGTAGGAGTTTTTGAGTGTGTAAATAGATCACCGACTATGAGGCAGTTTGCATCAGGACCATGGTTAGGGTTTCAGTGCGCATCGTGAAAATACCTCCACGAAAAGAACGTGGCGGAAGAGCTGGTGCTATGACACCTGAGGTTAGAGAGCTATAGAGGCAAGTGCAAGCATTGCAAGAAGAGATTCATAGAGGAATGAATCTTAATGTCAGAGATGAAAGTGAGGATGAAGCCAAATAAGAATATCAAGAAGGAGAAGCTAAAGTTGTGAACCAGAAGGAAGAAAGACTTTTTCAGGCGATTTCCAAGATTGGGAAAATACCTAAGATTGAGGTTCTTACATTTTCTAGAAATCTTAACCCAGAGGAATTGATCAACTGGATCAATGAATGTGAGGAATATTTTGAGTATGAAGACATTGAGGATCCTGATAGGGTTAAATTTACGAAGGCTAGACTGAAAGGTCATACGAAGATCTAGTGGCAAGAAATTCAATTGAAGCGAAATAGAAGAGGGAAAGATAAAATCACAAGATGGGATCGGATGGTGGATAAATTGAAGTGACAGTTCATTCCTGTTGATTATGAGCTTGACCTACTAAAGAAAATACAAAGTTTGAAGCAAGCAGGAAGATCTGTTCAGGAGTATACAGAGGAATTCTATCGACTCCTCATCAGAAAAGGCCATGCAGAAGCTGATAAGGAGAAAGTTGCCCGATACCTTAATAGGTTAAGGCCAAGCATTTAGGAGGAGTTGAATCTGGTTCGAATGAACAGTATTGAGGAGGCATACCAGTTTGCCCTAAAAGTAGAGGAAAAGTTGAACAAGAAATTTGAGAGCAGACAAAATGGAAAAGGTCATCGTGGAAGATCTAGTGGACGGTCATATGGTGGCCGAAATGAAGATCCGAAAAAGAAGGATGAGGCCAGTAGCAGCCAGAATTAGAGAGGAAACAATTCCAATCATTTCCAAGATCAGAATAATAGAGATCAGAGAGGAAGAGGAAGAGGACAAGGTTCAGGAAGAGGAGGCTTTCGTGGAACATGTTTTCACTGTGGAGAAGAAGGTCATAGGGCATTTGAATGTCCTCAACGCCAAGGAAGGACAGATAGGAGGAATGAAGGCCAGGCTAGAGTTGCACATGTAGATGAAGATGTCAGATCATCAAATTCTCAAGATGCTGAAAGAGGAGAAATGCTAATTAACAGAAGAGTCTTGCTGAGTGTTGAGAATGAACCTGAATAAAGGAGAAGCCTATTTCGCAATAGATGCAAGTGTGAGGGTAAATGTTGTGATGTGATTATCGATAGTAGAAGCACTGACAATTTGGTGTCAGAAGAGATGGTGACAAAGTTGAAGCTCAAGAGATAGAAACACCCACATCCATATTGCATTACCTGGATGCAGGATGACCACAAGGTCATGGTCAGTGAACAGTGCCTAGTAAAGTTCAAGATCGGCGAGTACCAAGATGAGGTACTATGTGATATAATATCTATGGATGCATGTCATATGTTTTTGGGTATACCGTAGCAGTTTGACAGATGTGTTGTACATGATGGACGTGCAAATACCTATTCCCTAAAAAAGGATGGAGTGCGACATAAGCTAAAGCCATTGAAAGAGACCAAAGAAAAGGTATGTGGTAATGCAAGAATAACTTTTGTTGATGGAAGAAAATTCTTAGATAGTATGAGACATGGGCATGTGTGTTTTGCTTTAATTCCAAAAGCTAGTAAAGAAGAAGTAGAGGATGTACTTGTAGAGGTTGCAGATTTGTTGAATGAGTTTCAAGATATTGTATTTGATAATGTACCTGATAGATTACCACCTGTAAGGAAGATCAGTCATCAGATGGATTTGATTCCAAGAGCCAGTTTGTCAAACAAGGCAGCACATAAAATGACACCAGCAGAAAGTGAAGAGTTAAACAGATAAGTACATGAGTTGTTACAGAAGGGATTGATTCAGGAGAGCCTGAGTCCATGTACTGTACCAGCAGTATTAGCACCAAAGAAGAATAGAGAATGGAGGATGTGTACAGATTCTAGAGCAATAAATAAGATCACAATCAAGTATAGGTTTCCATTGTTACGAATGGATGATATTATGGACTGTTTGAGTGGAGCTATGTATTTCTCAAAGATAGATCTGAAGAGTGGATATCACCAGATTCGGATCAGAGAAGAAGATGAATGGAAAACTGCCTTCAAGACAAAGGAAAGACTGTATGAGTGGTTATTCATGCCTTTTGGGCTAACCAATGCACCAAGCACTTTCATGCGGCTCATGAATGAGGTTCTGAAAGAATTTCTGGGTAAGTTTGTCATTGTTTATTTTGATTTTTAGCAAGATATTGGAGGAACATATGATGCATATTCGTATGGTGTTTGAGAAGTTGAGAGATGAGAAATTGTTGACTAATTTGAAGAAGTGCAGTTTTGTGAAGAAAGAGTTAGTATATTTGGGATTTGTAGTTTCAGCAGAAGGTCTAAAAATAGACCCAGAGAAGGTACAGACTATCTTTGAATGGCCTACTCCAAGGAGTGCTACTGAAGTAAGATCTTTTCATGGTTTGGCTAGCTTTTACAAAAATTTTATCAAAAATTTTAGCAGTATTTGTGGACCCTTGACTAAAACAATGAGAGGGGATAGAAAAGAGTTTAAGTGGACTAATGGGGCAAAAAATAGTTTTCAATTGTTGAAACAAAAAGTTACAGAATAACCTGTTTTAGCACTTCTAGATTTTAATAAGGTGCTTCAAGTAGATTGTGATGCTAGTGGTACTGCAATAGGAGCTGTTATGAGCCAAGAAGGTAAACCTATTGCTTATTTCAGTGAGAAGTTAAATGATGCCAAGAGGAAGTATTTTGTTTATGATCAAGAATTTTATGCTATAGTTCAGGCATTAAAGAAGTGGAGACATTATCTGCTTCCTAAACAGTTTGTCATGTATACTGATCATCAAGCTTTGCAATATTTGAATAGTCAAGGAAAGTTGAATCAGAGGCATTTGAAATGGGTTGAGTTTTTGTAGAGTTATACATTTGTTTTGAAACATAGGAGTGGAAAGTCTAATAGGGTTGTGGATGCTCTTAGTAGAAGGCAACTATTGTTGATAGAGATTCAGATTAAAGTGGTTGGGTTCAAAGAACTCAAAAATTTGTATCCAAAAGATCCTGATTTTGGTGAAGCTTGGAAAGCTTGTACAGAACCTGTTACTCTAGACAAGATGAAATAGCTGGATTTTATCATCCAAGATGATATGCTATTCAAAGGGAGTCAGTTGTGCATTCTAAGAAGTTCTATGAGGGAGAATCTCATCAAAGAGAATCATAGTGGAGGATTGGTTGGACATTTTGGTCGTGATAAAACCCTTGCTTTGGTTGGTGAGAATTATTATTGACCACAATTGCAGCAAGATGTGAAGAAGTTTGTACAAAGTTGCAGAGTATGTTAGATGGCGAAAGGAGTGAAGCAAAATACAGGGTTGTATCAGTCATTACCTGTACCAGAGAAGCCTTGGGAGGATATCAGTATGGACTTTATTCTTGGTTTACCGAGGACACAGCGGGGACATGATTCAATTTTTATAGTAGTTGATAGATTTTTGAAGATGACACATTTCATTCCCTGCAAGAAGACTAATGATGTTGTTCATGTAGCAGAATTATTTTTCAGAGAAGTAGTGAAACTACACGGTTTGCCAAAGACCATAGTTTCAGATAGAGACACTATGTTTGTTGGATATTTCTGGCGTACATTGTGGAAGAAGTTGAAGATAGATTTGAAGCTCAGTTCATCACATCATCCACAGACTGATGGACAGACAGAGGTGGTGAATAGAAGTTTAGGAAATTTGCTGAGATGTTTGGTTAGAGATAAGCCAATAGGATAGGATTTGATTTTACCACAGCCAGAATTTGCATACAATAATTCTGTCAACAGGAGCACTGGTAAATCACCATTCCAGATTGTATATGGAAGTAGTCCAAGAAATGCATCTGAGTTGAGAAAAATAGATAAAGGAGAAATAAGTAGTGTTGAAGTTGAGGATTTTACAGAACACTTGAAGAACATCCATGAGGAAGTGAGGAAGCATATTACCAAGATGAATGCACAGTATAAGACTAAGGCAGATGAGAAAAAGAGGCATAAGGAATTTCAGGTTGGGGATGAAGTCAAGGTTCATTTGCGGAAGGAGCGATTTTCAGTTGGTACATATAACAAGCTGAAAATGAATAAGTTTGGACCATGTAAGATACTGAAGAAGCATGATTCAGGAAATGCATATGAGGTAGGATTGCCTACTGAGCTAAATATTTCACCAGTGTTTAACATTTTAGATTTGATAGAGTATCATGAAGGAGGTGTTGAAGATGAGGTTGCAGCAACATAGTGGAGTATTCCAGCAACCAGTTTTGATATCAAGAAGATTGAAGACATACTAGACAGTCGTGTTGGCAGAAGCACAAGAAACAAGACATATGAAGAGTATTTGGTTAAATGGAAAGGACGACCTCTTGAAGATTCATCATGGCTAACAAAGGAGGAGGTTAACCGTCTTGGTTTTCCTCTGCACACTTGAGTCGTGACAGGGTCACTTCTCAAATTACCCCGGGTGTCTGATGCAGGAGCATCCTGGGTGTAAGAGCAATCTTGCATCACTCAAAAAATATTTCTATTTTTGTATTCAATAAGGGCTATCTTGTGCAGAGCTACTATTTATGGAAACTTGCTATTTTTAGTAAGTTGGTCTTACGATCTCGGAATGTTCTGATTTCACATATGGAGGTTCATCTCAGTCATATCAGCCTACCAGCAAAGTTTCATGGCTAGATCAGGTCTAGTTTTGAAGATATTGAAGATTTTCGGTATTGGTAGCAGGGTACAAAAACTTTGAACTTAGTTTTGAAGGCTTTAGAGGCCCCAGATGAGGTCAAAAATTTAGGTGACAAATGCATTGCCCTAGTCAAGCCTGTAGAGTGCTTCGTGGCGTTTCCAGAATGAGGTTATAATAGCCAATCGGGTCAATGGGTGATGACTTATGGTCTTCAGAAGTTGGGTCACCTAAAATGGCGAAAAATATTTTTTCTTCAAAATTTCTGTTTGGATTTCAAAACTCATTTTGAGCCAACTTTGATGTAATAAATTGTAAAATAAAATAATTCCAAGTTTGGTCGACCCTGAGGGCTAAATTTCTAGAACCTTCTCGAGCGATGGAAATTGCCTATATAAAGAAGGCTCGTAGTGTTGTCTAGGGTAGTTTTGGGTAGTAGATCTAGGTATTGATTCGAGGCTTTGTCCTACAGAATATTGTAAGGGAATGCCCATGTGGCTTTGCATATTGTAATTCTGAAAGTTTGTAATTTCACATTTGTGGAGATAATAAGAAGCCAATTTTCTGTTCTTGCATATTATTGTTGTTGTTTTTCTATTTCTGTTATGTGTTTGTGGTATTAAGGGGAGCACCCTTCATCAAAAACAAAGCATATAGAGATCAAGTATCATGTTGTAAGAGAGAAAGTTGCAGATAAAGAAGTTAGACTGGAGTACATAAGCACAAAGGAGCAGATAGCAGATATATTTACTAAGTCTTTGCCTAAGAATACATTTGAGTATCTGAGAGGTATGCTTGGGGTTATGCCCCAACCTACTTTTGAGTAATGATGTATTTGGTTGCATCCGTCTAGTGGTTTATGGCCCTATCAATTTTTTGGATTGGATGTTGGTACTTCCTCTATGGGGGAGTATGTGTATCTGAGCTGAGCCATTAAGGACCCTTGTGAATGTATTTTCTGAATAGTGTCTTTTGACATTGAGCTATGATTTGACATAGTGATAGAATTTATGTCATTGATGTCAATGGGGGAGAGAATCATGAAAAATAGTAAGGAA
The DNA here is from genome assembly GCA_027943335.1 of Chamaecyparis obtusa. Classification (NCBI taxonomy): domain Eukaryota; kingdom Viridiplantae; phylum Streptophyta; class Pinopsida; order Cupressales; family Cupressaceae; genus Chamaecyparis; species Chamaecyparis obtusa. The sequence goes on along the minus strand of BSBK01004622.1, from coordinate 1,388,734 downwards.
CTACATTTGTTGGAGAGGTTGAATAGGATAACGAAGCAAGATTTGATTGATGAAGAGTAGCAGTGCAATTGAGCAGCAGTGATTGGATTTTTGGAACATTGGATGTTTTTCATCTATGTTGCCATCAATACCAATGGGGGAGATTGTTAGGAATGAATGTTGAAGCCTTTGGCAGTCATTTTGTAGCAGTGGTTGTTGCATTCATGACTATGATTGTCATTGATGTCAACATAGTGATATTCTGGAGTTTAGCAAAAAAGTAGGCATAATTTTGTTTTGTGCACATGTTATATTGTAGATTGAGTTATGTGCAGTTGATGGTATGTTCTTTGTTGTGTTATTAGCCTATGGTTAAGAGTGCAAAAAGAAATTCATTTATTCATGAAAGCTATAAGCATTTTGGTGGAAGCAGTATTCTAGCAGTATTCCTGTGTAGCAGTTTTTGGTAATTGAAGGATATCTCCTAATCGGGATGAAATCTGATTTTATGTAGTTAAAGGGAAGTTTGAGACTCATTGGTGGTGATGTGGTTCATAGTGCAAACTTCGAGGTCACACGATTAGAAAGTTATTGTATCTAGAAGCTGACAGTTTTATGTAATTTTGATGTAGCGTGTTGAAATTATTATTTTGTATTTGCATGCCGACTCATTTGTAATTATTTGAGTGTGGTATAAAGGAAGGAATGTTTTCCTTGTTATATGAGGATTTTAATAGTTGTGATATGAAGTTGTGAAAGTTGTGATGCGAATGTATGCATGAAGTGAAGAAAAGAGCTAATTCAGTGATGAAGGAAGACTTGCGAAGTACAAAGATCTAGATTTATGATCTTGTGTAGCAGAGAGTATGATTTTGGCACAGTGTGAAGGAGGTAACATATTTCATATTATTCTATTGAATAATCCTAAGATTTGTTGGACAGTGAGTTCAGAGATCTTGCCTTGAAGCTGTTTGGGCAGTCGGTCCTTCTGTCTTCCATAACTCCTAACAAGGTTAGAATCTTTTAATGTTAGGATTAACAAGGCAGAAATAACAATTATGTGCAAATATAACTAATATCATAAAATAATAAACCACACAGAATAGAACACAAGACACATAGATTTAACGTGGTTCACCCAATCCCTGGGCTACGTCCACCAACAGCGAATCCAATATTATTATTATCCAGTGATTACAACCTGATTACAATCCGTAATCCCTTACAGCCCAATTTTGCCGCAAGTACTAAAATCATCCATCATGAAAATCTCTAACCCTAAGCCATATTATACAATATTTTTCCGCTTTAGGGTTAGAATGAGTTATAAGTAGTCGGCCCAAATAACCGAAAAAGTAGTCGACCTCAAAAAAAAATTTCCTCAGGGGCTACGCCCCCGAACCCCTACTCTTGGGGGCTGCCGCCCCCAAACCCCCGCTCGGGGCCCGGCCCGGCCCTGAACCCCGGTGAGGTCCAGAGGAAAAAATGTACAGTACTTTCCTGGATAGTACTTTCCTGATTAGTCACCACAAGCTAACAATCTCCCACTTGGTGACTGATCAGTATCCACACTATACTAAAAAACCTCCCACTTGGAGACTGATCCTGTAGCAATACCGCTACCCACATGAGGCTCCCACTGGATTGAACCACCTTGGACTCAATTGTTCCTTTATTTTGTTTAGTCTAGAAGACCAACTGAAGCTGAACATGAGTTCAACTTCTCCCTTGTTACTACTTTTGTAAACATATCTGCTGGATTATCATCAGTATGAATCTTTTCCAACCTTAACATACCATAGCATACATTAAGTTCCCTACAGCTGAAGCATAAGGTACCTTAGACAATTTAGTCTCTTCTTCTGGTGTCTTGGGACACATATCCTTAGTCAATTTCAAATGACCAGGCAAAGATGTGCTGACAGCTTTGGCATTTTCCATAGAGAAACGTTGCAACACCTTCTCAATATAATCAGCCTGAGATAGAGACAATTTCCTATTTTTCCTATCTCTACAAATTTTCATACCAAGGATTTGTTTTGCTGCCCCCAAATCCTTCATAGCAAAAGATTTTGCTAACTGTTGTTTCAACCCCTTAATGTGATCCATGTTAGACCTAGCTACAAGCATATCATCAACATATAAACATAAAATAATGTAGCTGTCATCATCCAACCTCTTAAAATAAACACAATGGTCAGAATGACACTGACTATATCCATGCCCATTCATAAAAGTGTCAAATTTAATATACCATTGCCGAGGTGCTTGCTTCAAGCCATATAAACTTTTCTGCAATCTGCACACCAAATTCTCCTTACCCTTGACCTCAAATCTTTGTGGCTGAACCATATATATTTCTTCATCCAAATCACCATGAAGAAAGGTTGTTTTAACATCAAGCTGCTCTAAATGCAAATCTTCAGTAGCCACAATACTTAAAACAGTACGAATAGAAGTCATTTTAACAACTGGAGAAAATATCTCATCAAAATCAATACCATGTTTCTGTGCAAATCCTTTAACGACTAATCTGACTTTAAATCTTTTCGTACCTCCATCCTCTTCTTTGATCCTGTAAACCCATTTATTCTGTAAAGCCCTTTTACCTGCAGGTAACTTATATAAATCCCATGTCTGATTTTTCAGCAAGGAGTCCATTTCATCTGTCATTGCAGACTCCCACTGAAGCTTTGTATCCACCTGCACAGCTTCATTATAACATTCAGGTTCACCAGCATCTGTTAACAGAATAGAATACAAAGATGGAGAAAATCTTTCTGGAGGTCTACTTAGCCTTGTTGACCGTCTAACACTCACTGGGGTGTGTGGTATTTGTTGTTATTGTTGTTAAGGAGCATAAGGAACTACTGGAACATGAACTTGTGGAGTATCATCCAGTACTACATAGTCATTTTCTTTCTTCTCATGCTGCAACAACAGATCTTTGTACAATACTTTCTCATTGAATATGACATCCCTGCTTCTTACAATTTTATGATTTTCAAAATCCCAAAGCCTATAACCAAATTCATCAATGCCATACCCAACAAATACATATTTCTTTGACTTAGCTTCCAGCTTGGTTCTATTTTTAGAATCTATAAGTGCAAAAGCTTCACAACCAAAGGTTTTGAGAAAAGAATAACTCACCTTCTTACCACTCCATGCTTCCTCTGGAATACCACAGTCCAAAGGAGTAGAGGGGCCTCTATTGATTAAATAAATAGCAGTGTTCACTGCCTCTGCCCACATATTTTTGGGCAGCCTAGCATGCAACCTCATACTCCTTGCACGCTCCATTATTGTCCTGTTCATGCGTTCAGCCACTCCATTTTCTTGTGGAGTCCTTGGTATAGTTTTTTGCCTACGAATACCATTAGAGGAACAATATTCTTCAAATTCTGTGCTGCAATACTCACCACCATTATCAGATCTGAGACATTTTAACTTTTTACCAGTCTCATTCTCAACCAAGCATTTCCATTTCTTAAAAGTTTGAAATACATCAGATTTCTGTCTAAGGAAATAAATCCATACTTTTCTTGTTGCATCATCTATAAATGTAACATAATACAGAGAGCCACCAAGGGAAGATATCTGAGCTGGTCCCCATACATCTGTATGCACAAGCTCTAATCTTTCATTTTTCTTTTCCTTCCCACTCTTCACAAAACTAACTCTCTTTTGTTTTCCATAAACACAACTTTCACAGAAATCCATATTGACACATTTCAGACCAGGTAAAACTTTCTTTGAATGAAGTAATTTCATACCTTTTTCACTCATGTGCCTGAGTCTGTTTTGCCACAGTGCTATGTCAGAATCTACAGCAACAGTTTGATGTTCTTCCTGCTCAACTGCAGCCACTATTCCTGAACATTCATTATCTTTTGAAACAATTAAAGTAGAAGGAACAGTATGACCTGTACAAAGATATAAGGTGCCTACTTTCACACCTTTTTCTACTACTAAGGAACCTTTTGAAACCTTCCAATTTTTATCATTAAAAGTAACTGTGCAACCCTCATCACCCAGTTGCCCTGCTGAAATTAAATTCCTACATTTTTCCTCTCGACCTCCCCGAACCCCGGCGAGGTCGAGAGGAAAAATGTACAGTACTTTCCTGGATAGTACTTTCCTGATTAGTCACCACAAGCTAACATATTTCACACAGTGTGAAGGAGGTAACATATTTCATATTATTCTATTGAATAATCCTAAGATTTGTTGGACAGTGAGTTCAGAGATCTTGCCTTGAAGCTGTTTGGGCAGTGGGTCCTTCTGTCTTCCATAACTCCTAACAAGGTTAGAATCTTTTAATAGGGATTCAAAATCTCCTAACAGAGATTCATATGTACTAAATGTATTTCATAAGACTCCTAACAAGTTTCATCCTCTAACAAGGAAATTTCATATTAGTGCATCATTTTGTGGGCATCATTCCCACCGGGGTTTACTCTTTGATCAAGAGGTTCCCTAGTTAACATATCTTGTGTTATTGTGTATGATTATCTTTCTATGGTTGGTTACTACATTAATTATATGGTTTAAAGCTGTTGAAGTTGATATTGAAGTTAATGTTGATAAATGGTTTAATTATCAGATAACTGATTCACCCCCCCCCCCCCCCCCCCCCCTCCCCCCTCTCAGTTATCTTAGTGGTCTTTACTTTCTAACAGGCTTGAAATTAGTTTTGAACTTCTTGACTCTTGTAGGACACTTAGATGCAAAATGACCAATCTTGTTACATGAAAAACATTTAAATGGTAACTAACCTTCATGTTTTCCTTTTCCTTTTCTTTCGTTCTTAGCAACCATAGCAATGAATTCATCTAGTTCTTTATCCTCATCTTCGTTATCAAAATTACCAAAAGTGTTCAAGGATTTCTTACCATGTACTTAGGCTTTGAAAGTTGTTTCACTTTTAGGCTCTATCTTCAATCTTGATATCTCGAATGCTGAAATCTTGTTGATTAAGGTCTCTCTTTTGAAGTCTTTTGAAAACTGCATAGTCTCATCTAGGATATTTATCTTTCTCTCATATTCTGTTGTTAGAGTAGTCATCAACTTATCCATTATGTCTTCTTCCAAAATTTCTCCACCATTGTTCTTGATTCTTGCAACTGCTTCATTAATTATTTGATTGTAGGCTCTAATGTTCTCTTCAAGTAGCATCTCCAAAGTATTATATCTTTTCTTCCATGTCTTTATGTGTGCATTCTTGGCTTGGATATTTCTTTTAAACATGTGTTCTAGATACTTCCATATTTTGTAGGCTTTATCTACTTTTTTGATCTCTGAAAACTCATTGTTAGATAAGGCACTGATAAGGGATTCTTTGGCAATTGCATTTTGAGTGAACATTTCCTTTTGTTTAATAGTTGTATCATCTTTTACAAGATCTTTTAGAGAGGGAATCTAAACATCTTGAGTAGCTACTTCAAAAATCTTAAAACCAATGCACTGCAAATGTGTTATCATTGTTCTTCTAGTCTAGATAATTCTCTCCATCAAACTTAGGACTTTCTTTTTTAAATAATGTCATCTAATCAATCTCAAGTTGTTAAACTTTCTCTTCGAGGCACTTGGCTCTGATACCAATTGTTAGGAATAGTCCTAAGAGATAACTAAGAGGGGGCGGGGGGGTGAATCAACTATCTACAAGATTCAATTATTTATCCAATTTAGCACAAAAGAACATTAAGCACATACCCAACAAAATAACACTTAACACAACACCACAATTTGGTTATAAGGAAACCCAAATAGGTAAAAACCCCAGTGGGAATTATCACCCACTATAAACTAAACTAGAGTATAATGATCCTTGTTAGAAGATCTTATAGCTCTGTTAGGATTTGATCTTTACAATGCATGAAGTACAGTGACTTGGTCAAGGATCAGACCCTGTTAGGAGTCTTTTACAAATAACCTTGTTAAAGGTGAGGACACACTGTTTGGGAGCACACTGCTTAAATGGTGAAAGTTTCAACCTTCTATTAAGAATGGGAACATTGAGAGGGAGGGGGTGAATCATTGTTCACTATATTTTAACTTTTCACTTTAATCTTTATACTGAACTTAAATGCTTAAGTACTAAAGAAAACATTCACATAAACATGAAACATGAAATCAACAAATGAAACCAATATGGTTATGGGGAAGCCCAAATAGGTAAAAACCCCAGTGAGAATTGACACCCACTAATATTTTGCACTAGTGTTTTGTGATCCTTGTTAGAAGATCCTTAACCCTGTTACAATTTTCTTTACAATGCTTTTAGTACAGTAGACCTTGTCAAGGGTCAGACCCTATTAGGAGTCTTTTACAATAGTCCATGTTAGGGGAGTGGATGTACTATCCTAGAGCTCACTGCTCAAGTGGTGAAGGCTACAACCTTCTGATCTCAGATACACACTATATCTGTAGGATGAATTATCACTGTGACACTGCTTGTTAGATCAATTCCTTTGATGTGATAATGCTTTGACCTCTAGAAAATCTCTAATACATATTCTAGTGTCTTCACACACTTCTGATCTACTTATTACAACTCACTATCAACTTCCATACTGAATACAATGGGCGCACCTTATATTTATATGCTCATACAAAATAAACAACTAGGTCAGCCCTTAGACCTAATACATACCACGCTTCCAAATGAATTGGCTTAAGCATGCTTACAAACAAGAAAGTATGCATATCGGCAACCTAAATACAATAAGTGCATAGCCTTTACAACATTACATTATATCTGCAAACCATAATACTAACTGTCGGCTTCATGCTCTATTCTTCTCTAGCACACACTAGTTGTGCAACTTCAACTAACTATAACTTTCTCATCCTTGCACATTTGATCATGTGCTCATAAACTAAGCATGAATATAGTCTAACCAACTTAACTTCTAGGGCACATACCATAATTCTTCCGTACGTGTGTGTGTTGATGCTCTGAGCTATAGGAACTCTGTACACTGTCCAGTCTTCAACACTTAACTGATTTATGATCTTCTCTTCAAGTGTGTTGACTCCAAACTGCTATATGACTTTGTTGTCATAATTACAACACTATATCAAGTCATATATATTAGTATAGACAACTTGCCAACAATCTCCCCCTTTTTCATTGATGGCAACAAAGGAATATGGCCAAGTTGCTAATTGTCCTTAATACAAAAAACTTTTGTTCTTCTATACATATACTTATATCTCCCTATACATATTATGATCCATATTCTATACACAACTCCCCCTTTGACATTAATGAAAAAGGTGTTACAAAAACTATATCTACATATACTCACTGAGGGAAAACATCCGAATATGCAATCTTAAGGTTCTAGATCTCCTTCTTCCAAAAAGTGATCAAAGAGTTTACTATCTGGAGATGGGCGCATAATGCATATTGAAGCTTCTCCATCTTCTTCAAGTCTTTGGTAGGACTTTGATCATATGTTACCATTGTGGCATCAATCTCCTTGATGTTCTGATTAAGGATGTCTAATGAGGGTGTAAGAGCATTCCTCAACTGAGTCGGTCTAGACCTTATCTTTGTCATCTCTTTCTCTACCTTGTCAATTTTGTCCAACTGACCTTGGTAGACATTATTGCACATGTTCACATCAGTGGATGTGTCTTTTACTAAAATCTTCACCTGCTCAATCATAGCTTCTACCTCTTGTATTTTCTTAAGATGGGCATCAGTAAGCTTATCCTGATCTATGCAGTCTGTGATGAATTTCCTTCCTTGATTAGCAAATTCTTTTAAAGATGCTTGACCAGTCTTGAGTGAATTCAAATCTAGTGCAAAGCTTCTCATCAACTCATTCAATCTCTTCTTCAGATACTTTTCTTCTACAGCTTGGGATGCAGATTCTTCAAGGCTTGAGAAATTACTTTTGAATTGAGAAATGATTGTACTTACATCATCAACAAAGTGTACCTTAGACACTTTCTTGTCTATTGGCAACAAAATGTTCAGTATGTTCATTGATTCCATAAGGAGAGGATTTCTCATTACTTGTTTCGCCTTTGCCTTCTCCATAGCTAGGACATTGAACTTAATCAGGTCTTCTTCTCTCCATGAGTCCAAACTGGATGTGTCAGGTGTCAAACTTGACAACAATGCTGAGGAGGGAGTGATGGGAGTGCTATCCATCACTTCTAGTTTTACCTTGGCCAGTTCAACAAAAGTTTCATCTTTCTCTTGTTCTTTTTCTTCTTCTTATTCTTTCTTTTCTTCCTCTTCCATTTTCTCTTATTCTTTCTCATCTTTTATATTTTCAATCAATACCTCTTCTTGATGAGTGGGAGGTGTGTTGCTGCATAAAATCTCAACTTCTTGTGTGCTCACAAAAGCTTCCTCAAACTTGTCCAATTGTGTGTCAGTGGCCCCCATGGCTATCTCCACATTATCAATGATAATGGTGTTATCCTTGAGTGATTCTGACATGGGTGCAAACTTGTCTGCCTCTAATTGTACTTCCACTATAGGTGCTAAAACCTGAGGCCCTGTAGAATGTACTTTGATGGTCTCTGACCCTTTGGTAACCATTATGGGTACATTAGCTATGGGCACAGTAGGTGGATACATGTTTCTATTCATAAATACCTTCTCAAAGGCTTTCTTTGTCTCTTTTGCAATTTGCTCATAATTTTTATCCATTATGTTCAGAGTTCTTGTCTTAGTTATGAGGTGAGGCTTTACCAAATCTAACAACAATTTCTTTTCTTCTAGTTCACACACAGGAAGGGTATCATCAAGAATCTTTTCCCTTATCTGCAGATCTTCCTCAATAGCCTGTCTCTTTTAGAATTCAAGGATATTCCATACATTGTCAAGAATCATTGTCTTTAGTTCCAAAACTGTCCTTTTGAACTTGATCATGTGCTTTATGATCATCTTATGAATCTCTGACTTGTCAATTTCACTATACTTATCATAAAACTTCCCTACTTGATCAATTCTTCCTTCATCAACTATTTTGGCACTTAGCACACTAAGATTGGATTTGAAGCTTACTTCAAGAGGTGCTTGAGTGTTCCTTTTGTTTTTTGTGAGTCGCAAGGATGGATGACTGGTGCCAACCTTTTTCTTCCTTTTAGGCATTGCCTTATACTTGAGAGGAGCAGTAAGGTCAATGGTTACCTTGGGCATAGAAGGAGTATCATCTTCTTTACCCTTCTAACTATCATCTTTTTCAATTTTCACCTTCTTCATCTTGGGATCATCAGACTTAGCTTCCACTGTGGATGCACTCTTAATTTCCAAAGCAATCTTTTCATCCCTTGCTTTATCAAGGTCTTCTTGAGACACACCATGAATCCTCAAGATCTCTGATGTGACTTTAGCAACCTTTCTTTTTGTTGTTGCGCTATTAAGTTTAGCATCTACTTCTCTGGTTTTCTCCTCATATGTTCCCCACCTAGGTTCATTAGGATCTTTGGGGGCTGATAGTAGTACCTGCACATATGCTTCAAGGACCTATTCCTCTACTTCATATCCAAGTAGATGAATCCATTTAGTTCTTGGCTCAACAGCTTCCATACAAGTTATGTCTATCTCCACCATAAAACAAATTGTATCCTTGTACTTTTCCATGATGCTCTCTGGAATCCTGTACCTCATTTGCATCTTAGCCCTGAAGGTCTTCAATTCCAATGTTGCATAATCTCTGAATGTACTCTTGGTGGATGCTTTGTTATATATATGTGACATGGTTGGAATGGACTTGTCCAAATACATATATGATACTCTCCCAACTATATGAAGGTACATGTAAATGATTAAAGACCGAAACCTAAATATTTTGGTCTTATCATGCTTGATGGCCTTGATGTTATCAATCAACTGTGCATGCAAGATCTCACACAAGTTGAACTCCCCATATTCCTTCACAAGTCTGATGGCTACTAGAATTGTGCCTGTAGACACACTATTCACCCTACTGGTGTGATGGAACCTGTATCCCAGTATCATTGACATCAATTTGATGTCTCCTTGTTCAATAGGCTCAATTGTCATACCGCATCTATTGCTCCTTGACTTACATGTCTGCTCCACCATCTTTCTGAAATCCTTGCCCATAGTAAGGACGACGCCTGTCCTAGAAAGGTTTGTCATCTCATATATCAAGTCACTGGTGATTCTTACTGGCACATCACCTATCCAAAATAGATCATCATGAATTCTGCTCAATAAAATCTTTATCCATTCTATCTCATAGAATTCATATGTCATAGCATACTCAACAATAGGGTGATCATTCCATTTAACATATTCATCCATGAATGTTTTGTCTGGTTTCAACATGGTATCCATGTGCACCCCTAACCTATCCAACCCTACTAGTTCTTTCTTGCAGTAGATATATGCCCTAATATCCTTGACATGCATGATGCCCATAGGCGTGCGGGAGAAAGCTCCCTCTAAATCATCTAGGGTTTACTTAAATGGATGCTTCTTTAATACATATCTCTTCTTCTCGGTGACATCATAAACTATGGGAGTGGTCATGACTTACTTGTTTAATCACTTTCCAACTGATCTTCGAGATAATCTGAAGACTTCTGGATTGGCACGATGAACTAGGGTTTCTTCAACTGACTAAATGCACTGCAAATTACTAATATATCAATATCCAAGTCTTCACAACAACTTCCAAGGCTCTTTCTTCTCTTCAATCACTCTGAGTTTGAATGCAATGAGTAATTAAACAACTTTCTGTGTACTTAAAGTGAGAATTCTGCCATTAATGCAAGTCGCATAAACCAGGTTGTCACTTTAAAATTTTCAACTTGAGTTCTATTCATAATCAGCATGTGCACCCTTGCACAAAGGTACCTTTATACTCCAAAAGCTTAATTCCAAAGGTGCATACTCTGAAGATGAGTATACTAGCCACGCAGGGGTCTAGAGCTAAATTAGCTCCCCCTATGACCCTGAGGGCCATTCATCCAGATGTAGAGGGTGCATCCACTATGGATGCATCCAATACATTCTCTTTAGTTTTGTCCTTCTTTTTCTCTGACCAAATCATGCTTGCATCAAATGAGGCTTTAACAAAATTAACTTCTCCTTCTGGATCCAAAACTGGTTCTTCGGCCTTTTTAGGGCTTCCCCGACCTTGCATCCTTGATCTATAGAACCTTGAGATATGTCCAACCTTGTTACAAGAGTGACAAATGACTGGAGGTCTTATATTCCTTGGTTCATTGACATGAGTCACCATTCTACATTATTTTGTTGAGTGACCATTATAGTTACATATCTGGCATGTAACATTTTGAGAACTTACATTTGTCTGATTCTGATTTCTCTGATCTTGTTGAATCTTGTTCTTCTTACTAGTCTTGCAATTCATAGCTCTATGACCAAATTTATTGCATGAATAATAGTAACCATTAAAAGGTATTACCTTTATATAGTTCCTTGCAATGTGTCCATGCTTGTCACAAGCAAAACAAGTATGGTCTATAGGCTTGCCCTTAATCTTAGGTGGTTCACCATTATCTTTGGTTTGATCTTCAGTCTCCTTAGCATCAGTAGAGTCCTTTTTTGAATCCTTTCTTGCTCGCATATTGTCAATATGATTTTGTGCTTCATTGTATCCAATACAACTGGTGTCTCCTTTGGCTCTTCTTGCATACAGCTGAGATTCTATCAAATCAGAACTAGTGTGTAATTTGTCAATATGATTCTTTGCTTCTTTCAATTCAGACTCCAAGATTTCTTTGCTATTCCTTAGCTCCAAGATTTCCATGTTTTTCTACACTAGTTCTTCATTGAGTTGAAGGTTCTCTTTGACTTGTTCATTGTAGACTTCCTAATTATTGATCAATTTATCATCAAATTCTTCAAGTAGTTCTTTCATATATGCATTTTCTTCATTCAGATTCTTGACCTTTACCCCTAGATCACTGTTAGAGAATTCTTTAAAATCCTTTCTTAGCCTTTTGATAACTAATTATGCATCACTGACTTTTTCTTTTAGTTCTTCAATTTCTCTTTCTGATTTGTCTAGGTCTTCAAGAGAAACTTCAAGATTTCTTTTCAGATGTTTCATTTCTGCTTTGTCCATGATCTTCTCAAGTGGCTAAACTTCTTTGCTAAGGACTAGAGCTTTGATACCAATTGTTAGGAATGGGAACACTGAGAGGGGGGGGGGGGTGAATCAATGTTCACTGTATTTTAACTTTTCACTTTAATCTTTATACTGAACTTAAATGCTTAAGTACTGAAATAAACATTCACATAAACATGAAACATGAAATCAACACATGACACCAATATGGTTACAAGGAAACCCAAATAGGTAAAAACCTCAGTGGGAATTGACACCCACTAATATTTTGCACTAGTGTTTTATGATCCTTGTTAGAAGATCCTTAACCCTATTAGGAGTTGCTTTACAATGCTTTTAGTACAGTAGACCTTGTCAAGGGTCGGACCCTGTTAGGAGTCTTTTACAATAGTCCCTGTTAGGGGAGTGGATGCATTGTCCTAGAGCTCACTGCTCAAGTGGCAAAGGCTACAATTTTTTGATCTTAGATACACACTATATCTACAGGATGAACTGTCACTGTGACACTGCTTGTTAGATCAGTTCCTTTGATGCACTGATGCTTTGACCTCTAGCAAAGCTCTAATACATCTTCTAGTGTCTTCACACACTTTTTCTCTGCTTATTACAACTCACTATCAACTTCCATACCGAATACAATGGGTGCACCTTATATTTATACGCTCATACAAAATAAACAACTAGGTTAGCCCTTAGACCTAATACATACCACGCTTCCAAATGAATTAGCTTAAGTGTGCTTAAAAAAAAACAAGTATACATGTTGGAAACCTAAATACAATAGGCACATAGCCTTTACAACATTACATTATATCTACAAACCAAAATACTAAATGTCGACTTCATGCTCTATTCTTCTCTAGCACACACTAGCTGTGCAACTTCAACTGACTGTAACTTTCTCATCCTTGCACATTTGATCATGTGCTCATAGACTAAGCATGAATATAGTCTAACCAACTTAAATTCTAGGGCACATACCATAATTCTTCTGTACGCACATGTGCTAATGCTCTAAGCTATAGGAACTCTATACATTGTCCAGTCTTCAACACTTAACTAATTTCTGATCTTCTCTTCAAGTGTGCTAACTCCAAACTACTATATGACTTTTTTACCATAATGACAACACTATATCAAGTCATATACATCAGTATAGACAACTTTCCAACACCTTCTACACAACAGATACACACTATATCTGGATCTTGGTGAACTGGGAATTAGACCTACTATCTTGATCAGTTCCAATGAATATCATACACTCTCTCATTCACATATATCTTCAACTAATGACTATCTCAATATATTTTCATCTTTTTCTCTACTCTACCAATCACACTTAGCGATCACATCTGACCGGCTATAAGTATCCTTCTCCAAATGATATAATCAAGTTGGCCTATTATAACCTTCTTGAAATCATATTAGAGAAATAATATAACTCTCCAACAACATCTCTAATGGATAAACCAAGCACGTAACACAAAAAGGGACCGCGCAACCTAATATGAGTAAACGTGTCACTTCACACTGTCAGCTCCATCAAATTAACTGAAACTTTACTCTCAAGATGAAATATGTTATGCACTCTTAACCAAACATTCTTAACTCATCACCAAAAATGAAACCAAACACACATATCAAAATGATGGGCGCAACTTCTGAAACAATATAAACACTGTCGGGTCCAACAAACAATCTCTAAAAATTGTAACAGGAAAATAGAAACATCATAACTAAACATGTACTGCACAACTAACTCTGCGTCCATGAACATACCTTCACTATTATGTCTACAACACAAATATAAATGCGCAAGGCTATATCATAACCATACTGAGAATTACATATAAAACTCTGCTTGCAACACTATCAGGAACACTATTGTTACAAACAACTACACAATTGTTTGTACTCAGAATCAACCTTTGCATCTATGATATCATGTTGATAACATATCCATACAGCATATGCTCAAGGCTGTCTACATAGAACTACAACACATGTTTCTTACCATATGTTGTCATCAATGACAAACATATAGTCAACAGTAGATTTCTAGCAAATCTCTAATAATTGTAAGAAAACTCTTCTTGGAGAATAACTTGTTTCCATCCTTGTCCATACTCCTTAGTCAAACATCTTAGAAATTTTCCAAGAGCCCTGTTAATGACCTCTATTTGTCCATCTATTTGAGGATGATATACAGAACTATGGGCCAAATTAGTTCTTAGTCTTTTCCAAAGGGTCTTCCAAAAATGTCTCATAAATTTCACATCTATGTCTGCAACTATACTTATTGGCAACCCATGTGCCCTTACTATCTCCTTAAAGAAAAGGTGATCAATATGACTGGCATCATGACTGGTTTTACAAGGGATAAAATGACTCATTGTACTGAATCTATCCACTACTACAAACACACTATCCAAACTAGTTGGTGTTCCAGGTAAACCCATTATAAAGTCCATACTTATGCACTCCCAAGGTCTATTTGGGATGGAAAATGGTTGATAGAGACCTGCATTTGATGATGTCCCATTTTCCTTCTGATACACTCCACACTGCTCAACATACTTTATTACATCCTTCTGCATCTTAGGCCAATAGTAGAACCTTTCTACTAGGTCTAGGGCCTTATTTAACCCAAAGTGCCCACTCAAACTTCCATTGTGCTTGACTTGGATGAGGTTCTCCCTCATGGAGCCCCTTGGAACAAATAGTTGTTTACCCCTAAATAGTAGACCATTTTGTAATGTATAGTCAACATACTCACTATGGAAATGATTATCAAAATCAGTGAATACCTTGTACATCTTTGAGAAATTTGCATCCCCTCGATATAGGTCTTTGAATCCTTCAAATCCTATGCTTTGCAACTATATCTCTTGGATAGTAAGTAACCTCCTACTAAGGGCATCTGCAACCTTGTTGTTGACTCCCTTCTTATGCTTAATTGTGAAGGTGTAGGACTGCAGAAATTCCATCCACTTAATATACCTCAAACTGAGCTTTTCTTAAGTGTTGATGTAACTTAGAGCTTGGTTATCTATGTAGACAACAAAATCCTTAGGCAATATGTAGTGCCTCCACTTCTTAAGAGCCTAAACTAATGCATAAAGCTCCAAATCATAAGATGGGTATCTAGACTTTGCTTCATTTAGCCTTTCACTAAAGAAAGCTACTGGCATGCTTTCTTGGCTTAGGACTGCACCCACTGCTACATTGCTAGCATTGCATTCTACAATGAACAATATGTCAAAGCTTGGAAGAACTAGGATGGGTTGTGTGGCCACTTCTTTCTTTAATCTTTCAAATGCCTCATTTTCTTCCTTGGTCCATATGAACTTAGTCTTGACTCCCCCTTTTATAGTGTCTAAGATGGGTGCACGTATTTCACTAAACCTCCTCACAAAATTCCTATAAAATTGTGCTAACCCATGGAAACTTCTTACTTCAGTCCCTATCCTAGGAGTAGGCCAACTTAATATGGCTTCAACCTTGCTTTTTTCCATCTTCAAGTCACTTTGGGATACTACAAACCCTAGATAGACTAGTTCTTGCTTCATAAACTCATGCTTCTCAAGATTTATGGTGAGCTTCTCTCCTTGGAGTTTCTTTAATACAAGTCCTAGGTGCTTCATGTGTTCTTCCTTTATCTTTCTAAAGACTAGGATGCCATCTAGATACACCACTACAAACACTCCTATATAGTCCTTTAAGACCTCATTCATAACCCTCATGAAGGTGCTAGGTGCATTTGTGAGGTCAAATGGCATTACTAGCCACTCATAGAGACCCTCTATGGTTTTGAAGGCATATTTCCACTCATCCCCCTCTTTCATCCTGATTTGATAGTACCCACTCTTAAGGTCTATCTTGGAGTAGTATTTGTCACCCCCTAGACAATCCATTAGGTCTTCTATCCTAGGGATAGGGAACCTATACCTAATGGTTATCCTATTTATTTCTCTTGAGTCAGTGTACATCCTCCATGTTCCTCCTTTCTTGGGTGATAGGATAACTAGTACAACACATGGACTTATACTCTTCCTAATCAAGCCTTGATCCAAAAGCTCCTGAACTTGTCTTGCTATATCCTTGTTTTGTTCTGGTGTCATCTTGTAGGCAGCCTTGTTAGGAAATGATGCCCCTGGCACAAATTCAATCTTATGACTGATTTCTCTCTTTGGTGGTAATGTATCTGGATTTCCTTCATTTATGATGTCTTGAAACTATTCTAGCAATTGCTTCACTTCTACAGGCATATGGGCTTTCTTAGGTGACTCTTCTTCCTTTTGCTTCACCAAGACTGCATAGCTAACCCATTCTTCTTGTTTGATTTCATATAAAAATTCTTTTCCACTCATTAGGAGTGTATTGGAGTCTATCTTCTCCATGGTGTTTTCCTCTATCAAAGACTGTATCTTATAAGTGACTCCATTCTTCTTGAATGAGTACTTATTCTCCTTGCCATGGTGAACTGCCTCCATGTCATACTTCCATAGTCTCTCAAGCAATAGATGGAATGCATCCATTGGGAGCACATCACAAAGTATCTTATCTTGATACTTTCCTATAGTAAAATCAACTCATACTTTCTCATTAACTAATATGTTATGCCCCTTGTTCAACCAAGTGACTTTGTAGGGACAAGTATGGCGTAACTTAGTTAACTTTAGCTTATGCACTACCTCCTCTGAGATCACATTATCAGTAGACCTTGAGTCTATTATGACCCTACACACTTTGCCTTGAATTTGGCACTTGACTCTAAAGAATGCTCTCCTTTTTTTGTGTTCATCCTTATTAGGTTCTTTGATCAAGATCCTCTTAAGCATTAGATCTTCTCCCTTCTTTGAATCTAGGCTAACCTCAGGGTGTTTAGTGTCATCTTCTTCTTCTTGTGCATATGCAATTTTCTTCTCTCCTTGGGAAGATGATGGTTTATCTGGACACCAATAAGAAGGGTGACCCAACTGTCCACAATTATAGCATTTCATTGAAGCAAAATGTGAGCTTCTCCCAAAACCACATGTCCTTCCTCTGCCACCACTGTAAAAACTTCTTCCTCTACCATAACTTCCCCTATTTCTTGATTCACTAGTTTCTTCAATTAGTTTGGAGTCTCCTTGATTCTTGTTTTCATTTCTCCTACCACTAGAACCCCCTCTATGTCAACCTCTGGAGTCTCTTCCTCTTCCCCTACTCCTTGAAGTAGAGTCTTGTTTCTTTTTGTTTGTTTCTTCCACTTTAAGTGCCAATTGGAAACACTTATGGACAGTAGTAGGGGTCCACAAACTGATCTCCTCTTGGATGCTCCATCTTAAGCCACCCAAATATCTAGCCACTTGGATGATTTCTTCCTCTTGGATTTTGGATCTTAGGCAAAGTTTTTGAAACTCCTCGGTGTGAGAGGCCACATCCATTTCTTTTTGTGTGAGACTTTGTCTCTTCTTGTGAATTTGGATCTCATGATCCTCTAGTAGGTAGTTATCTTTAATCTTGGTTACCATATCCTTCCAAATGGCTAATTGCCTTTTTCCCTCTCTTTCCCTTTCTTCTTGAAGGAACTTCCACCATGTTAGAGTTGGTCCCCTAAGTCTTGATTTGTAAACCTTCACCCTTTGTGCCTCTATGACACCTTCACACTCAAAATGATTCTCCATCCCTTAAATCCACTCCATGACTAACTCTGAGTCCATCTTGCTAGTGAACAGGGGTATCCCCTCAAGTTCTTTTCCTCCCAATGCCTTAATGGCCTTAAGGAATGGTTCCTCCTACATTGGTGGGTTTGGTTCTGGAATGTAGTCTTCCTCATCCACTACTTTACCCTTATCATCTTCAACTTCCAATTTTTTCTTTCATCTTACCAACTGCTTTTGCAACTTCGTCAAGCTTATCCTTTAGAGCTTCTATAGTCTCTTCAAGGATCCCATTTCTTTCCTTTTTCTCAACCACTTCTCTTTCCAATTTGTCATTGATCACCATGATGTTGTCTCTAATGGATTCACTTCTTTCTATCATACACTATTCACTTCCCAAGCCTTTCAATGGCTCTGATACCACTTTGATGAGGAGACAAGAGCACTCTTTCTCTTCTCAAGACCTTTTGTTTGCTCTTCCTAGGGTATTCCACTCTACCCTACCTAGAGGACACTATTATGGTTCCTCTACTCCCTTTAGATCTCTCCAACAATTTCAAACTCTCTCCTTACCTTCCCAACTCTTGTTGTGCATCCATAGGTTCAATCTTGCCACCATACTCCCAAACTACTCCTGGAAATGGAAAAGGGTGTTATCACTATCCTCCCTTCAATTCCTACCATTATTGATCCATTTCTTTGGATTCTTTATTAACTTACCCATCAGGTTCATGAATTCCTGGTTTTAGGCCTTGTAGCCTTTTTAGCCCAATTAGGCCTCCTAGAAACTGAATTCTTGCTTTTCTTCAAAACTATCCTTAACAACCCACTAAACTAATTATGGATTTTTCATAACACCACCCTAGGCTCAAGTATTTTCTAGGTTTTAGGTCTTCAAACTATTCGTACATAGGACTTCTAATAAACCCCTATTTTCAAGGATTTCTAGGGCATGTGAACCAGTCAGGGTTATTTGCTTTCAATGGATGCTCAAATCAAATCCACCACTCTTATCCTTTCATTCATGTAGCAAGGACACATGACCCTACATGCTCCAACTATTGATTGGCTCAAACCAATCCATCTAGCAAGTCTTCTTTCCTCTTCACTATATAATCTCCTAGCCAGAATTCCACTGAACTCGCCTAGGGCTTGTTTGTTAAATTAGCTCCCCTGCACACACATACCTTAAAATACATATTTACACTACTTACATAATCCCTTACTTGATTCCAAGTGGCCATTTGATTTCCACCATGGGAACTCAAGTGGGACTCATTTTTACATGACTGGCATCATTCAGGACAGTGAACGAGGAAGACTTAAAGAATTTACAAAATGATAAAGAAATGATTCAAAACTACCAAAAATGATTTCACAAACTTCCTTCACATAGAAAACACTAACACTTCAATTCATTATAGTCACCCAATCAATCCATTCATGTTGGATGAGGGCTCAAAAGTAGTTATCTCATAGAAATTCAGTGCTCCTAGTTACTCAATCTATACAATCTTACATCTAACCTCAGGATTAGGGTTTGTTTAACCTTAAATATTCCATCCCCATGTGTTTAGACCCTAAGGTCAGGATTTGGACCCACTTTACACTAAATGCAACTTTTTAGGAATGTTGTAATGAGCAACTTTTACAACTTTTGTCATTTTGTCTTACAACTACCCTTAATAGCTCAACTCAACCCAAATCCATTCTATTAGATCCAAAAACACTTAAAACCCACTAAATAATAACTTTTCCTTAAATTTGGAAACTTGGCCAAAGCTTGACCAACATTGACTTTTCTAGGACTTAAGCTCTAGGCCCTACTAGATCAAACCAAAAACATGACCCTAAAAACTCTTATATATAAACACACACCACATCAACCTTGGGACTTTATGAGTCCTTATTACCTTGGTGGCTGGCTAAAACCACCTACAAGCCAAAATTGTCTAGGATAAAATGAAGACCCTAAGGTGCTCCTGCACCAGTCGGGTTTACTTACATGATAAACAAGTGCTTTTTCATCTTCTTACTTTTCTTCATTTGAGTCTTCATTTATAGAAACATATATAACTTCATATCCTTCTTCAATATCATCAAATTCATCATCAATTACACCTTCCTCAGCTAGGTAGAAAGCCTTCTTACCTTTGTCCTTAAAATCTCTAAATCTTCGGTGTCATTTGTCTCTTTTGTCATTCTTATCATTCATGTCATTGTCAATACATCTAGATACAATATGACCAATCTTATTACAATTGAAACATTTCAAAGGTAACTTTCCTTTATACTTTCTTTTACCTCTAGGTAGTCTTTTAGCCAGCGGTGCTTTCAATTCCTCTTATTCTTTCTCTTCAGTTAGGATACTATCATATTCATTGCCATATGAATTAATGTGATTTTCTCTTTCTCTTATTGATGGTCCAGTACTCACAGATGGTTCGAAGGTAGTTTCAATGGTCGATAGACTATTATCATAATTGCTAAGCTCAAATGCAATCAACTTACTGATTAGGGCTTCAAGGGTAATAAAATCATTTGGTATAGATCTCAATTCTTGAATAGCAGATACTCTAATAGCATACTTAGAAGAAAGAGTTCTCAAAATTTTACTTACCACTTCTTTGTTGGTCAAAGTTCCACCAACACCTCTGATGGCACTAACAACTTCCTTGATTATGTTGTTGTACTGGGTAATATTCTCTTCATCTTTCATTCTCATTTCATCATAATTTCCTCTAAGATTATCAACCTTAGCTTTTTAACCATGTTGATCACCTCCATATATAAGTGTAAGCCTATCCCACATTTCTCTTGAATTGGCACAATCCTTAACATCATTGAATTCAACATTGATGAGGGAAGAAGCAATCTCTATTATAACCGAGTTATGTTCCTACTTTTCTCTCATATGATTAACTATCAGGGGTTCAGTAGGTGGTGGAGTGTAGTCATTATCTAGAAGAGTCAGTGCAGTTTCTCCAATCCTAGATAGATATAATCTCATCCTGCTTTGTCATGTTGAGAAACTTCCCTTATTCAACTTAGGTACTTCTCTCTTATACATCTTCGAATCTTTTACTCAAGTCTTTTAAAATTATATCTTTAGAGTACTTAGCTCTGATACCAATTTTTGGATTACAGAGGGGGGGTGAATCAATAATCCCTGATTCCAAATACCTAAAAAACCTTTCTCTGATTAACTCAATGACAACTCAGTAAAACACAATTCTCTATTTACCGACAATAGTAAATAAACTATAACAATCAGTAAATCAATCACATAAACCATTCACAACATGTAACAACAATATTTAACATGGAAACCCAACTTTGGGAAAAACTGCTATGGGACTTGTCACCCATTAAGAAAATACTCTTTTGAAGTACGCTCGATTAAGAGCCAATCTAGTTAAAGATTACAATACTTACTGTTAGGTGTGACCTGGTCAAGGGATTTACCTTAGATCTATTAGGATCTTCACCCTGTTAGGAGTGTCCTTGGTAGAGGGATTCAAACACTTTTTAAAATGTTACCTTTTTCAAATATTTTACAATAAGACTGTTAAGTCCACTCTATTAAGAGATTTCTCTGTTACAAATGTTAATAAGCAATGGTAAATAAATTAACCTATAGATTTGCAACTATCTTTGCATAATCAAATCCTATGTGTGCTCTTTTATCTTCACTTCAATTCTTCACTTTCCACTGGCTTCAACACTTCATCAGATCCTTCTCTCCCACTCGGAATCTCTTTGTTCCTTCTTCACTACATCAATCGATGACTCTTCTTTTCATCACTTTGCCAACAATTTATTCATACAAATCCATCCTTTATATAGATAATTTTTGCCTCTTAATATCCTCTATTAGATTTTCCTTTGATCAATCTCAGTCATCCAATTTAGTTCATAAACTTATTCACTATATTTGGATCTTGGTAACATGTTTTCTTTTCACCTCAGAACTTGAACTTTTGTTGAAACTTGTTCCATTCTATTTTTGTCATTTAGATCTTTCCATAGATCTTCTCCTTGAATTTTCATAATCGTAGATCTCTATAACTAACTTTCCTCATCATCATAACCATCCATCTCATCATAGCTCATCAATTTTCATATGTTGAGCATTTTTAGGATTTTTGTCGAGTGGAGGTCGAAATGCTTTTGGATATGAGCTGGTTTATTTAATTGGTCCATGTTTTACATCATGGAAGTCGATTACAGTGAAATTTCATGTTATACCCTATCATGTATTCACAAGTCTTATTTAGTCAAAGGTGATTTCATCTAGTAGTTAGGTACAAGAATTCAAATAATGCTAAGTCTAATAGGTTACGATCCTGTGAAGTTATTAAGTCTTTGTATCGCACTATCACAAATGTTTTCGTATGTTACATATAATGGTTGTGAAGTCATGTTGGGGATTAGTTGTGTGGTTAGTATAGTATGTCACAGGTTTGCGGGTCTTTTATGAGGTTAAGTTTTTTATGAGAAAACTTGGGAGATGTCGCCACATGTCATAGGTAATATGACTAACTCATTTTTCATGTAGCCACTACATGTGAGACTTTTATGATAATGTCAATTTGAGTTGCAAACATGTGAGATGTTTCCATATGTCTAATGTGTACTTTTAATGTTATATCATTGATGACACATCTTTTCAAGGTTTTATAAAGGATCAAGGAGTTTTGTTGCAACAATGCGAGATGTTGCTACTTGTCCATGAGTTTTGATTGACGGTCAGCGTGATTTTATAGGACTTTTTAAACTGAAATTTGTAGGGTTGTCTTGTGAGGAGGTTTTAAATAACAGTGTTAGCACATGATCGCGAGTTAATGATGTGGTCTTGTTTGAAGGTTGTGATCTTGCGAAGGTGACTGTCTACAGTCTAGTGCGAGTTTGTGAGTTGTTCTGAAGGTAAAGTTTTGAAGTTGTGAAGCTGCACTCTTGTTCATTTATACTTTCATGATAGTTGACCTAGTTTGAGGATAAATATATGGGGTCCAGGCCAGTGGTTTTCAACATAAATGCAAATCTGAGAGAAATTTCTATTCTCATTAAGAATATGTTTACACATGTTACTTATAGACCAAGAATTGTATCAAGGACAAGTACCATCATTAAAAAGGGAATTTGAAAGTATTACATACACTACTTGAAATAAATGCAGAACAACCAACATATAGGGAAATATGACTTCTTATCAGTCTACAAAGTTAAGGATTTCACAAACATTGTTATCTATGCTTGATATTTTACATTGCTTGTTCGTAAATATTTTTAGATCTAAATAAAATAGCAAATAAAGACAAGGAATGATTCTTTTAGAACACATATTTAATACTAGAACTAGGAATTTTACTGTTTATAACTAATTCAAGTATCATCTAATTTTTTGAAGATTGATAGAGGTAGAAGGTTTAGATGCCCACTCATTTTGTTCTAAAGGTGTTGCATAGTCCCTTCTAATTGACCTAGCTTTTCTATCAATTCATCAAAGAAGTATTTAGTGTGACACTCCTAACCCTTTCACATCCTAAAGGACCTTCTCTCTAAACTACTCTTCCTTATTTCAGACCTGGAGCCTACAACAATATCCAAATAATAAACAATTTTAGTTTGTATATGTAAAATTCTCAAATTCTACAGATGTATTATGAATAAGATAACAAAGATTGACATTTTAACATAAAAAATAGGAAGTATCTGTTACTATAATTGATGGTGATGATGATGAACACCAACCAAGATCAGAGGAATACAAGATAGTAGAAAGTTTAGATCGGTTATTATCTTGTCATTGATGTCAAGCAATTGATTTTTTGTTTATATTATGTTGTCATATCATTTGGAGTATGATATAAGTTGATTGAGTTAAGGAGAAGAAGAAATGAGATTTTATGAAGATGAAGAACTTAAATGGGAAACTGATACAGATTGGACAATGCTAAGATTATGTTGATATATTTTTTTCTACCTAACATATGATTATATCAAGTCGGTAAAGCATGGTAATGAAGATTTGTCAAGTCGGTAAGCAAAATAGTTTTGGCAACCGAGTAGGAAAAGTCACTCAGTAAAAGTAAAAGGTAAAAGGAAGTATGCTTCAGTAAATGAAAATGAACTCAAGACACTGAGCACTGAGCAAAGTTAACCAAAATTTAGAGTTATCCATCGAGAAAGGAACATAAATTAAATATAAGGATTAGAGTGATATTTAATGATTAGCCATGATGAGTTGGAAGGTTATGATGATAAGGAAAGTTAGTTATAGAGATCTATGATTAGGAAAAATAATGATGATGATCTATGGCTTAGATCTAAATGGATAAAATATAAGGAATAAGCTACAAGAAAGTTCAAGTTCTGAAGTGAAGGTAAAATGTGTTACCGAGATCCAGATACATTGAATAAGTTTATGAAATGGATTGAACAACTGAGATTGATCAAAGGAAAATGTAATAGAGGAGATTAAGTGGAAAAACATGTCTATATAAAGGATGGATTTGTATGGACGAATGACTAGAAAAGTTGAAGAGTTGATAAGTCACCAACTGATGCAGTGAAGAAGGAAAAGATAGATTCTGAGTAAGAAAGTAGAATTAGATGAAGTGTTGAAGCCAATGGAAAGTGAAGGATTAAAGTGAAGATAGAAGAGCGCACAAAGGATATGGTTATGCAAAGATAGTTGCAAATTTATAGGTCAAACTATTTATTATTTCTTATTAGTACTTGTAACAGAGAAATCTCTTAATCGAGTAGACTTAACAGTCTTATTGTAAAATCCTTGCAAAAGGTAAAATTCTAAAAATTGTGTAGAGCCCTTTAACCAGACCACTCCTAACAGGGTGAAGATCCTAACATATATGAGGTAAATCCCTTGACTGGGTCACACCTAACAGTGTGCATTGTAATCTTTAACCAGATTGGCTCTTAACCAAGCGTACTTCAAAAGAGTATTTTCTTAGTGAGTGACAATTCCCACAATGGTTTTTCCCAAAGTTGGGTTTCCATGTTAAATATTGGTGTTACATGTGATGAATGATTATTGTGAATGATTTGTTGATTGTTAAAGTTTATTTATTGTTGTCGGTAAATAGTGAATTATGTTTAACCGAGTTAATCAGAGAAAATTTTTTAAGGTAGAAAGAATCAGGGATTACTAATTCACCCCCCTCTGTATAATCCAACAATTAGCATCATAGCTAATTACTCCAGAGGGATAAGTTTGAAATACTTGAGTAAAAGATCCAAAGATGTAGAGGAGAGAAGTACCTAAGATGAACAGGGAAAGTTTCTCTAAATGGAAAAGCATGATGAGATTGTATCTATTTCGCATTGGAGAATCTACACTAAATCTTTTGGATAATGAATACACTCCACCACCTCTCAGACCTATGACAATTGATTAGATGAGAGAAAATTAGGAATACAACTCGGTAATGATAGAAATTGCTTCTTCCCTAACTGATGTTGAATTCAATGATGTTAAGGACTGTGTTAATTCAAAAAAGATGTGGGATACACTTACACTTATTTATGGAGGATATCAACATGTACAAAAAGCTAAGGTTGATAGTCTCAGAGGAAAGAATGATGAAATGATAATGAAGGATGAAGAGAAAATTACTCAATATAGTTTTAGAATCAAGGAAGTTATTAGTGCTATTAAAGGTGTTGGTGGAACATTGACTAATGAAGATTGGGTTAATGCATTAATGAAAGAAGAAATTGATCAAATTGAAAAGAACAACAATTAGTGACTAGTACCGAGACTTGAGGATAAGAATTTGATTGGATCCAAGTGTATTTTTAGAAATAAACTCAATGAGAAAGGATATGTGATTAGAAACAAAGCAAGACTAGTCTACAAAGGGTATGCACAAGAAGAAGGTATTGACTATGGTGAGAATTTTTCCCCTATTGCTAGATTAGAAGGTGTAAGGATATTACTTGCTTATGTTGCCTATAAAAGATTTAAAGTTTATCAGATGGATGTTAAGTCTGCATTTTTAAATGGAATTCTTGAAGAAGACATGTACATTGAACAACCTTAAGGATTTGTTCAAAATTCTAACAAGGATATGGTATGAAAACTACACAAGGCACTCTATAGATTGAAGCAAGCACCCCGAGCATGGTATGAAAGACTACACTCATATTTAATCAAGATTAGATTTCAATGGAAAAGTGATAACAATAATTTATATTTGAAATGTGATAGTACTGATAAAATTTTGATTGCTGAGATATTTGTTGATGACATTATATTTGGTGGAAATGAGATAATGTCTAAATCGTTTGTTGGGGAGATGAGAAAGGAATTTGAGATGTCTATGATTGGAGAGATTAAATTCTTTATTGGACTTCAAATTCAACAAGTTAAAGATGGGATCTACATAACACAATCTAAGTATATCAAGGAGATCCTAATGACATTCAATATGAATTTGATGGATGTTGTGGGGTCAAGGGTGCGGATCCTGGTCCCAGTGCAAGGTTTGGGTCCACCAAGTCAAAATTAATCCCTTTGAGGCAACTAGGACCTTAATTACACATGTCATTGTTCATAAGTTCTTTTTAACCAAGTTCCAATTTCTTAAAATAATTCACTTCTAGGGTTTAGGGCTTAGTTAGGTTTCACTTTAATTTAGAAAAACTCTATTTTAAAATTTTCTTAAATTTTTGTGGACCCTTTCTAGGTTCATCCATGGAGTGACCTGATCCTGACCATTCAATACAATACCAATCTTAAAGATCGGGCCTAGGGACCCATGCTGGATCTCATTTGGGATAGAAACACCCAAACTATTTTGGGTTCCTTAGAGGTTACTAGTGAAGTTGTAACATAGTTTTTTGCCCATATCTTTTCTCTAGCCTTTATTGGTGTTCACCTACTCTCTATTTTTCTACCATGTTATTGGGTTCTTCTAATATGGGTGTTGTTTTTATATGGGCACAGGTCTAGATTGGGTATGGACATACCCAAAGGGTATCTAAAACTTCAAATAAAATTTTCTCTGGGTACAAGGGTATCTTAAAACATTTAGTCATGATACTGGTTCCTTAATGCATTAGTCATTGACTTCTTTTGATATTTCAGATCATTCCTTGTCATTTCAACATTACAAAATCTAGTGCCCTTATAAAAAATTGTATTCATGCCATTACACTTATTGTTCCATTTGGGATAATAAATTAGCCCAAATTCATAGATGATAGTGCCTTTGTACTCCACAACTTTATTTATTATTATTTTGTATGTTGCTCCAAAAAGGCCTTTATTGCCCCTACTGTTATGTCTTATTTTGGGTCATTTCTCATAAATCTTTAAATCCACATTTGAGTTTTTTAATATTGGGTTTATAATAAAGATTTTATATATTTGTTAGGGCTTTACAACCCTATTGCATCCAAATCTTGATTTTGATGTTGTGTTTGTAGTGGAGATAAGGAACAAATAATTTATCAATTTGTTCACTTGACAGGATACAAAAGCTATTGACAAGCTCTTGAGATTTCTTCAGAAGAGTCACACCATTTTCAAGGGTGTAGAATGCATCAGAGTTCTGGTTCAATTTTTTAACAATCATCTATGATAGTAATTGTACTTATTACAGACATATGTTTTCATTTTATGATATTTAATCAATTCTTTAGATGTTAAGTCACATGTCAAGATAAGCCTTAAAAGTTCTTACATTGAGACTATAAAAATCTTTTGATTCCAACAATGTCATGATATCCTAAGTTGAAAGGTGGTCTTCATAAAATTATTTTAAAAGAATTACTAAAATTAAGGAAGGTGTGAAATTTCAAACAAAACAAGCTCCTTTTAGTCCTTGGATAGGATAAATGTTGTTGATACAAATGCTCTTTTAGATATGGAAAATTTGACTAAATATATATTATTACCAAAATTTTAATTGAACCAATTAAGTTTTTTGGTGTAGCTTCCTTTGAAGGTTGAGAATGAACTGTTGGAGAAGATTGAGCATTTGGTAAGGTGCAATGCACCTGAATATTAGAAGCTTCTCATGAAAAGAGTTGAAGATCATCTTGGATCTCTATCATGCCAAGGTATGCAAAAAAAATTATTGACAGATTCTGCCTCTGTTATCAACTAAAAATATTGTTGATGAAAAAAATTCTAATAATATTTGTTTTAAATTGTATGTTCAGGGTAGATCAGTACATAATATAGTAATGGAGCTTTACAATATTTGCAACCATCCATATCTCACCCAGCTGCATTTAGATGAGGTTTATCTCAGACAATGCTATTATATTTTTAATTAATTATAACCATTAGTGAAACATGAGATTGAGTATAGTATTCTATAAACTGTATGTGTTCTTTGATCTATTTTGTGCTTATGAAATATGGAAGTGTGTTATTTAATTAAGTTTTATTATTAATATACAAGAAAACACTATTTTTATGATTTTCACATTCAAAGTATGTTGCCTCCACTTCCTGTCACCAATAGTTGGACTTTGTGCAAAGCTTGAGATGCTTGATCGTATACTACCTAAGCTTAAAGAAACTAAACATCAGGTGAGTAAGAATTTCCTACAATGAAGTGAGAAAATGAGTTTGAATTATTTTTGTTTCAATCACCATTCACAAGTGTACATGTATGGTTTATTTATATACAATAAAGAAACCCTATTGATTGTGATGGATTTTTATTAGCAATGGTGTCTAACTTAACCTCTATAATTTTGACATAATAGTATTTTAAAATTGAAGACATAGATAAATCTAATGTCTTCAATAGGGATATTGAGAGACTTACAAAGATAACATCTAATCAATATTAATTAGATTGGTTTCATGCAAATGAGATGTAATTCAACTTCATATGTGCTGCAGAAATGTAACATCTAAAATTTGCTTTTGTGATTCTTTCAAGAATATATTATTTTTGACACATATTTCTTCCTGATATTCCCTACCTAAACCATGTGGAAAGGTTTTTATGTTGTCATCTTGTCTGAAAAATATTAGAAGAATCTGACTCTCACTAAAATTTTATTACCATCACGGAACAAATTTTGTAGATAACTACAATGTCAAAATTGATATATATGTTATAAAGTTTTGGGCAGAAGCCCCTTAAATTGAGCCTTATTTATATAATAAAGAGAAAAGGCCTAAAAAATTATCATCATCCTTGGTTAGAGTGTAGTTGTTTTTGGATTTTTGATAGTGAATATTTTTGTTGAGTATGCATCAGATTTTTTCATGACCACCTAACATTCCTCAATAATTTGTTAGCTTATAAAGATGAACATTTAACTGTCCACATGTTGAATATAAATTTTAGAGACCCTTGTGAGCTACCTCTTGGAGGATTTGATCACTATGAGGCTCTTTAACTTCTTTGTGGATTTTTGAAACTGGACTAAATGTCTTGAAGGTCTGTCACAAGTTTAATGCAATTGAAAATATGTGTCAATTGATGTAGTATGGCTTTAATTTAGTTCAATGCAACAATTTTTTACCATGCCATTTTTTAGCACCCTCTTAGTGGTACTGATAAAAAATTCACATTAATACAACTAAAGGTAAAAGACCAGTTAATGTTTTTCTTTAAAAAAAAAAAAGGCATCCTAAGTTATTATTTTTGGCATTCACATGATTTTCACTCTCAACAATTTGGTGATGTTTGTGTTTTCACTCATTCCCAATACTCTTTTCTCTCTCCAAAGCAGAGATCATCATTCTTTTTCTATGGTTTAAGTGAAATTTACAATTGCATATTTATGCAACAAAATACATAATTTCAAGTATTTATTAGCCAATAGGCTATTTTATGGTAGGGAACTTTCCACCGGATTTCTCCTGTCTCATACCATTTTTACTTCGTCAAAGCTGGCTTCTAGTGGTTCCTGATTTTTCAATACAATGTGTGAAGGGGACATCGATGTCAGTGATAATGCTAACTAGATGTCATTACACTTTGTCTGGTGAGAAAAGGAGTGATTCCACATTTGATTGATCACCATCTCCTGGCACAATGGATCAACCAAGAATCAAAGACGTATTCGTTCACCAGTCTGCACAATCTCACTAGTGATTGTGTGGGTGGGAAACTCATATTGAAATTGTAGGCAAAGGCAAAAAATTCCTGAAAATTAATATCTACCATCCCAAATTCATATTATGGTAGAGGTATCTCTAGTTGTGACCATAAAGTTGTCTCATGCTTGCAAACAATTTCTCTCATGCCTGAAAATGTGAAAACTATTTCTCACTAATGATAAACCATTTTAAGTCACTGATTTATGATCACATCAATTTTTCACACCAATAAGTATCTCTATTTGCTTGCTCATGCTAAAAAATGAAAACCTCGGGCTTTCCACTAGTAATGTCATTGGGGTAGACATAAGTTGTATAACTTTGCACAATTTACAATCATAAAATGATACTAAATAAATTTTTGTGCCCATTTCTTCACTAAAAGTTTCACATTTTGTTGATGCTTTTTTAGCATAATTTTAGTGGACAACATTGTCTCATTTTAACTTCTTATTCTTTGGTCTTGCTAATCTATTCCCCAAACTAGCATCCTCTTTATCTCTCCCCACTAATTGATTCTCGTCTTTGCTAGAAATTTTTCTTTAAAACTTCTTCATAATGGTGGCTCTGTCACAATTACCATTTTTATTAAGATGGCCATGCCACAACCATTTTATATACAATAATTTAATTGTCATAATTATTTACCCTTTTTCATTATAGTGGCTCGGTTGCAACCATTTCTCTTTCAATCATGAAGGCTCCATCACAACCTTATCTAAAGCTCTCTTGTACCAGTTCCCACATAGCGCTATCCTACATCCCTCTT
This sequence comes from Chamaecyparis obtusa, assembly GCA_027943335.1. Taxonomy (NCBI): domain Eukaryota; kingdom Viridiplantae; phylum Streptophyta; class Pinopsida; order Cupressales; family Cupressaceae; genus Chamaecyparis; species Chamaecyparis obtusa. The sequence goes on along the minus strand of BSBK01004622.1, from coordinate 1,358,149 downwards.
TGTCCAAACATATTGACTAGGGATCTGACATCTACTTATTGTTCTCTTGTCATGGAGGCCACATTGGTTCCCACTCCATGATCCTCTCTATGTTTAGCTTCAGAACACTTTGAACATGGTGTAGTTAAGTATATGAAATTTGAATTGCAAGTGATTCTTCTGGAGTGTTATAATTTATTCATCACTTTATTGGTATATCTAGTTATGATAAATGAGTATTAGGAAGATGATATCTAAAACTAGTGTTCTCCATATTTCTTTTATCAAATTACATGGATGTATTAGTTGTAGCTCGCATATATGCTAAAGTGGGGACAAATTGTAAAGGCAAAAAAATGCATACCTCGCCCTTTTAGCTCTCGCTTTATGCCCATTTTTGCACTTACTATTTATAAACTTGATTGATGATCACCAAAGTCACTTTTGAATCATGTTTTGTTTCCTTTGGCTCATGGTTCCTATTCACCTCTTAAATCCATTTCATGCCCTTACTATTGGAACCTTATTTTTTTCTTTTCACATCTATACACACCTTAGACACTAGTGCACCTCGTGCTCAATGGTTTCCACCACATTTTACATTTGAAAATTGTAACATTGAACTACATGTTCCTACCTAAACATAACCATAGTCTGACCTATAATGGTTAAAAAGAGTAAGATGGGCAAGAATCATCTTTATAGAAAGAAATTCTAAAGAAATGAACAAGGTGCTTCCCCCTTTTGGATGCTTACTTGAGGATCACTTGTGAAAATACTTTCATACACTCTTCAAACCTACTACATAGATGTTTTCAAGATATAATAATAGTTCCACCATGGTTGCACAAACACACTTATCGACATCTGCACTTTGATACCCACACACTTGAAATATTACCATAGTTGAATTGTAGAATTAGCCCTATGATTTGACTGAGTTAGATCCCATAAACAGTCCTAAGGTGTTCCTTGTAGAATTCTCCACATGTTTCTTGAGAAGCATCTATTTGAATCAAGTTTCCAACACTGCCAAGAGGCTACCAATGCCTACAAGAGTAACCAACATTACTAGAAACTCACTAATGCAACAAATATAGTAGATCGATTTATTGATATTCCCCAAAGGCTCTACACACATCTCACAGCCTACTTCAGCCAGTTGTTCAATATTATGTAGCCTTCCTCAAATATCTGTAGCTATTCCAGACAAATTCCTTAACTCTCACTTTTCATTTTCATAATTATTGTACAATCTCAACTTTAGCATTTCATTTGTTTAATTTAAATTAAATGGTCTAAAAGTCAATGTTAGAAGACTTGCCTTAATAAAAATCATTTCATTAAGTGTATGAATGCTCTTTAGTATTTGTTAGAAATAACATCTTTAGTATAAGTTAAATTTTTATTTGTGTATATGCTCCCAACTGCCTCAACAATTTTGTAGGATCTTGATTTGAATGATAACAGTGCCATGTGTTTGCACTACTCCTCATAAAATCATTATTTCCAAAAAAAATGTTTCTTCATTTTGCATGAGAATACCAATAAAATCTGTTGTTAAATGTTAGCCCCAACTGTGTCATACTTTAGAATGGTCTACATAGAGAACCATTTTCTTATGTTTCTTAAGTACCTTTGATTCTCTTTATGAATTTTTCTGTCATATAACAGTGCCATGTGTTTGCCTGCAGTTCACCTTCCTTGTCATGTGCTTAAAGCATTTCATACTATCTTCTCCTCTACTCTTGTATACTACATTCCATGTTTTTAATAACTATTTTGACACAAGATATTCCCTTTCTTTCTCTTGTCAATAATAGCATTGTTCATAATATTCTCACTGCTTTTTCATTGTAGACCACCACTATTTTGAAACAGTCATTCTTTATAGCAATATGACTACTCGGTAATAGTGATTGCATACTTTGAGAATCAATAAATTCATATGTCCATTATAGTGAATGGACCTCTTCTAATAGCCAATACCTCTTTGTAAAGACAATAATTATTTATTTATTTTTTAATTAATTTTTGAATTATTCAATTAAGGATACCTGCAACTTAGTGAGCTCCATTTATATTCCCCATTGTACAAATTTATTGTGTCTCCATTGTTGCGTGTTTCAACTTTGCACTCAGAGTCAATTTTTTTCTTTTCTTTATTTTTAAAATAACTTATTAGTTTTTTTTTGTTCTATCTATTGTCTAAATTTTGTTGTGTTTTCTTTTTTATGTCAACGTTTTGGATCACACTCCATGATCTATCATTAGGATGAAGAGTGCTAGAAACTAGTCAGATTAACTTTAATGGATTGTGGAAACTTGATATCACAAATTATTAGTTTTTTATAAATTTTGTACTCTCACAGAGTGTGCTCCCTCTTACTTGTGGGGTATGCATCCATCATGGAGTTCAATGTGATAATTCATCCAATTTATCACTTTCTTAGGTGTAGCATTTCTGGAAATTTTAAAATGAAAAAAAAAACATTATGTCCTTCTTTAGTACAAATTTTAAGGTGAATTGAAATAATTTTTTCAAGGTTTTTGTAATTTTGCAGAGTTTTGAACTTCATGGATCAAAATTCAATGAACCTTGTGACACTAGCTACAAGGAAGGGGAGACAAGGAATTGGGGTATTGAGCCATAGCATACTGACTTGGATGATTGCACTTCCCATGCTATCGCACTTGATGTTGAAAATTGGCCAACTAGAGAGCATGAGAGTGCCAATGCTAGTGCTAGTGGCACTATGTGTGCTTCTACTAATATACCAATACCTACATCATCTAATTTGGATGGTGATGAATGATATTTTTGAAGATCCATATGAAAATGCTTGATCAATGATGGTTGATTATTGACACTTGAAATCATTATTTTTTAATTTTTATACATATCATAACACTCAAGTTTGACTAATTGTCATTATATTATATATTTTAACTTTTATGGTGGTTTCATTTACTATAAATGTATGATGCTATGCAAAATTCCAGAGTTAATTATTGTTTCAAATATGTATATTTTTCTTATTTTTGTATGCTTTTGTAGGGAAGAACCCAAAACAAAGCCAAAATAGACTTGGCTCCCAATTTGTTTTTTATTGAATTCATGAACTAAACCCTCGAACCAGAACCCAAACTAGTACCAGGGCTGGTAACTTGGGTCAGACCCTATCCTGACCTAAGCCAAATTTGGACTGAGATCAAAATTTGACTTGGATAGATCTAGATTTGTCAGTGATTCTCACTGAACCTATTATCCCAGTTTAAAATTTTAAAGTTGAAAGTTCTATTTCTAATTTTTTAGATCCACTTCTTAACCCAACAAAGTTTAGAACCCAACAAAGTTAGAATTCTAAATTTGGACAAAAAATCCCTTACAACCCATACCTCTTTTGCATACAAATTTAAGATTAGAAGAAACATGGAAAACTGAAACTAGTAATGCTAAGTTGTGCACTAATTTTTCAACGAATTTTATCACTTGTTCCCTTATTTTTTATGACAGTTTAATTCTTTAGAGAAAAATTATAAAATGAAGTGTAAATAAAAACCCAAGGTTTTATAGGCAAAGGTTTTTTTAGAGAAAAAAAAACTAGAGAAAAATCCATGACGTGTTATGTCTCAATGAAAAAATATTCTATACCGCATAAAGAGATATTTTCTAATTTTATCTGCATCACTGACTTTTTATAACTACTCCTTGGAAGTTAATTAACAGATTTTGTCATCAAAGTGTAATTATGTTTGAATTGATTGATGAAAATGTGACAGTGTTTTTAGAGAGAAGTCATTTTCAACCAATGGCTTTGTAGGCAAAGAGGAGTCTTTTGAAAAAGTGGGGAAAAATAGAGGAAGTGCTACTATGCCTCAATGACAAAACATTCTACACTACATAAGGATTTATTTTACTTTTGTTTGCATCCCTAACATTTTATAACTATTCCTTGTAACTGAATTAAAAATAAATTATCATCAAAATTCAATGATGTTTGAATTGGATGATGAAAATGTCTCAATTTTTGAGATAATGAGTCTTACCTAACCAGCAAGATAAAACTTATCACTTTTGAGAAATCTTTGATGGTTCAATAGTGTAAAGACCTTGAAGACTACAATAATTTTCTGTTTTGGAATTTTCTAAGGACAAAAGTTACAAGGTGCATGAAGAGTATAGAGGAAGTTGTTATTAGGCTTTGTTATGAGGAAATTCAACACATATATTATAATAACATTGATGCGTGGTGTGTAGATGGTGCACTTATACTTGTGTGTATATGCCTATGTTGTACACTTTCTCCATTATTTCTAATATTATTTTCTCAACTATTTCTAGTTGTTGCTTTAGATTAGGATCCAATTAATATTGAAGAATTTGGCATGGTCTACATGCTCCAAGTAGTTGCTATTCCACTATTAGGAAATGTATGCCGTGTATTTATGCATGGTCCTAACTATACAAAGGTAATGGTGTACATAATTCTTAAAGATATTTAATATCAGTATTAGAGAAGTTGAAATTTAGACTTCTCTATTGGTTAATCAATCACACTTTCCCATTGATAAAATGAGGTTAAAGTCATTCTTACATTCACTACTTTGATAAATTTGGATTTAGTTGAAAATATTTTAAGATTTCTTTATAAGCAGTTGTGGTCCAACACTATGATTTTATCAGAGAATTGTGCTGATAAAATGAATGGAACTATAATGTTTGTTCCACTATATGAAAAATATCTAGGAATATGCATAAATTATTGTTTTATTGGTTTTGTTGGATGTAACTTGTGATTTCCAAGATACAATTGTTTAATCTTTCACTATGTGGCTTTTCTATGTAGAAAGTTGAAATATCTCCTTTATATCTAGGAAAAATAAATTGAAGAATCACAATGTAGTTAGCATTTATTTTTCTATTTTATATTTCATCTTATGGTGTGCAAGAATGATGAGAGTTTAGTGTGTATTCTCAAGTATATGGTTCTAAAAAATCCAAGAGTCAATCAAGTTTCAACCTAAGGGGAAACCACTTATTACGATATGCATTATAGAAGCTTTGCGATGATATAAAGTTAATCAGACATCTTAAAATATTTTGATGCATGTTAGCCTTTGGCACAAATAGATATTGATATTGGAACATTATGTTTGTGGTGCACTACTCACTCTTGTTATTATTTTATATGTAATAGAGATTATCCAAGGGTTGGTTGTCATTGTGCATTACCTGCATGATAGAGGGTGGTTTCCTTTATTTATTTTGCATTTCTTTTTGTATGATGTTCTATAGGGGTTTGAATTCTAAAGTTGTTCTAATGATAAATTATTATGAAATTGAATCATTTCCATTTATTGAAAGTGCAAAGACCTTCTAGGCTAGATAATTATTATTGGTGTACTTAGAGACATCAAATAAAATAAAGATTTCTTGCAGATAATGTTGGGCCTTGCCACTTGCGCAAGTCATTTTCTATAGGTACCGATTTGAATGTCAAATTCTAGAGTCATCGAAGTAGGTATATATATTGTAATAGCCACATGAATTTTGATTTGTGAATTTTTATAGCCTTATTCTTTGACTCAATACTATGAGTTCTCCTTCTTCCAACAGTTAAACATGTCTTTATATTCTATCACTTCCTCAATCCTCAATATTTTCTCCAAAAGACAGACTCCTCATAACTTCTTTATGAAAACTGTTAGGAATATTATATAGATGATGTTAGAAGAATTTTTAGCTATAATGTTGTTTTAATGGACTCTCATGGGCATATGACTCCAACCAATGACATGTAGGCTACATCGCACCCCCTTCATCCTAGTCAAAGTTATCCTATCTTAAGGTAAGATCATAAGGATACTATTGAAAGTGATAAAATAAAATTTGAACCTAAAATTACCTTCTCTTATTGTGTCAATATCAGAACCGATCTACACCTCAGTATCTTCTATCATGTTTACTAATCTTACTTTTAAAATTTTCAAGAGGTTAAAAGTTATGGATTTTAAGATTTGTTTCTCTTAAAAGGCTATGATAATTTGCTTTGCAATACCAAAAAATGAGAGTTTGATTTTAATATATATATTGCCTTTGATTCCAGGAGTAGGATTACTTTTCTTGAAATACTTCAATTTCCCTTTCCACCATCATTTATAAATCAGAGTAAAATGAGAGTTGGCTCATAAGTTTTGAGTCAATGCTTGGAATTTTTAGTTTATCACTAACTCTCAATATGTATCTTTTTTTACTGGAAAGAAATAAAAAGTAGAATATTGCAATATTATCACATTACAAAATTCTAGTTATATTTGGAAAAAATTGAAATCATGTTTAATGGAAAGTACTTGTATACATGGTATGATTATTCTTTAAAGGGTACTAGCTTAATGGAAGAGCACCTACTTTACAAGTAGGGGGATGGAGGTTCGATTCCATCGTGCCCTAATATGACCAAATATATGACTAAATTAATGACTAAAGTAATGACTACATTTATGACTAAAAGTAATGACTAAATATATGACTAAATATATGACTAAAGTAATGACCAGTTAACAACAACCAATGACTAAATTAATGACTAAATCAATGACCAAATAAATGACTAAAATAGTTTAGTCATAAATTTGGTCATGAGATAAATGACTGACAATAAACTACTAATGGTCACGTGATCAAAATTAGTCATTTATCTACAATTTTTAGTAGTTTATTTAGTCATATATTGTTGTTTTTATACTAGTGGGAAGAATCAAAACCATTTGGAACACTGGTGGCTATTGGTTGTAAATTGTCAAAGGAAGATGACACAAAGGAAGTCAATGAAACACTTTACCAATCCATAATTGGTAAACTATAGTATGGTGTACACAATAGGCCTGATATTAAACATTCAGTTGGTATTATGGTAAGGTTTTCTGCCAACCCAAAGGAGACACACATGTTTGCAGTAAAAAGAATATTTAGATATCTAAAAGGGACTAGAGATTTCAGTTTGTTATATACAAAAAGAGGAGATTTTGATCTTAAGGTATATATTGATGCTAATTGGGTTGGAAACATTGCTGATGGAAAAAGCACAAGTGGTGAAGTTTTCTTCTTAGGAGAAATATTAGTGACATGGTTAAGCAAGAAACAAAGTTGTATTTCACAATCTACTGACAAAGCTAAGTATGTTGCTACAGTTATGAATTATTCTAACATTGTGTGGATCAAACAATTAATTGAAGGTATGTAAGAAGAGATTACCTGATCTAGTTACAATTTATTGTGATAAAACAAGTGCTATTAATATATCAAAGAATTTGATGATGCATTCAAAGACAAAACATATATCTATCAAGTATAATTACTTGAGAGAAAAAGTACAAGATAAGCATGTGATATTAGAGTATGTGAATTCTAAAGAATAGATAGCTGGCATATTTACCAAACCACTACCGAAGGATGCTTTTGAGTATCTCTGAGGTAAGTTAGGGGTTCTTCCCCTATCCAATGTTCACTAAGCAAAGATGCATGTTGCATTAATTCAAGTATTCTATACAATATCTATTTTGTGAGTTGATGCTAGTGTTCACTCTTTAGGTGAAGCCTGAAGTTGTGAAAATAAGTTTATGTTTGTAATGAGATATTCATACATTTGAGGTATAATTTACTATCTGAGAATTTTTTTTAGGATTTTATGTGTCTTTGGCATTGTTGTCAAAGAGGGAGATGAAAGAAATTGATGACTACAAAGAGGAATAGTAAAGAAGATCTAGTAAAGAAGTTTTTTACTGATAGAGGGAGAATATGAATATGAAGGAGATCAAGTATAGCAAAGAAGAAGTTACAGGTCAGAGGGAGTACATGAATGACAGTTAAATGTTACCATCATCAATTGAATAATGAAGATTGTTAGTGTGTTGCCATCAATGCCAAAGAGGGAGATTGTTACTATAACTGATGGTGATGGTGATGAAGACCGACCAAGATTAGAGGAATAATAGGTAATAGAAAGGTTAGATCAATTATTATCTTGTCATTGATGTTAATCAATTGATTTCTGATTTATATTGTGTTTCCACATCATTCGAAGTATGATATAAGTTGATTGAGTTAAGGAGAAGAAGAAATGATATGTTATGAAGTCGATGAAGAACTTAAATGGGCAACTGATCTAGATCATAAAATGCTAAGATTATGTTGATATAATTATTTTCTATGTAACATATGATTATATCAAGTTAGTAAAGCATGGTAATGAAGATTTGTCAAGTCAGTAAGCAAAATAGTATTGGCTACTAAGTAAGAAAAGTCACTCGATAAAGGTAAAAAGTAAAAGGAAGTATTTTTAAGTAAAGGCAAAGGAACTCAAGACACCAATCATAAAGTTTTAGGCACTGAGAAAAGTTAACTGAAATTCAAATTTATCCACTAAGCAAGGAACATAAATTAAATACAAGGATTAGTCGAATGACATTTAATGATTAGCTATGATGAGCTGGAAGGTTATGATAATAAGGAAAGTTAGTCAAAGAGATCTATGATCAAGAAAATTCATGATGATGATCTATGGCTTAGATCTAAATAGTTAAAACATAAGGAACAAGTTTCAAGAAAGTTCAAGTTTCGAGGTGAAGGTAAAATGTGTTACCAAGATCCAGATACATTGAATAAGTTTATGAAATGGATTGAACATATGAGATTGATCAAAGGAAAATGTAATAGAGGAGATTAAGTGACAAAACATGTCTATATAAAGGATGGATTTGTATGGACAAATGATTGGAAAAATTGAAGAGTTGATAAGTCAGCAATTGATACAGTGAAGAAGGAACAAACGGATTCCAACTTAGAAAGTAGAATTTGATGAAGTGTTGAAGCTAGTGGAAAGTGAAGGATTGAAGTGAAGATAGATGAGTGCTCAAAGGATTTGATTATGCAAAGATAGTTGTGAATTTACAGGTCAAACTATCTATTATTTCTTATTATCATTTGTAACAGAGAAATCCCTTAACCAAGTAGACTTAACAATCTTACTGTAAAATCCTTGCAAAAGGTAACATTCTAAAGAGTGTTTGAAGCCCTTTAACTAGGTCACTCCTAAAAGGGTGAAGATCCTTACAAATTTGAGGTAAATCCCTTGATTGGGTCACACCTAACAGTGTGCACTATAATCTTTAATCGGATTGGCTCTTAACCGAGCATACTTCAAAAGAGTATTTTCTTAGTGCCTGTGACAATTCCCACAGTGGTTTTTCCCAAAGCTGGGTTTCCATGTTAAATAGTGGTGTTACATGTGATGAATAATTATTGTGAATGATTTGTTGATTGTTAAAGTTTATTTACTATTGTCGATAAATAGTGAATTGTGTTTAACCGAGTTAACCAGAGAAAAGTTTTTAAGGTACAAAGAATCAGGGATTACTGATTCACCCCCCCCCCCCTCTCTGTAATCCAATAACTATCAAGGCAAGATACATTTTAAATCAAGCCCTACGTATTATGATTAAAAGATCAAAGATTTCCATTTTAACATCACAAATATAAGTATTACAACAAGATAAATTTGAAAAAAACCAAAGAAGTGAAATAGAAAACACCAAAGTTGCATTGACACATATGGTCCTAAGGGTACCATATAAGATACATATACAACCATTTTAAATACCTCTAATACATATACAAAGACATGTAGATATTGGGATGATTGAAATTGTTGGTCATTAAGCACGAAATACACAAATCCATTCATTTTATCACACTATTTAATAATTGACTCAATGATTTAGATCCTACAACTTTTCAAAAGCCAACTAAATAACATCCTTTCACTATCTCACTCATATATGAAAATCAAGAGTAACAAGCATTCATACATTTATCAAAGCTTAGATAATTGATATATGTCAAAACTAGAAAATATATTAACAATCATCATAATTATAAATTATCTAAGAATTCATAAATAATTTGATGTGCATAGACATCATACCTTATCAAAAAAGATTATAAAATACTATCACTGGTTGATCATAATGGATTTATAATCCTCCTAATTCTAAAAACATGAACAAACTTTACTAAAAAATAGACTGCAAACCTCATAGGAAATTATATGAAAGAAAACTTCAAGATACAAGATGAAAAAAGGTGCATTTAAAATAATGGTATTGAGATTTGAAATGCTCTCTATATTTTAGAGACACGCCCAATTAAGAATAGAATACCTTAAAAAATTCTACCAAAGATTCAACCTAAGCAAGATTACGATTTCCTAATACCAACTTCAACAACTCATAGACACTTTCTATGTCCATATATTTGTGTCCATCTTCTAAAACATTGTGTTGGGTTCCTCAAAGCTCTCAATTTGGAAATTGAGTTGCATTGGATTCCTTTGTTGTGACACAAAATTGTCATCCTCCAAACATCCAAATACTTGTGTTAATCAATTATGAAGTATTCAAAGTCAAAACCTCCTATCTAATGGATTTAGGAGGGGGTTCCAAAGAGTTAATGTTCTTGTGATTAACAATTGTATACTAACCTTTATTTTCTTTGTAGGATGTGGTAGCCCCAAGAAGAGAGAAAAGTAGAGGGTTTAGGCTATTTGAAGACCAAAGGATAATCCTTAATCTTGTGGTTTGAAGATTGGGATCAATAGTAAGTTTTAAGGAGATGAATAAACTAAACACAATTAGAGTAATGAGTTTTACCAATCTAAATATACATTGAATCCTTAAGGCCTTTTGAAAGATTATCCTCAAAATAGACCTGATGTTGGGGGCGAGATAAATATAATGTCTTAAGCTCCACACATTGAGCTTGGGGAAGAAACTATTTAGGTTAGAAAATTTTGAGCCTAGTAAAGATAACCTAGAGAATTCAACCCAAATGGAGACTTGAGTGGTCTTTTTGTTAGAGATAAAAGAGTCACAAGTCTGAGGTTTAAACATAAATAGGAAGGATTAGACAAGCCATGGGGCCCAATTGAAAATAACCTTAACATAATTAGCCTTGACAGAGTGAAAAAGAAGAACACCTCAGTAAGTTTTTGTACAACAATAAGGTGGATCCTATTGGGAACCCAACCTTGCCAATTTAGTGTGCAATAAAGCTCTAAGTTAACTCTACCAAAAAAATGACAAAGTAGAATACAATTTTCAAACTATTTATAAATAATTATCGAATTATAAAATTAGAACTACATCTCAAGGAGGGTCAAAAATTTATCTTGTAGAAGACGTTTCCAAATGAATTTATAGAAGTGTTTGGAAAAAGTTGCTATTGGTGCTCGCCACCAAACTTCAAGTAGAGGTACAACAACCATAAATGAATGAAAGGTTGAAGTGAATGAAAAGATATTGTTGTAAAGATCAGCACACACAAAGAATATAAGCCAACAAATAAAATATAAGTCAACATTGATGTCTTTGTTCAATTTAAAATAATGCACACACTGATTGTGTTGTTCAATGAAATGTATGATTTTAATGAAATATGAGGAATCACAAAAGTATTTTGAAGAGATGATAGATGAAGGAATACCACCTTATCCCTATACCTGTGTATTATTGAAGAAGCTGCTTCTCAATGCAAGGAAGAAATTAATTGTGCAGGTGCTTGCAGATAAAATATGGAAGTTCACCTATCGTTCAATCTAAGAGCTTTCAAAAATGATGAAGTAGAAACCAAATAATAAATATGATCAGAGAAAGGTCAAGATAGAAAAATAAATAGGTAGTTCAAAGGCCATACATATTCAGGAAAAGTAGCTTTTACAAGATCTAGTAGAAAAATAAATATTTTATAATAAATACTTGTATTTGTGGTCTTTTGGTTTTGGTTTTAATTTGTTCTATTAAATGCATTCTTCCATTATTGGATTCACAAGAATTGGAAGTCAATTGAAAAGGAGAAATAAAGTTATACCTTGTCGTTCCATTTGGTGATACTATTTTGCTAGAGGAAGGTGGGATTGGGCTCTTCTTTACAAAAATGAATTTGATACCTTTCTATGCAAAGGTGCATGATTGATGGAACTATTCAAATTCCTAATAGATTGCTTGTTTCTATCCATACTTATTTGCATTATGGTTTTAAGAATTTTCTTTCAAAAGCTACAAACACTTTGTAAAAAAAACAACCAAACATTCTATAAACTAAAGAGATGGGTTGGGAAAGGTGTGAAATTGATTGTAAGATTTCATTTCAGTGTAAAAATTTAGAATGTTGAGATGTACCACCTCCTAACTTGGACAATTCTAAGTGGTTTTTGAGGTGTATTGAAAGAAGATAACCCATAAAATTTTTAGGTTGAAACTTAACCATGGAATTTTAATCTTTGTACGGAAAACCAAAATGGAAGAGTGAGTTTAGAAGGCTAAGTTCTTCTAAATCCATTTTAAGGGCATAAGGATCTTATGTTATTCATAGGATATTAGGAGGGCATGCCAAGAGGTGGATGATTGCTGTAATCACCTAAAAATGGACAAAGATCAAATCAAAGCAAATCAAGTCGAATCAAAGCAAATCAAGGACAAAATTGAAGTAATTGAATCACAATGCATAATTAGCCAATCAAAATTAAAATCAAGTCTTAATTCAAGATAAATCAAAATTGAGAGTATTTTAATCAAATGCAATCAAATCAAAATACAATTAAATCAATTAATTGTATAAGTCTTGGATTAAATTAAATTCAACCCATTCAAGGGGTACATGGCTAAAATAAATCAATTAAATCAATTAATAAATCTCAATTACTCTCAAGAACTCAAAAGGAGAGGAAATCTGGGCAACCAATGAGATTTGAGGAAAGGCATTCACATGGATCAAGCCAAATTGAATCTCAATCACTCAAAGTGAAAGAGAATCTTGACCATTAATCTTGTCTACTTGTCCCAAGCTTTGAGGACACAAACTTTGCATTGTCTTCAAAGGGTGGAACCAAGGACTCAACCAAGGCTTAATCGTGATCAAACACAACTACACCCCCTACCATTGGAAAATCTATAAAAGGAAGGCCTAAATCCTTCATAATGATCAACCGCACATTTGAGAATTGCATTGAACCTCTTGCAATTTGATTTAGAAAGGCATTTGAGAGCTCAATTAGCATTAACTTTGATATAATTGTTAGCTTTAACTTGTTTATCTTATCATTCTCATTCTAGGACTGTCATTAATGAGAGCTTGTTGAGAGTTTTGCATTAACAATCTTAGTTAGAGAGCCATAGGATGCTCAATTGATCATTAATTTGCTAAATAGTTTGCTCTATTGCTTTTGTGGTTTATTTAGTTACTATTTCAATTATTGATTAACCTTAATTCTATGATGATACTTTCCCTAGTATACAAAATTGAAATATTTCTAAAATCCAAAAACATAAAAAATCTTTTAAAAATCCAAAAAATTGGAAATCTTCTAAAAAATCTAAAAATTGTAAATCTTAAAATAAACTCTCAAAGGTTGGAATTGCCCAACAAAGCACTATCTTTTCCAAATCAAAATAGGGGCACCAATCCAAATTCAATGAGCTTAGCAAAGAAAACATCAATTGGCTCCAAATCATTGCATCAAAATTGAAAAATGGCTACACTTAAACTTATTGATCAATATTACATTTCAAACATCCAAATACTTGATTTAAACGACAAAATTTGAAAAATCAGATCAAAATCTAAAAGGCTTAAACATAACTAAGGATCAAAGTGGATGAAGTTTTTTGAAATATGGATCTACAAACAAAAAGCAAAAAATGTTCAAAGTGATTACTTGATTGATGAAATCATGTCTTTTTAGCAAATTGATGAAGTCTTGGACTAGATGAGCGATGATGAAGACATGATATTTTCTTGATTTATTCTTGAGTGCTTGCCATGTTGATTCATAATAGTATGTGAATCTGTATATTGACATGATCATCAAAGAATCATCAAGGACATTTGTATATGAAAGGGATCAATTCTTTGTTTGTACACTTGAAATTGTTAAAATCCAAGGAAGGAGGTACTCATATCATCATGGTTGATTAACCAGTGAGGGTTGTACCAGTTTCATGTTCCAAAATGCTCGATGATGAAAATAAGCTTCCAAATTCTGAATAATGATAGTCAGGTTCATACATCCTAGATTAAATGCATTTAATGTTGTGTATTGCCTTTCTTAGTTTTAAATTGCAAGAGGAACAATTGAAAAAGGGGGTGGAGTTATCATCATCAAAAGACCAAATCAAGATACATCAAATGATCAATGATATCATCAATGGTACATCATCAATGTCTATAGAAAAATAAATCAAGGAAGTATACATCATCAAAGGTCCATCAATATAACCAAAGTCCTGATCAACATCATTAATGTCTAAAATATCCATCATAAAAAATCCTTCTCAATCTGATCATCAAAGGTACATCAATGTCATCAAGATACATCTTCAAATGTTTGATCCATCCAAATGATTCATGCTTCATCAAGGACATCATCAATAATAAATCATGTTGATCAACTAGGGGCAACCTAATCCTGTTCATCACCTTCTCTTCTATCTATCCATAATTCTATATCATCTAATCATATCATGTATCAAATATCAATTAGTCAAATCATCCAAGTGATCATCTAACATCAATCAAGCTATCCTATCATCCATTTTCTCATCTTGAGCACATCAAATCTCCTAACTCTAGATCTTGAGGAAGGAAAATCATTGTTTTGTCTCTCTAGATCTTGAGAGTGAAATATTAACCCATTAACTTTATCCTATCAAATTGACATCAACATCAACCAAGTGATTCTAACTGACATCAAACGATACCAAACCATCATCAACTTATCCGGAGCATCAACAACATCTTATCAATCAAATCTTTTCTCATCAAATTCTATCATGATCAGGGCATTTTGAAATTTCTATATTGAGAAACAAATCAAAATTTCCCAATCTTAACCAAATTAGCCACAATCATTTTGATTCATTTCCTGAGGGGGCATGCAATCATATCATCATCATCATCATAAGTGAAAGCTTTTATTAGGAAATTTTTCGTAATCAAACAAATGGGGCATCACATCAAAATCAATCATCAAATCAGGTATCATATCAAGATTTTTCGTCAGGATCAAGCATCATATCAGGGATTAATCAAAGAATGACCATCATATCAGAATGATCATCAGAACCACATCAATTGAGAGTTTCATATCAATCATATTTGCATCAATCCTATATCAAAAATCAAGGATCAACCATCGAAAGACATCAAATGAACATCAAAGATCGACCATCATTGAATCAGGACCTATCATCAAGCAAGATCAGAGTATTATTTGAATCGACATGCTTCACACGTCAACTCAAAGAGGGGAATTTGTAATCACCTAAAAATGGACAAAGATCAAATCAAAGCAAATCAAGTCAAATCAAAGCAAATCAAGGACAAAATTAAAGTAATTGAATCATAATGCATAATTAGCCAATCAAAATTAAAATAAAGTCTTAATTCAAGATAAATCAAAATTGAGAGTATTTTAATCAAATGCAATCAAATCAAAATACAATTAAATCAATTAATTGTATAAGTCTTGGATTAAATTAAATTCAACCCATTCAAAGGGTACATGGCTAAAATAAATCAATTAAATCAATTCATAAATCTCAATTACTCTCAAGAAATCAAAAGGAGAGGAAATCCGGGAAACCAATGAGATTTGAGGAAAGGCATTCAAAGTGAAAGAGAATCTTGACCATTGATCTTGTCTACTTGTCCCAAGCTTTGAGGACACAAACTTTGCATTGTCTTCAAAGGGTGGAGCCAAGGACTCAACCAAGGCTTAATCATGATCAAACACAACTACACCCCCTACCATTGGAAAATCTATAAAAGGAAGGCCTAAATCCTTCATAATGATCGACCACACATCTGAGAATTGCATTGAACCTCTTGCAATTTGAGTTTAGAAAGGCATTTGAGAGCTCAATTAGCATTTACTTTGATATAATTGTTAGCTTTAACTTGTTTATCTTATCATTCTCATTCTAGGATTGTCATTAATGAGAGCTTGCTGAGAGCTTTGCATTAACAATCTTAGTTAGAGAGCCATAGGATGCTCAATTGATCATTAATTTGCTAAATAGTTTGCTTTGTTGCTTTTGTGGTTTATTTAGTTACTATCTCAATTATTGATTAACCTTAATTCTATGAAGATACTTTCCCTAGTATACAGTTGCTTCAGTGCAATGTTGACATTTTTAAAGTAGGGGCTAGAGTTGAAAGTTATAAAATATAAACGACTGTGGAGAAAATCTCTAAATTGTGAATGTGTTGTATTAGACAAAGTATATTTTTATAAGTACAAACTTTGACTAAATTGCAATAAAATTTATGTCTATTCTTGGGATCTAAGAGCGGGACATTAAAAAACCAAGATTAAAGAAAAAGAGAAATGTGTATAACTTGTAAGGTCAAAAGATGTAGGACATTTAGACTCTATGCAATACATGTAAGAACACAATTGTCCACAAGTGATTAGAAGGAATGGAATGGGAATACTAGATCTTATAATAATACATATATCCTCAGGTAGCTTAATGGAACATATCCATCTAACAAGATTCCAACAAACTAACTAATTATTTGCAGATGAGATCCTTAAGATTAAGGGATAAAGGTTGAAAAGGTCATGCTTGAACTGGAAATAGAGAACAATTGTGAAAGCACAATTGATGGCATGGGAAATCCTCTGTCAAAAGCTTGTAATACCTTTTTTATCAAAGAATAAATTTTAATCATTGTGTGGCTTTTGAGATGAAGCATATTTTTGAGGGAATGTAAGAGGTTCAAGGAAGCATGAACAAGATTGCAAGATTACACGTCTCTATTTACTTGCACATGGTTCAATTTGAAAATTGGTAAGTTTAGTTGAGCATAAACCTCTTTTTTCACAGTCACACTATGATGTCCTCTAATCCATGCTCATAGTCAAAATATTTTGTCACATTGCACTTAAACTGAGAGATCCTAGAACAATAAAACTAGCAAACGCTAAGATCTCTAACTATCAAAATCTTTTAGAGACAAGGACTACAACCATAATTTTATCCCATAGAACCCTATTGAGAATTAGGACTACAATTGGAGCCCGGAGATATAGATCTCAAAGATAAAAACTGCAATGATGATACAAACCCTTAAATCCCAAAGTCGAGGATAGACCACTATAAGAACTTTTCACTCTAACCAAAATAAACAAAATTGAGAATAGCAAGAGTATCTCAAGCCTATATACCTTTGCATTGTAAGCCCTATTAGTCATTTTTTGTTCTAACAAAAATTGGTTGGACTATATTTGCATGTCATCTCTATTATTCTTATGACCCCCACATTGATGCTCCTGATCTCTACATCCTCTTGATGACTCTAGGATAATCATCATCTTATGAATCCAAACATGATATTTTATTTTGAGTTCCTAATTGATAGAAGTCAAGAAATCCCTATAACTTGTTGAAGAGGTGTTGAATAGGCCTACAAAACTTTGAAACTCTATAGTGTCATCGATACATGTAAGATAGAGGTTTTTCCCCACTTGAAAGAGCATTGACATAAATGCAAACATGTACAACTAAATATGCATTCACTTTAAAATAAGTATATAAATCAAGTGCAAACTCAATCAAACATTGATAGAAATGCATTAACACTAAATAATCAGTTATACATAAAACATGGTGAAGTCAACTAACTTCCATATTGACAAGAAGTTATTCATTCTTGTAGCATTGATCTACTTGTCTACTGTATGCTTCTTTTACAAGAGTATTATTGTTGCTTTATTGTAAAAAACAAGGAATCACAGTGTAAAGGGCTGAGTTAATCCTTGCATAAATATAAGCAATTATAAGTTGAATTGATTCTAACAGATTGGCAAGCTAAATCCTTTAAGACAGTCACTCCTAACAGGGTGAGTAGGATATTTAACAAGATTTGAAGTGAAAATCCTCTAACCAGGTGGCTCTTCAATTAGAGTTTTAAATCTCTTAATAGAGTAGACTTTAAAAGGTCTTTATAGCTCTTAACCAGGCTGCAGATACTCTTAACTGGGTATGCCCTTAATAGGGTTGTTGTAATCAGTTTGAACATGTTAGATTTCTTTGTTGTACTAGTAAAATTTTTGGGTATCATCTCACACGTGGTTTTCTCCCTCTAACAAGGGTTTACGTAGGAAAAACCTTGTGTCAAATGTTCAATATGTGTGAATATTTTACTTTTTATGTTTCATTGTTACATTAGCATTTGTACATTGGCTATTCATGTAGAAGTTAATTGTTAAAAGTATCAACATTTTTATTGCACTGATTCACCCCCCCTCTCAGTGCCTTATTATACTAAAAATTGGTATCAGATCCTTGTTCCCTTGAAGAAGCCTAACATCTTGGGGGTGATCCTTAAGGAAAATATGGAGGGTTTGAGATACAAGAGAAAAATTTATGAAGTTGAAGGGTTACCAAAGAACTAAAAGATTAGTTGAAGCAATCATTGGCCAAGCGACAAGAGATTGTTGAACAACTAAATGTGAATCAAGACTACATTGAATGATTGTCTAAACAAAGTGGATCTAAGGAATGTGAAGCATCCCTAGAATCCATGGGTAAGGATAATGAAAAATTTCACAAAGACAAAAATAATATTAAAAGAGAGATTGAAGCCCAATCAATCAAAATGTGTGAAGAGATAGAAGAAATGAGAGTTGTTGAAGATGACCTAAAAGCTAAGGACCAAGCCTCGAAGGATAAAGAGCATGAACTCTTCAATTTAGAGCAAGAAGTAGGAACCTTGCATGCATATATTCATGAGACTAAATAGGGACATGAAGATATAAGAGGAGAGCTCAACAATGTGATGATGAGCAATGAGAATTTGAGAAGAGAAAATGAGAGTTTAAGAAATGAGAATGAGAAAGTGAAAGGAGAACTAAAGAATGCAAATGATCCATTGAAGGCTAAAAATGAGGAATCTTTAGGCTTAATTGGAATTTCCATGATTCTGTGAGTCAATGGCATCCTTAAAGTTGGCATTTTGGGACTCTAGAAGTTCAAGGATATAATGTCTATTAGAAATGATTCCTAATGAGCTATCATAGGAAGTTGATTAAATTCCTACTACGCTAAAGTATTGGAATTTGTTGAAGAAACATTAATGAACTCAAAAGTAGCAATGATAGATGAAGTGTCCTCAATTAAAGGAGATGAAATGTCCTCAAGTCAAGGAGATGAAGTGTCCTCAACTGTTGAAATAATAGTATGTAAAGGAGCACAATGTGTCAACTAATTATTTGTTAATGATCTGTCTACACAAGTCAGGTTAGTAGGTGTTTCAGTGAAAGGAAGGTCATTATTAGATGAATATTCAAGATATCCAAATAACTACAATACCACTAACCAATAAATGAAAGTCTATCCAGTGTGATCCATGCAATGAATATATTCCTCATAAACTATAATGCCTATAATTTCATAAATCTTTTCATTTTGTTAAACCACTTATTCTTCTATTATTCATCACGTGTCTTAGGAACACCACATTTGTGGAGATGATTCAATATATTTTGTTTTGATGAAAAATAGTTCTTTGAATTAAGCTTCACAACAAAAGTGGAACTCTATCTCAACTCACGATTACATGTATAATATCCATGATATATCAATTAGTCTCAAACTAAAGAAATGTAAGAAGCGTTGAAGCATACAAGAAACAACATAATTTATAACCCCCTTGATTCAATTTTAGAGACCCCCTTAGAATTGACACTTTTATAATATGAGTACAAAATTGGTTCATTGTATCAAGAATGGAAAAAATTGCACTTTAGCAAAAAATGAGGCTTAATTTCAAGGTACTCAAAAAATAAACATTCGTAATGTACTAGTACAAATTTTAGAAATGCCTTGTAAATTTTGTACAAATTATTTTCTTTTACACATTGAGAGGGAAAAATTAGGGGAGAAAATGAAAAAAAGTCAAGCCCCCTTGGGTTGAAAAAAAGTCAAGCACTCTATGTGACCAAGGGCCTAAGTCAAGTGATGGATCGATGCCAAATAGGTGAAAATAGATGACATGTGCAATTAGAAGGCTATATAGGTGTAAATAGAATATTGGTGCATTTAAAATGCTTGATGGGTGGAAAATAAGAACCTAGATTTAAATGGCAAGATAAGAGCCAAAATTTGAAATTCACATTCTAGGATTTCCATCCAAGATAGTTATGCCTCTTTCTAGCTCCAAATCATCCCAAAATGGGCGCCCTTTGTAGATATTAATACCATTTTATTTGCAAAATATAAAGTGCCCCTTGTGGATTTTGACACAATTTCATTTTACAAATTTTGAATTTGGTAATTTGGTAGATTTATATTTCATGTATTTTGGCAAATTTACACACCATTTTTGTTAGCCCACCTTTACAGTGCAAGGTAAAATAAACATCACCTTCGTGAAACAAATCAATGCATTTATTCTTAGTAAATATGTCTATACACCTTCTCCTTGTCTCTTTTGTATCAAATATGTTATGCCCCTTGTCAACTGAGGCACATATTGTGCTAAATTGTACCAACAAACATGAAATACACATAGTGCAAACATGTGTGAGCAAATACTAAGTGCTAGAGAAAAATGCCTAGAAGTTATATATCATCTTGAAAGTATGAATCTCACATATATTTGGTGCCAAAGTAGATTATTTCTACTAGTCGATGCAAATAATTACTCCAAAGATCAATTATTTACAAATTGATGCACTAGGTAATGATTATTTTTGTAAATTGGTGCAAAACAATGCCAAAACCAAAGGTTTCTTATAGGTTGACAATAAATTTTACTCCCAAAAGTTAAAATTATTGGCCAAGTTATAGAGCTATAACTTATACTAGATACAAAAAGTATTTATAAATAACTACATATTTTTCACCGATCTACAACAATATATACAAATAAGGTGCAAAAATACGTAAAATTGTAAACTTCTTTGCAAATAAAATTAAAATTTGTGCATTTTTTTACGAATAACTACAAATTTATTATAAATATTTGATTCCTTTGCATATTTGTACACAAGTTTAATTGAATTAATACTATCTAAAAACAAAAAGAATTTGCAAATATCAATCAAATTTCACCAAAATTATTGTAGATCCACATTGAGTTTGATTAAACCAAGTCACATTTGTAGATCTCAACCCAACTCTTTATGAAGAACTTTCTTGAAAATTAATTGTATCTTCATTGAATTAGGAAAGGCTTTGATACCATGTGAGATTTAGCCAAGAATAATGGGTAAATACAAACAAAAGATGTGTGTGTGTGTGTGTGTGTGTGTGTGAGAGAGAGAGAGAGAGAGAGAGAGAGAGAGAGAGAGAGAGAGAGAGAGAGAGAGAGAGAGAGAGTAAAAATACATGAAAATGTGTACGAAGGACAAAATATATAGAAAGACATCTTACCTATTACTCTACCTACCTTGCCACATAAGTAAGATGACACCTAGCCATCCACTTAAGCACCTAAGTGGGATAAATGTACCAACAATATGGAGGACATTAATAAAGTAGCTTATGTTATTTATGTTTGGTGTTTAATGAATTTTATGGTTTATTCAAAACTAAAGGACAACATATATAGAAAGACATCTTACCTATCACTCTACCTACCTTGCCACATAAGTAAGATGACACCTAGCCATCCACTTAAGCACCTAAGTGGGATAAATGTACCAACAATCTAGAGGACATTGATAAAGTAGCTTATGTTATTTATGTTTGGTGTTTAATGAATTTTATGGTTTATTCAAAACTAAAGGTTCCAACCATGGATATTACTTAACTATTTTATGGCTAATAATAGATGAGTATATTATGATGAAATAAAGAGGGTTTTCAATTATTTTTGGTGTACCTCTAAGTACTCCATTTGTTATCATGTGGTTATTATATAGGGGTGAAATTCTCAATGACTATTTGTGGATTCAAATAAGTGTGATAGTGTTAATAATAGGATATCCACTAGTGGATATGTTTTCACCATGTTTTGTAATGCTATCAATTGGATGATAAAGAAACAAGTTGTGGTATGTTTTTCCAATACAAAGGAAGAGTGTACCATTTCTACTAATTTTTTTAAAGAATCTAACTAGCCTAAGCATTTGTATTTAGATGTGGATATATCTCTAAGAGATATTACAATTTTGTGTGATAGTTAAAATACCATATGTTTGGCAAAGAAATTGACTTTTCATGTGAGGAAAAAAATACATTGATGTGTGGTATCATTGGAGTGATGTTGGAGAAGGTTTATACTTTGACAAATATTATAGATATTTAACTAATCTTATTAACAAGTTTTGTTTAGGTGGTTCCATGAGTCGATGAGCATCATGACCTGTAAATTTAGATTTAAGTATCAATAGTTTGCCTTTTTCTTTTCAAAGAGTTGGAAATGTGGGATAATTTGGGAAGATGTGTCTAAACCATGCATTCTAATGTTTAATAATTAATAATTTGTTTGATTTACTATATCATTTCTAGTTTGATTATTCCTCACAGGTGAAAATTGGTCTCCCATTTTGATGTGGAATTTTTTTTTAAATTTTTAGTGAGTTTATCTTCACATGATGAAGTAGGAATACCACACTGACCTGACACTCTTGTATATATTTCATCACCTTGGAAGGTGCATAAGAGCATCTTGAGTCATGATAATGAGAATTTTTATAACAAATTCTTATGATGCATATGAGCATATACGAGGGAGGTTATAATAGAGCCTTAACTAGAATTGTTGTAGATTTGGACACTTTTCATGGAGAATATTTGGATGGTATAATGAGGATAATGTTGGGCACCCATGTTTTAAAAGAAAATACAAAAAAAACACAAAAAAACCAAGATAGTTGTTACCTTGGAGAAGTCCTTTTCAAGAAAACCTAGCCTCAAAATATTGAATTAATATATTCATAGTATTATGTTAATTAAAATACAACAATGGGATTAAGCCTTTATAGGAGACCAACCAACATCAAGAAATCATAAATGGTAAATAAAAAACTATAGGAGAATACTACTCCCAAAAATGTTTAAAATAAGGTGAAGAAATATTGCAATATAAACTTATGTATTTGACTTCAAATTTGAAAATGAGACTGCTAAATATGAAATGTAGATGTGATTGCATCATTCGACTTAAATGAAAAATTTGGTAGCCAATAAGACAAAAAATTTATGTGGAGAAACTCTTTCAATAAAAAACTCCACCAAAGAAAGAGGGCAAATATGTTATTAATCTTCAAAAGGGAGGTAACAACAATAATATAATTCATTTCATTTGTCCAACCAAATGCAATACCTCCTAGATACTTGAAAATAACTAATATTGTTATATGGCTTTGATTTATAACAAACTAAGGGACGAATAAGATGTTGATAACCCAAAACAAGAGGTAAAAAACCACTTACAAAACCCATACCTAGGAATGTGGACAACCATGAGACAATAAAATATCAATTTCCTTCAAATGATTCGAACATGGGCACCTAACCCATGGACACTCAATTATTTATCTTCTTGAATGATCTATAACTCCCTAATG
This sequence comes from Chamaecyparis obtusa, assembly GCA_027943335.1. Classification (NCBI taxonomy): domain Eukaryota; kingdom Viridiplantae; phylum Streptophyta; class Pinopsida; order Cupressales; family Cupressaceae; genus Chamaecyparis; species Chamaecyparis obtusa. The sequence goes on along the minus strand of BSBK01004622.1, from coordinate 1,334,534 downwards.
ACTCTTTGGGTCACCCAATAAACAACCTTTTACCCTCCAACATTGGGCTCCCAAAGCATGACTCTTTATATTCCAATTTCAACGGCTAACCATTTTAACTTATCCACATCACCATTACATGTTCACCTCTTGAAAATGGAATTATAATTTTCCATAAAGTACAAATATTTAATATTTTTCTCTCATGTTGTGGGGAACACTTTCCAAAGAACATGATGATACACAAATAGCATGGGATTTGCAAGGTTAACATCACACTATCCTAAAATTCTTCCACTTTAAATTATACATTGCAATTACATCTAAGAGATACATAAATTAATAAAAATGAGTATAATGATCTAGGCTCATGGCCTTCCTGCACCAAGAGAACTTTTCTATGGTCACTGGGTTTGTAAGAGAATTTGCAACATTATCAAAAGTGTCAACCTTCTCTATCAATACCTTACCATTCTTAACCATTTATCACACAAAGTGATACTAAATATTAATATGCTTTGCAAACATGATACATAAAATCCTAGGCCAAACAAATATCACTCTAACTATCACATCCAATCCTTACAATCTTACAATCTTGCAATCAAAACCAACACCAATACCAATACCAATACCAAGTCTCTGTAACCACATGATGTCCTTAGAGGAGTGAGTAGCAACCATTTACTCTACTTTAGTGATGGACACATAAATTATGGGCTTCTTCTTACTCATCTAACTCACTAATTTTCCAAACAAAGTAAATTCATAGCCACTAGTGGACCTTTGATTATCTAATTCACCTGCCCATGTTGCATAAAAAATATCCTTCTATGTCCAATGACTTAATCAAATATCATCAACACCACAATAAACCAAACACCAATTAGAAGTATCTTGCAAATACCTAAGCACCTCTTAACAAAAGCCAATGCTTTCTATTAGGATTAGACATAGGCTTGCTTAGAACTCTCACTACTTGGGCTATATTTATTCCATGGTTTATTAAAACCATGGTACACATCAAATTTCCAATGTCACTAGCACAAGGAATGTAAGACCTATAATCAAAATCATCATTAGAACCCAAACACACATCTAAATTCAACTTAGTGTTGACAAAAAATGGATACTAAATGACTTACAATCATGCATATTAAACCTCTCCAAAATAGTATCATCATACTGAATTTGGATTAACCAAATATTTTTGTGCACCTAATCTTTGTTGACCTCCATCTAAAGGATATATTTTACAGGTCTAAAATCCTTCATACGATTAATTGTGCCAAAAAGTTGAGCCTTGAGTTCTGTAATCGTCACTTTATTATTACCGTTAAACAATATGTCATAAACATACAAAATAATCATTAGTATCTAATAATTAGTAATCTTCATTTAAACATAGTTATCCTCCTCATTCCTCATATAACCCAACTTCAATGAAAAAACAACAAAATTATAAAACCACATTTTTGGTGATTGTTTCAAAACATGCAACTTGATCTCTTTAATCTTCAAATCAATTGTTAAGTCTCTTTCACAATAAAATCATCAAGCCGTCACATATGAATCTCCTCCTCAAGATTCTCATGTAAAAAAAAACAATTTTGAAATCCACTTGCTCTATCTCAAAATTAGAAGCAATAGCAATAGACAATAGGAATCTAATAGAAGTCAATTTAGCAATAGGAGATAAAATTTCACCAAAATCAATTTCATCTCTCTAGGAGTGGTTGTTGGTCACTAGTATGGCCTTGTACTACTCTAACCAATTATATGCCCCAGATTTATTTATAAATACCCTCTTATATCAAATGGGCTTCCTTCTTATGGTCAAAATAACAAGATCTTAGGCATCACAATTGTTCATAATTACTTTCCTCCAAAGAGAGAGTCTCCCTGAAAGATATAGGTTTATCGTTAGTACTAAATAAAGAAATTACACAATAGAAATATGGTGGGATATAACTATAAACAAGATTTAATTTCCTTGTGGACCTCGCAAAGGGAGAATTGATAGATTCTACTTATTCATCTTGCTTTTTGTGCTCATCCCACACATCATATAAACTCTTTAAACCCTCCTCTTCTTCTCATCCTTAGATTCATCCAACTATTATTCCACATATGTATCTTCTTGCTTCTTAATCTTTATCTCAAAGTGCACCATATTTTTCTTCTCCTTTGCTTGTTCTTGACATGAGAGATTTGAAATCCCCAAAAACACATCTCTAGAAGAGATCATTTTTCTGGTTAAAGCTCATAACCTTTTACATTCTCATCATAACAAACAAAGATGCATTTTTGAGCTTTTTGATCCATTTTAGATTGTTTCTCTTGAGGCACATGAACAAAAACCTCATAACCAAATATCTTATAGTGTGAAATCAAAGGCTTTCTACATGTCCACAATTCTCAATGAGCTTTTTCAACAAGAGCTAAATAAAAAGATCTATTAGTTGAATAACAAGTAGTACCCAAAAGTTCTACCCAGAAGCATTAATCAATCTTTAGAGGACCACTTAGCATGCTCCTACATATTCCTATTAAGGTTTGATTTATACTTTTTGCCACCCCATTTTGTTGGGGAGTATAAGGAGTAGTCTCTTGTCGAACAAATCTTGCATGCTTATAGAAATTATTAAATTCCACGGAACAATATTCACCCCCATTACTAAATCTTAACACTTTTATCTTGTAGTTTAATTTCTTCTCAATTAAGGCATGTGATTCCTTACACTTAGCAAAAAATTCAAAAATAAAAATGATCCTCCTAAGAGATTGGTCTAGAATTATTGCCAAGTTTACTTAGATGCAATATAGCTTTAGAGTGAAAATACATTTAACATTTGGAAGATATACACTGTGCTCTCTTTTCTAGATGTATTAGTGATAGTATTTTCTCTATATATTCTAAATCTATGAGTGGTTCAAATGTGTTAATGTAAATACAAGTACAATAATAAAGTTGCACCCAAAGTGGCCCAACTACACATGCTTCTTGGCCACTAGGTTAATGCCCATGGACAATTGCCAAAATAGGGACTGATCCCCTCATAAAGGGCATTAATGTAGTAGGGGTCATAATGCCTATAAGCATTACCAACCCATAGCTTATGGTTGTAGTGCTCTTGGATAGTCTTTGGCTTCTTGTCAACCTTTATCTTCTTCTTAGGCTTGTGATAGAGGTGATCACTTAATGAAACATCGATTAAATAGACTAATGATGGTGCTCTTACAATTTGAAAGTATTATGTATAAAGATTACATAATTGTAACTTGTCTCTTGATCCATATTTTTTCCCCTACATAACAACTTTCTACTTCTCTTTCACACAAACAATAAAGGTTGACTATTGTTAAATTTTTAGATCGAAGGTGTTCCTTGTCTGAAAGGAATGATCTCCTTTTTAGGATCAACAATAAAAAATTAACCACAAAGATGCCAGATGATTGAAATAGTATTGATCGTCAAATTTTTCGCCGCTACGTAGGTAGCTTTTCTACATGATTTATTTTTTGGATAGGTAATGCACTAAAGCCGATATCAACATGGGGCTCGAGTAGACTCGAACCCAAGACCTCCTAAATGAGAGGCTCACAACTTACTGCTACATTGTGGGGTGTTCCCTTTATTTTATGAATTATTATGACTTAATATGTATTATCTTTATTTTATCTATTATGTTAATTATATATTGATTGTAAAGTATTTTTATATAATAATACTATTTTAAACTACTAAATAATTTAAACATATTTAAAATTAATCATTAGTTTTATTTTTAAGTTTCAATTACAAATTATTTTGTAATTTGATTATATGTGTGTGTGTGTGTGTGTGTGCGCATATATATATGTATATGTATATGTAATTTATACAATTATATTATTTTACAAAATATTTATATGTATAATAATATAATAAAATCAAATTGAAAGATAAAAAATATTGAATAATTTTATTTATTTTAGATTCAAAAATAAATTATTATTTTTTCGTTATATTTTGTTTCTTATTTTATAGTACATTTTACTATATGCTAATTTTTTACACATCAATTTTAAAAACAAATTGAAAGGAAAAATAACAAATTTGGATTTCAGTAAACTATTGATTTTAAAATTTTATATTTATTTAAAAATCTTTAAATAATATTTAGAAGTTTAGTTAATTTCAATAACATTAAATTTCTAATTATTATTAATTTTTTTTAAAAACTTTGATAAAGTTTTAAAACAACTTCAATAATATTTTACATTTAAAACACTCAAATTCATTTTATTTTTGAATTTATAAACTTGTGACTTTTGCTTTAGCAATTTTAATATAATTTATTTTTTATAATATTTTATTTCAAATATAATTTTAATTTATACTTTAATTACAATTATGTTTAATGTAATATATATATATATATATATATATATATATATATATATATATATATATATATATATATATATATATATATATTTTTAAATATTCAATAGCTCAATATATCTCCCTTTCTATCTTTTTAACATATCTTTTTTTGCCTTTCTATCTCTCCATTTCCATCTCTATCCCTTCTTTGTTTCACTCTCCTTCTCTACATGCTCTCTCTCCTCTTTTGTCTGATTAGCTTCCCCTCTTTCTCTTTCCTTCATTTCTCATTTTTCTCCTCTTTCCTCTACCTAGAGTATCTCTATTTCCCCAAATTCGTATTTCAACTCTCTCTCTCTCTCTCTCTCTCTCTCTCTCTCTCTCTCTCTCCAAACTTCTTCTCCCACCTCCTAATTTATCTCTATTTTGTTATCCCTTCACCTCTCTCTACCCTATATCTCTCTCCCTCTCTCTACCTCTTTATATATCATTTCCTATCTCTATATTTATTTTTTATATTTCTCACTCTTTCACTCTCTTCCTTTCTATATATTTCTCTCTTTGATATCTATCTATAGAGTCTACTCTCTCTCTATCTCTCCCTCCCATCTCCAATTTCCTCTCCTCTGTATCCATCTCTCTCTCCTTCTATCCCTATCTATCCTTCCATCTTTTTCCTCTTTCTACCTATTACAAACATGATAAGAATGTAAAAAATAGAATTTGGTTGAAAGGTTTTGTTTCAATTATATTTGAGTCCCATACTTTTATTGCAAAAAAACATCATACCAACCAATCAACCTCACGTATTTAAAAATATATGAAAAAATAGACCAAATTATTCTTTAATTAACCAACCTTGTCCACCTATTCCATATACCCAAATGCACACCAAGGTGCAATTGCTATTGCTAGTTTATATATAGTTCACTATTTTATAAAAAGTTCCATGTTTTAAAACAATTCCATATAAATTTAATTAACAAACATAGCAAATAAAAAAGTACTCGTTCTTTCGAAAAAATTCGGGGGATTTTTTTTTCTTAAAACCCTGAAGCTTAAGCTACTACAAGCGTCCGCCAAGTTTCGTTCGAGTTTTGGAGTTCTCTGTTTTCTGATCATCGCGAGGGATATTATTTCGAATTTGGCGATAGTTTGTTTTCACTGTGTTGGCCAGAATCTGTAGCCATGCATGCTCCAGTCCTAGTTCTCAGTAAGTGCATTTTCTTATTTTGGATTAGTTATGCTTCACTTTTTATATCGATTTTTTAGTCAGGTTTTAAAAACTATCAACTCTTTCTGGCTTGAAAAGTATAACGGCGTTTATTTTGTTTGGAGGGAAGTCATTCGCATATTTTTTTGCGTGCATATTGCCGTGTTACGGTTAATCTTGAAATCCAGTGGCTGCAAGGGGTTTCAGGTTAATGTGAGTCCTAGTGGTATTTTTTTCAGGTTAAGCTTTGGAAACAGTTGGTATGTTAGGGTTAGAGGCATGCTCCCCAGGAGCCCTGGGTTATTTCGAGGGTTAGGAGTAATTATTGAGTCAAAATGTGTGAAAATAATTAACATTTCAGTGTCGATGGACGATCCCGAGCCCGAGTCTCTTAGGTTAATGTAAGGATCATCGGCATTTTACCGGGTCAAAATTTTCAATAAGTATTTTGGCAATGCTAGCAGAACATTATAACGAATGCTATGTTAGTATCAGGCGCAGTATTAATTTATCTGGTCAAGTTTTAAGCATATAATTATTTTCTAAAGATCAAAAAGTTATAACCTGTTCTATCCCCTTTTTGGGAGATGGGAAAATGTTAAATAGGATTCTTAGTAGTAACCTCAAGATCGGATGAGAGGTATTTAACTTGAATAATATCATAGGTACATGAGCCAAAACCCAAAGGACACTTGTATAACCCTTATAACATAGGTTAAAACTTGGATGCAAGTGAAATGGGTCCTTTTATAGTGCATGATATCGGGTGACCCATTTTTGTGTCCTCAAATGGCTTACAATATATGGGATTGCCCCATACTCAATGCAAGAGGCACCTGACTGTGCTATGAACGAGGTATACACACCTCACTCTCTGCTGGATTTGAACTTGTTACCTCTCTTTCAAGACTACAAGTTGTCCACCATTATGCCAATTCAGGTGAGAAAGCCTAGTTTGAAACCAAGTAGGGCTGTTCGAGACAATATACATAAACAGGTATTATATGCAGGGCTTTGTTAGATGAGGTATATAAACAACTATCACATGTGGTGTCTATAAAAGAATCATGTAGCAATATTATGCTATGTGAACCTCTTTGGTAATTTGCAAAATCAATATTTAAAAACAATAACAAGTTAGGGTTATAATCAGGAGTCCTAGGGTATTTTGAGGCTCGGCGGTAATTTATTGTGTCAAATTTTAAAAGTTGAGTATTATGTTGGGACCGAAGCAAAGTCCTTTCAGGAGTTTTGGGTAATTTATCGTATTAAATTTTAAAAGAAAAATTGTGAGGTTTATAACTGAGTTTCAATCATAGGTCAGTGTATTGAGATCAGGCTGAGATTTATGAAACAAATACTATCTTAGTATTGTAACTGGTTGTCTCTAGGAATTTAATGTTGAGAACAGATTCTGTGGGATTTTTTTGGTCCAGTGTTTTAGAAATAACTACCAACCAAGAAGTAGGTCGATGTCTCTAGGAATTTAATGTTGAGAACAGAGATTTTTTTGGTCCAGTGTTTTAGAAATAACTACCAACCAAGAAGTAGGTCGATGCACAAGTACCTATCATGAAAGCCTGAACTACTTGATGACTAGCATGCTATGGCTAATTTTAAATGCTCTGAATGTAAAAGTGCATGTTGTGAAAGCCTGAAGTACTGAATAATTTGTATGTTATGGTTCATTCTAAGTGCCTTGAGTATCAGTTTGTTCTGAGTTCAGTAGTAATTTGTTCCGCAAGAAGTATCAGGTTAATCTGTGTGGTTTGGTGGTAATTTATGAAGTCAAAATGTTAATGTTGCCTTCCATTCAAGAATTTAATAAACTTTTTATTTTTAAAACCATGAGCGGTAGATCCAAATTGTTGAGACTTGGAATTGGCAAAAACTTGCCAAGCTGTTTTTAGATTCTCACTCAGACTTGGTGAAAATTCTCAACCTGAAATTGGTAATTTAAAAATATAATATATAAAAAAATATTCTCAATGTTTTTATGAATTTTTTTTGTTGATTTTCATAAATTTTGCAAACATGGCTTAGTTTGACAGCTGAGACTTGGAAATGTCCGCATGCCTGTGAGTCTTGGCTGTCATATTTGGATAAGTCTTTAAGTCTTGACTACAAACTCTCCAAGCCTTTGTAATCTTCCTTCTTGGGATATTCCCGTTTTTAGGTCTGCAAACAATATTAATCACTGAAAATTCATATTAGAAATATTAAGTAACAAGAAATTATGATAATACATACACACACATATATCCAAGCATCATTAGTATTCAAGTCTAGACATCATAGCATCATTAATGTTCAGATCATGGCATATTCCTCATAGCCAATCACATTGTGAATTTCTTAGAAATACTTGCAAATAGCAATATTATGTGTGGTCATTCTTAATATCGCCGAGAGCATGTAAGGTGGGCCATCCTCCTCCATCAAGCTGAAGAGCACGGAAGGTGGGCCATCCTTCCAACTCTTGGCCAAAGAATTCCACAAACTAGGGACATTCTCACGTTCTAGAAGACTCCATCAAATACCCTTGTGGCCATGCTAGGATTCTCTAAAAATGCACAAACACCCTTTTTTAAATCAATCTAAAGAAATGAATAAATATCTCAGCATTTTGCCCAAAATATTAAGCATCCACTTATCAATTTTTTCCCAGAATTCAAGCACCCTACCTTTTCATAGTTTCATCTTTCCTTATTATAAGGAATAGATAGAAGGTTAAGGAAATTATCATTTTTGTGGCTGTCTCTAAGCTTTGGTCACCATTTGTGTGGATCTCAACTTCATCATCTTCATCTCTTGCACAAAACTCAGCTCATTGTCCAGGTACTAACGCTGCAGGGCCTCTGTGAAGGTTTTCTTAATGGATTTGTGTCCTTCCACCTTCTTGCAAGAGCTAAGCAGACATCTTTCCTAACCGGATGCATTTGAGTACCATGGTTTTTGTACATAGTGCTCTCCCCAGTACCATCTACTCTTTTTGTTACTGTGATTTCTTTTCCCATTGGCCTCCCCAACTTAGTCATAAAAATAATTCTAAGATTTAGATTCTAAGTAGTCTGCTTCAAAAACCCCTCACTTAACATGTCCACTTTACCATAAAACACATTAAAATTAGAAAAATTATTCAAGGCTGATCTGCACAAAACTCAATGACAGTGAAAAGAAATCAAAGTTATCAAACTTAACCGGCAATCTACCAAAGTCCATAAAAAATTAATCCAAATCAAAATTTAATAGGTGAAGCTTTCATGGAGGAAGAACTGTTCTTATTATCTCATATCCAGAGCATTTCCTTGCTTCCCCCAAAGTTATACTGTTTTCCAGTCCCTTGAATTATTGCAATTGACTTATACATGTTTACCTTGAGTTCAGGCATTTCTTTTGGCAGGTAAACTTGTATGAGGGTATGGTTCATCTTAATTGTGACATCAGGAAAGTTTAGACCACATTTTTAATTTATCATGTTTGTGACTATGTGAACCTAGCTCATACTCAAATTTATTTTATTGCTGACTTTAGGCCACCTTTAGTATGGCAAGAGGGATTTGAACTGGGGTCACACTGGTACAAGAAGCCCCTATTGCCATTGCACCAAAAGCGCCTGGGCTTGCATACAAAATTTTATGTTACTTTAAGGGTGGGGTTTGCATTTATTGACAAAATGTCTTCCAGTTGGTTTAAATTGTTACAATTGAATTCTATTTAGACATTTGGATCTCTGGACCTTCGTTTGTATCAATTTTGTCATAGATGAACATTGAACACTTCTGTCTGCTAGAGCACCTACACCCATTGTCTTCCCATGTTATCAGGCATTAATGACGGTTATTCTGCTGGTGCTGTAGTGATTGACCTTGTTCTTTACAATGAGGGTTCTGATATGACTGACTTCACAGTTATTTGTTGTTCTGCTCAGTTGGCTTTAAATTTGTCTTAGTGTAGCAAAAGTCTCTAGTATCTACTCTTTTATCGAATCTGTTTTTCGTTGTTCCTTCTGCTGAAGTCATATAGTTATGTAACCTGTCCTTTGTTATGGTTTTGATTCTTGTATCAATGGCCTTGATTTACTTGTTGGACCTGGCTGGAATTGTAGCATTTCATTTCCTCATTTCTTCGGATCTTCTTTAATCTTGATAATGCTATTTCAATTGTTGTACTTTTTAGTCCGATTGATGTATTCTGGTCAACCCTTCAAAAATGACCTGTTAAAATTAATATCAGCATATATTACTGCAATTACAACATCAATTGTGGTCCTTTCCTGTGCATGATGTTCAATTGGAAGAGGTAGTAAAAAATTTTAGTCTATTTTTTTGTCTATTGTCTTGAATGGATAGACATAGGGTGGAAGTTTTTATTGAAGAAAATTATTTATTTTTGTAACATGGTAGGGATTTTTTAGTTCTATTCATAGAAAGTCATTTTGTTGCAAATGTTTTTTTTAACAGATGAAGGCATAAAGCGGGAGACAGGGAATAAGGTCCATTATGCCAATATTCAAGCATCAAAGGTGAAATGCAATGCATTTTAGTAGTATTGGTGTAACGTTTTACTTTTACATGTTCATGTGATACTTGTAAATTTATAAATATTTTTAATCTATTCTTTTTGTCCCCATCATTTTCATTATATTTGTGCTTTGTTACTTTTTGGCTGTATGAGATTAGATATGGGTGATATATGACATAATCTTTTGGCAGTATAATTTACTTTTGCTAGCAAAATAATAATAGGTAAGATCATAACTTTGTTGTAGAGTCAAAATTTTCTTAACCAAAGGCGTGCTGATTTCATCAATATATATTCCATCTTTTTGTGGAATGGCCTTAACAAAGATGTTTGCCACACAATTTGCCAAGTGGAGCTGTGACATTATGTGAGTTGAAGTAACTCTAAATGTTAAGAACAAATGCTTGATTTTTTACTTAGTAATGTTTCTGAATCAATCCAGTAGAACAAGTCTAATGTTCTCTGTTAAAAACGTGGATTCGATGAACATGCTGTGAAGTTCTTAAAACTGTTACTATATTTGTTCCTTTGGTAAAGTGACATTATATTAATAATAATAATGAAAGTGAAATAATTGAAAAATAGTTCAAAAGTAATCGTACTTAAATTAATGTTTTGTAACAAAAGATTTAGGAGGTAGGGAGGAAGAAAAGAAGCCAGTCTTTTATGTCAGTTTCCATGATAATTGTATGTGGGGTTTAAAATTATGTACGTTTGCATCTCAATAATTGGTGCTTTTGTTGGTGAAAGATATGCATAAAACATATATTCACTTGTGCGTGCATGTAGATGGTTGCCACTTTTGATGTGGGTGCGCAAGCTTATACTGATTGGAGATATTATATATGTCTCAAGTTTTTGTGCTAGTAACAATCTTTGTAAAATTGTAATGCAAAAATGATATCTGTTTTAATTCAATGGAAAAATATCCAACATCTTGGCAAAAGCAATAAATTTTAAAAAACCTTTGACAGGATTTTCAAATTTGTACAAGCATCGCTCTAATAACATCTATCTGCTTGATAAAAAAAGTTACTTGAATAATCTGTTGGATTTGGACTTTGTACTTTTCTTTCTTTTTTAATTATATCGTGGTTCTATATACAGGGCCCCAACCCAGCAATAGAAAGAAGAACATTTATAAACCAAGTTGTACAGCTACAGCTATGACAATGTTAAAAAGATTTAAGCAACTTCCCCTACTCTATGAACCAGATGCACTGCGAAACACAGTATACCACCTTTGAAAATTCAACAAGAACTAACATAAACTTCTCCCAGAAACTCCAACTTGGCAAGCAAATATACCATACAGCAAAACACCTAAACCAAAACTGAGGAGAAACTGACACATACCACCAGTCACAGGAAGATACTATTACAGTAATATTTGAATTTATATTTGGGCTATATTTTCTCTCCTCTTAAAATGAAAATGACCATTTTCTCATCTGATTGCACAAAACAATTGTACTATGGGAAAATCAAACAATAATGTAACCATTATTGTACCATTATTTTTTAGTTGATATTGGCTAAAATCTCTTGGTTATATCTTTTAATCTCTTTCTTGGAAAAGGCAAAATATTACTCCTAGAATTCAAACTTCTCAGTTGATCAGATTTTTTTTGCTTATCCTTTTATCATTTATGCTGGCTGTTGGTTAAATTTGTTACAATTTTACAGGCTGTTGCAGATATTATTCGAACTACACTGGGTCCCCGATCCATGTTGAAAATGCTACTTGATGCAGGAGGAGGTACTCTTATTTGTTCGCTTTTTAGTATCAAGTGTAGTGTTTTTGTTGATGCATCATATATTATATATCTTTAATTTTTTTTTATTGCTTCTGATAAATTTTTTATTGCTGCCATGCTGATAAATTGTGTAAAATTTCAGAGAAATTGAATTTAATGCAGAAACTTGTTACTGCAGTTTTTGACTGTTTTTTCACCCTATTTACGATCGATAAAATGTGATTAATTGTGATTTGAAAAAAAAAGTTTTCTCGGGTTGTAATTGCACTTTTTGGTGCTTTAAACTATAATTTGTTGGTTAAAAAATTCTTTAGTGTTTTTATTTATTTTTTTCTGATTTTTTCAGTGATATTTTTCTGTTTCCCTAATCTTAACCCTAACCCTAATCCCAACCCAATATTTTTCCAGCTTTTTCCCAATTTTATCTTGATAAACTGAAAATATCTTTATCTTTGGTTTGCTGAGATATTCCAGTGAAATATATTTGCTTCTGTGGCTTAGATTAATGATCAATACCATATTTCATTGATTCTGTTGCAGTTAGAAAGTTGACTTTTTGATTCTTATGGTGCTTGCCACATTCACAGTTCAGGAAATACTTTTATTCATCGACTTTTACAGATAGCCACTCATTTGCATTGAGATATGCAATTTCTTTCTCTTTGTGATGCTTTATATAAGTTCTCCTTCCAGGTGAAAATACAATGACGTGTTAATAACAAATTTGGGCTCATCAGATGAGGACTCTTCTCCTAGGCCTATTGGAAATGCATTATAGACCTAAGGGAAAATGGATAGATAAAGTTACTGGTTTTGGTTTGGTTATGATGATTTAAGTGTGCTGGTTCAATATTTTTCTTTTGGGATTCAGTACAATTTGGATACATCCTTATATAAAATGCATAGAAACCATAAATATTTGCATACATTAGCCTAAAAACAAGAATTATTTTCAGAAAACCACATAACATGCATATAATATATTAATAGTACGAGTTACTATATATATTATAGAATATTGCGAAATAAGCCTTAGCTGAAAATGTAAGAATAACAGACCCAAAACTAATTTAATCAAAATGACTCCTTATAAATATCTATTTCTGGCTCTTTTCAGTCCTATGCGTAAAAACAAACTTACTTTGCTAATGTAATAGACTTGGCAGACCCAGCTTACAGAATTGCCTGCCTTTGATAATCCTGAGCACTTTGCAGTCTGCAATTCTGAATTTGTTGATAATCCTGACAGCCCTCTGTACAAATCTGCAGGGTTTTGTCTCCAAGCGGTCCGCTGCTGCATCAATGTCACTTTCTTGGAAATGAGAATTGAATGTTTTAAATACTTCTAGTGCTTTATATACTTCCTCAATCTTGCCATCCATCACTTCCTAGTACCTCTCAAAATGATATTCTTGGAAAATCTCCAAGCCCTCCCATCGGTGCAACAAAAAACATTGGGAAGTCCCTACCACTAGTCCCTACCAAAAAGGAAACACCCCACACCCAAATCAGCAGTGACAAGTTGCCAAAACCAACAAAAATGCCTTTAAACCCTCCCTACGCAGCACAGAGGAAACCCCAAAGCTGCCAAAGTCCTTACAGGTCTGCCAAAACAGCTGAAACGCCTCTGCACAAGCAACACCCAGCACCAAACTCCTTGCACAGAAAAAAACCCTTGAAGACCACCCCATGCAGCAGTATATGCAGATAGGGCCATTGAGCCCTAGTCTACACAGCTTCTCTGTCATGTTTTAGCAGCATCACGTTCCATTAGAAAAAGATATGTAACTTTATATTTATGTCTTAGCTATAATTTGTTTAATAAGATACCTTGAATGACATGAACGAGTCATTCAAAATTGATTCTTTTAATTTAGACTTTATTTATTCCAGTGTTGAATTTTTTACTCCTTTATTAGCTTAATATATGCTTATTTTCTTCAGGATTCACATGCCTTTGCTCAATCTTAGGTTTTTGTCGTGAACCTATTTGTAGTTCCTTGGTATCATTCAAAATATTGCTTTTGCTTATGGCTCTGGCAATTGTTGTTTCAAACAGGTATTGTGGTTACAAATGATGGCAATTCTATTTTACGAGAGCTGGATGTGGCACATCCAGCTGCCAAGGTCTGCTAGTGTATTGTTATTTTGAAGTCACATGTTTTATCCTTATATTCCTTCTTATATGTTAGAAATCTGTAGAATTTAATGTTGTATTTTCATGTAAATTTTAGAACATTTAGCTAACATACCACTAATTTGTTATTTATTGGTCAGTCTATGATCGAGCTAAGTCGCACTCAAGATGAGGAAGTAGGTGATGGAACCACCTCTGTTATAGTCTTAGGTAGGTTATATTTTTGTTTGCCTTCACAGACTAAAATATTTTATTTTTTATGCCTATGTCCTTTAGATATGTAGATTTTCTCTTAAACTTTTCTGTTTTGCATTATATAAAACTATATGGATATAATGTGGTGTATTTAACATGAAAACAAATCGTCATGAAAATCGAATGCATATGAATAGTTTTCTCCCTAAAAAATTTATGTTGTAAAATTGGCTGGGTTTTCTCACCAAATTGGATTTTGAGTTAAAAATTGCCATGTTTTTGTTGAGTTCAAACCTCAACAGCATGAATGAATCAGTCTTGGTGGACATCTGCTCAGGATTTAGACGAAGGGACAGAAATAAACTTGTTCTCATGGTACCTGGTTTTTGACATGTCTTTAATGCTTTTCGTCAAATCATGTTTGATGAGAAATTTTATCTCTTAGAAAGAAAGACTTCCTTATGTCAGTTACAGCTACGTGGTACAGTATTGAACCTATGCAACAATTTGATATATTAAATTATCAAATAGTATGGTTTCCAGTTGCTTGTAGTTTGTTTTTTCAATATTTCATCTATTTTTTGTCTTTTTATTGAGGTTCAATTTAACACAACCCTTCCCAACAACATTTCAGAATGAGAAAGGTAAACTACGGAGAAAAATATTCCTATAACAAGACTATCCAGGCACAGGGTATTGTTTACTAATACCTATGCCTCACCTTTTTTCCTATGCAACCTCAGAACCAAATGCTGAAAAGTTTGTTTCCTTGCAGTGGTCTTCCTTTTTAAAAGCCGTCCAATTTTTATTTTCCTCTTCTTCCTCATACGCTGGAGCAGGCAAAGGAGAAAGATATTAATTTATTATTTCTAATAAAGAGTTGGGGATATTAGCTCCCATCCCAAATTTCCCGGCACTAGATTAATCAGAAGACCAAGCATCAATGGAAAATCTAAAGAGGGAATAACCAGGCAGCTTTTGTCTCATTAATTTTGGAGAATCCTGCATTGGTTCAGCAACACCCTTGGTACTTTGCAAACTTTGTAATATACACCATGCCGCACATTTATTTTTGCCTTTTTTGATCGATCCTTACTCCTGTTTTCCTTAGCAAGAGAAGATTTAGCAATTTTGAGTATCTCAGAGGAAGGAGTCAGTGTACCTTTACCTTTGTGACCTGATTGTTTTTTGGATTTACCAAGTTCTTGACTGTTAAAAAAAGCATTAGACAAGGAGTATAAATCCAGAAGGGAAATTGGTGCCAAGGGTTTTGCTGAAAAGTGAGAGAAGTGGGCATCTTGCCACCATCTCGCCTTTTTTGAGGTTTTTGTTTTTTCTGCTCTACATTCAGTTGCTATATACCCTTGCCTGAAAGCACCTTTGGCATCGAAGTGAAATTGTTTCATAGTCTAATATTGCTTCTAAATTCTATCTTCCACCTTGAGCCATACTCATTAGGTAATCCTTTTAGGATATCTAAATCCATGTGGGTTGTTCCCTATGCTGAGTGGATCAAAGTTCAAACTATCTGTTTGTGGATTGATGGCCAAAAATCTACCTGACATAATTCCCATACGTTGGAAGCATGCATTCACCCAGAATTGATAGGGTGATATGGAAGCCTAGCCCATATAGGCATAATTGAAATGGATTGTCTTTGGATTAAAAGCAGGGGACCATGGTTTGACCAATAATACATTTAATCCTAGAACCATTGTTTATTCTTTAAAATAAGAATCTATCTGCCATAGATGGACACAATAGCACAGGAAAACCTTGGGTGCTAGAATATATCTTGTCTTTAATCTTTGCAGACCAAGATTTTGAAACCCATGTATATCTATCAGCAAGACTAGGGCAATTGATATTGAATTTGTAGATTAAACCTTTCGTGGAGAACCTTTCTTCCTCATAAAGGACTTTCTTACCTAGTGAAAGGACAAGATTCTCACTTCTACATGTTTTAATATTCAATTGATGCATTTGAGACCTCAGCACTGAAAATCTCCAGATCCACCAGATTAATCTTTTCTTTTGAAATACAAGGCCCGTCTGATACATTTATTCATATTCCTCTTGATTGCTACCCACAAGGTCCTGTTTACAAAGTGTAGCAGGGGCCACAGGTGCCTGGTCCTGCTGCCCACTGTTCCCCATAGATGTATGCATGTGCTTTACTGTCTGGTACTTTATAAACCAGAGCATTTTCTGCATCATATCCATCTTTTTGATTATCATGTTAGGGTTTGTTGAATAAAGACCAGGAGTTGAAAACTTATTCATATTTACTGCTAGGGGATTATTAGATGCTTGCAAAGCTTATTTTGGGTGTACCTTAGTTTCCTTTAAGTGTCACCTGTGTAGTTTCTCTGCTTGAGATTATTTGTTAGAGACATGAGAGCTGTTAATGTTGTTGTTTAGATTGTAGGGGAATATTTTGTGGATGTAACTACTTTGGGAATTGTCTTCTTCAAAGCTTTCTCTAAGGCTCAAAATATTGGATATGCTCTGGTGAATACATTTAACATGCAAAGCATATTTTTCTAATGCCTTGTTCTATCAAATATTCCCATTTTTTATTTTGATGTACAATAATTGTCCTCAAAATAACAAGAAAGTTGTGGATGTTGGAAAATATTATAGGGAGTAAATTTGTGAAGCTTTTTGATAAAACTGTGAAGATATTCTTTAATAGGGAGGTCAGATTGTTGGTAGTTTGTGTATATTTGGACTATTTTAATTATCAAGTATGCTGAATATTTATCTGGGGTCCCTAATTCTTTTTGTAGCTGGTGAAATGTTGCATGTTGCTGAAGCTTTCATTGAGAAGGCATTCCACCCCACAGTAATTTGCAGAGGTAGCCTCCAATTCCTTTGTATTGGCTTCGTCTAATGAAGTAATCTCTATGCTAATCCATATAAATTATTAGCCTCTAATTCTGTATATTGGCTTGATCAAATGAAGTACTATTTATGCAATTCTTTAATTGTTAGTATAACTTGATTCCTTTTGTTTTTGATTTAAAATTTTAGAGTCTCTTTCACTGCAGCTTACAGTAAAGCTCTCGAGGATGCTATTGCTGTGCTTGACAAGATTGCCATTCCTATTGATGTGAATGATCGTAAGTTTTCTGCCTTGACTTGTGGGAAGTAAATATTTTACTGTATGTTCTGAAACTCCACAAGTTCTGCAGTTGTCTTTGAGAGGGCATAACAAACCTTCATATCTCTGTGAGAGAAGACTACTGTTTACATTTCTCAGCTTTTGCTTTTCCAGATGAAATGATTTTGACTTTTTTAGTACTTCAATGTTGTTCTTCAGCATTAACGTATTATGGCTCATCTATTTATGTGTTTTTTGAATACTTATGCTTTTCTTATCGAAAAATAGAACTTGTACTAATACTTCTACTGATCTATGTGCTTATCTTATTGTTAGGGCCAACTTTGTTGAAAATGGTTAGAAGCTGTATTGGCACAAAATTTACTGGCCAGTTTGGAAATCTAATTGCGGTATTGAAAATCTCCTTTCTTCTGTTCTGGTTATAATATTGTCTTCTTTTGTGGCTATAATCTGTTACAAGACTGTAGCATTATATGTTTTTGATATTCTTGTAAGTTTTAAAAATTTGTTTGTTCAATTTATTCGAATAGAGAAGAAAATCATCATCTGGAAGTAGTGCATGAGAAATTGATTTCAGCTATACACTAAGTTAGTAGATTCTTTTTATTACTTTGTGGTGTGAATAGGTATGCAGTTTAGGTTTTACAAAGTAAAGACTTATGGTATGCATGTCTAGTGTTTGATTTTTTTGCACCTTCTTAATTTGAAAGAACAAGTATATAGCTTTTGACAATGTTCTGCGGGGACACACCATTGCCACTCAAGACTCAAGGATGTTTCTGCGATGCCCCTTGGTTTGGGGGCTTTGGGACATCTACAAGATGTCCAAAGAACTCCAAGGAGGAGTCTCCCAACAATCCTAGGGGCTTCCAAGTGTCCCCCATGGTAGGAATATTAGAATAATATTGTCTTATTTATAGATTATTTCTATTTTAATGGTCACTTCTAGATCTTTTGTAAATAATAGCTAGTTTCTATTTTAGAAACATCTCATTTGTAAATCTATAATACATTCAATATTTTACTAATTACCTGTGTAATATGGTGTTAGAGTGGGTCGATGGGATTTCATAAAATTTGGTGAATTTTAAAGAAAAATTCAAGCCTCTTCTAATCTGATCTGGAATTTTTTTTCCAAAAATTTGTTTTTCGATTTTTTTAAAATAAAAATCATTGGAGGTATTATAAAATTTTTGTGGTTTGTCTTTGAAGATTTTTACTGAAAATCGCAAGCCTGGTTGAGGTTTTCATCGCATGATTTCCTAGTTTGAGCAAAAGTCTTTGATTTTTGAGGGTTGCATGTACTTTTTGTGAGTTGCATGTTGCTTGGTATGCTGTTTACCACGCAAAATCTTGTGTTTTGCCACACGAAGGTTTCTCTGATGGGTTTTCATAATTTCTCTTAATTTTTTTTTGATGGGTTTTCATAATTTTTTTGATGGGTTTTTATAAATTTTTCCCTTAAAACTTTTTTGATGGGTTTTCTTAATTTTTTCCCTCATAAAAAATTTCTGGTGGGTTTTAATAATTGTCCCTTGAATTTTTATTTATTTTGGGTTTATAATTGTCCCTTGAATTTTTATTTATTTTGGGTTTATAATTTTTTCCTCAAAAATTAAGGGTTTGCTTTTGCTAGGGAGGGCTCTTTGGTTTCAAGAAAGGTTTTACCGTTTTCCAACTATTTTTGTCGCCATTCATGGCTTGTTCGTGACTCCTTGGAATCTTTGGGTGATCATTTTTTGGCAGTTTTTTGGATTTTTCAAGTGTTTTGGGCACCGTTCGTGGTAATGTTTGTTCATGGTTGTTTCGTGCTTTGTGACTTGTTTTTCCTACAAAAATGATGGCCCTTTTGTCGATAACATTTCTCCACTAAATCGTGTTTTTTTTGTGTTTGTTTCTGGTCGTCTTCTAAAAACGTGTTTTTTTTTGTGTTTGTTTTTGGTCATCTTCTAAAAACGTGTTTTTTTGTGTTTGTTTCTGGTCATCTTTTTTTGGCTAGTGGTTGCAACAGGTGTCTGCACAAAATCCCGGGGTTTTTCTTTCCTTTTCGAACCCTTTCTTTCCTAAACGAGATCTATTTCTGCCTTTTTTGTTGAAAAGGGAGGCATTTTTGTAAAAACGACGACTGTTTTTTCTTGCATGACTGTTTTTGGTTGTTTTTCCTACAATGACCATTCTTCTCTGCCTGCGACTAGGGCCTTTGTGGTTGCAGTTTACTTTTTTAGCAGGATTTTGCAGATTTCTTTGGTCTTGGACATGGTTTATTTCTTGCAATTTTCTTCAGTGTCTACAAACCTTCTTAATCAGTTGGGTAGGGTTTCTTCAAAACCCTTTGATATTTTAGTCGGATTCACATTTTGATTGTCAATTCTTGGTGGGTTTTCCAAGAGCTTTTCTGGGTTTCTCTCAAAATTATGGGTTTGTCAACATTCTTGCATTGGGATCTGTGCCAAAAAAATTATTGTTTTGCCTCAAAATCAGCATCTGTTTTCGGCCTTTGTCTTGTTCAAATATACAATTTCATGCATTGATCATTTTTGCCGCCATTTGGTCAACCACCTTTGACCTTAGTTTTTTGCAATGGCATCTCTGACAAATATTCTACTTGAGGGGAGTCATAAATTCAATGGTGAAAACTACAATATCTGGAAGCAATGTATGATGACGATCTTTGAATACAAATGTCTTGATAAAATTGTTTTGGGCAAGATTGATCGTCCTAGAGATGCAGACAAGTAGCAAGATAAATTTGATGAGCAAAATCGGGAAGCTGTTATGCTCATCAAACTTTCGGTCACTGATGATCAGCTACCACAGGTTCCCCCTGGCAAAACAGTTGCAGAAATTTGGAGCCATCTAAAAGGTTTGCATGAAACCTTTGAGAAGAGCCTAGCGTTCTTCTTTAAGAACATGCCCTTCACGATCATGATGGATGAACAAGTGTCCATATAGGATCATCTCAATAAAATCAAGGACATTTGAGATCGGTTAGAAGCAATTGGAAGCAGAATGGAAGAAGACGACATGGTGGTAATCACCTTGAAAAGTCTACTGTCTTCTTATGAGCACTTTGTTGAGACTCTCAATATTGCTTCAACCAATGTTGGCTTAAGATTTTTTGATCTCTGCACAATGCTTTTACAACAAGATCGCTGGAGACAACAATTCAATATTTGAGATCGGTTAGAAGCAATTGGAAGCGGAATGGAAGAAGATGACATGGTGGTAATCACCTTGAAAAGTCTATTGTCTTCTTATGAGCACTTTGTTGAGACTCTCAATATTGCTTCAACCAATGTTGGCTTAAGATTTTTTGATCTTTGCACAATGCTTTTACAACAAGATCGCTGAAGACAACAATTCAACAGTGGTACCAATTCATCTTCCAATGGACATGCCTTCACAACCCACTATCCCTCTTCTCAGTCTTCTCTGCTGACATACTCTGCTTCGACATCAGAAGGCTTGTAGAATAAGAACATTTAGTGTAACTTCTGCCATAAGTATGGTCATACGAAGTTGTAGTGCTATAAATACTTATTTGCACAAGCCAAGCAAAGTGGTTCATAGCCTAAAGCAAATGTAGCAAAGCACATTGAGCATAGTGAGTCTGCCTTTTACGCCTTCATGGCTAAAAGGCCTATAGGTCATGTTAAGGCTTTTGCCTGATACATTGATTTAGATGCATCTCACCGCTTTACTCATCACCGGAATTGGTTCACAGATTTTTAGCCGTTCTCAAATTTAGTTATTTTTGGAGGGGAACAGTACACCATTGTTGGAAAGGACAATATATAGATTTAGTTTGGAGGGAGGAAATTGATTTTCCTCGATGTGTACTATGTTCCAGGAATGAAACTCAACCTTCTCTCAGTCAGTCAAATTTTGAGACACTCTCCTTGGCTAGATGTGACCTTCAGTTCACATCAGTGCAATATCATTGATCAAGAGACTCAGTCTGTTGTTGTCCTGGGTCTTGAGGATCATGGTCTATTCATACTTGTTGACTCTGGCGATTCTCCAGAGCTTGCCATGACATCCAAGCGCTCCTCAGTTAGCACACTCTAGCATCAACAGTATGGGCACTTAAATATGCACTATCTTTCTCAGCTTGTTCGGGAAGATCTTGTCATTGGACTGTTGGATATTTAGATCTAGAACCTTGGAGTTAGCGGTGCATGCCAGGTTGGGTAGCAGCATCGGACTTTGTTTTCAGATGGCGACTCCTGGAGAGCTTCTAAGGTACTAAAACTGGTCCATGTTGATATCTGTGGACCTATGGCTACTCCTTTTGTTACTGGGTCCATGTATTTCTTACTTTTTGTTGATGTTTTCAGTCGTAAAATGTGGGTGTATTTCCTTAATAAAAAACCAGAGGTGTTTGATTTTTTTTGTTTCAAAAGTTCAAAGCATATGTAGAAAAAGAGTTAGGTCAACATATTGTTAGTCTTAGAATTGACAATGGGGGAGAATTCTATTCTTCTGCCTTCTCCCATTTTTGTGAACAACATGACATAAAGCGCCAATTAACAACACCCTACACCCCTCAACAAAATGGTGTTGTTGAGCAAAGAAACTGCATGATCATCGAAATGGCCCGGTCTATGCTTGAACACAAGAGTGTTCCAAAGAAATTTTGGGTTGAAGCAGTCAACATTGCTGTCTACCTTTTCAACCGCTCTCCTGCAATGGTGGTCAAGAAGTCTCTGGAAGAGGCTTGGTCAAGCTGTAAGCCCAAAATCTGTCATCTCAAAGTTTTTGGCTCCATTGCCTTTTTCTGGATCCCTGATGCTAATCACACCAAGTTGGATGCCAAGAGCCAGATGCTCATGCTAATCAGCTACAGTGATAATCTCAAAGCCTGCTGACTTGTTGACATTGAGACTGATCATATCATCTTTAGTTGTGATGTGGTCTTTTATGAGGAATGAGGGCCATTTCAAATCTCTCCTCTAGTTATGGATTTAGAGGATTAGCCTCTCCAAGCTCAAGACTTGGGTGCCTATCTTCCATTAGGTCCACCTGATGGGAGGGCTTCAATTGTTTCAGTTCTTGCGCCTTCACCAGTTTCTTCTCCTGCGGGATCACCTAGACATGTAGCCACACCACTTAATTTTCCTTAGGATTCATTCGATCTTTTGTTTGATGATCCTAATGCCGTTGCACCTCCTACATCTGATGTTGGCACTTCTACTCTTCGACACAAATGGTGGGCTAAGACAATTGACAAACTTCGTGATGATGAGCTCATCGAGGGTAGAACTGCTCGGAAGAAGAGCAAACCTTCTGATTCTGTAAATTTTGCTCTCATGACCAACATTCACAGTGTGTATGAGCCTCAAACACACACAAAGGCAAAAGGGATACTTGAGCGGGAACAAGCTATGGACATTGAGCACCACAACTTGCTAAAGAATAACACTTGGCATCTGTTAGAACTTCCTCTAGGGAAGAAACCCATTGGATGCAAATGGGTCTATAAGGTTAAATACAAGGTTGATGGTACTTTAGACAAGTACAAGGCTTGTCTCGTTGCCAAAGGCTTCTCTTAGCGTGAAGGAATTGATTACAAGGAGACCTTTGCTTCAACAACAAATATGAGTACCATTAGATTAGTCCTAGCCATGGTAGTAGCTCAGTGTGGTTGGAAGGTCCATCAAATGGATGTCAGGAGTGCTTTCCTGAATGGTGAGTTACAGGAAGAGGTCTACGTGACACAACCTCTCAGATTCAAGCTTGCACCAGGTACTCAAATTGGTGAAAGCACTCTATGGCCTAAAACAAGCATTTTGAGCATGGTACATGAAAATTGATAAGTATCTCGTAGATTAGGGTTTCCAGAGGAGTCCTTAGACTCAAATTTGTATGTCAAGACTATTGGTAGTGATATCATCCTTTAGGTTATATATGTTGATGATCTGATAATCACTGGCAGTTCAACATCTTTGATTCAGGAAATTAAACATAGTTTATGCCAATCTTTTGACATAATTGACCTTGGGCTTTTCCACTATTGCCTTAGGTGTTGAGGTTTGGCAACAATCTCATGGCATCTTCATCGCTCAGTCTAAGTATGCTCGAGCTCTCTAGACAAATTTAGAATGCAGGACTGCAAACCTGTGTCTACATCTATGGAGTTTGGTTTGAAGTTATCAGCCAAATCTTGTTCTCCAGTGGAGAATGAATTTGCATTCAAGCAACTAGTGGGTAGTTTAATTTATCTCACTGCCACTAGACTTGATTTGAGCTTTTCAGTGAGTTACATATCTTCCTTCATGACAATTCCTACTTCAGAGCATTGGGTTGCATCAAAGCGCATCTTGTGCTATGTCAAGGGAACATTAGACTTTGGTATGCTCTATGGATGAACCAAAGATTCCAAACTCACCAGGTACATAGATTCGGTCGGAATGGGGAGGCTGTGTTGATGACAAAAAGTCCACTTCTAGGTATGTCTTCAATGTATCTCTTTCTTTGACAGAAGCTAAATATTGCAAAACAGTAAAAGCAGTTTGTGAGGCTATTTGGCTTCAGTGTATGCTTTCAGACATTCAAATGTCCCAAGTAGGGTCTTCACTCCTCTTCTATGACAATCAAGGGGTACTTAAACTTGCCAAAAATCTTGTCTTCCATGAGTAGACCAAGCATATTTACCTTCATTGTCACTTCATCTACCAACTAGTTGAAGATGGATCTATCGATTTGTAGTATGTTCCTACAATGGACCAAACTGCAAATATTCTCACCAAGTCCCTACTTCCAAATAGAGTGACCATTAAGGTAGTGTATTAGAATAATATTGTCTTATTTAGATTATTTCTATTTTAATGGTCACTTCTAGATCTTTGTAAATAATAGCTAGTTTCTATTTTTTGTATGTTTCTATTTTAGAAACATCTCATTTGTAAATCTATAAGAACGTTTCTGTTTGTTCATAATACATTCAATATTTTACCAATTACCTGTGTAATAAGGAAAATAAAAAAAAAAATACTTATTTTTTCTTTGATTTGCATGCCACCAAATCTAACCTTGATGGTATACAAGCTCCATCCAAATCCTAAGCACTCACCAAAAACTTATAAGTAGGCTTCTAACTTCTAAGCCTCATTTAAAATTGCATCTACGTTTTAAAATCATTGAGGGCTTGATGTTGCAAAAAATAAGTGATATAATTGTGAAAATGACATTCACCTTGAAGATTGTTGTGGTTTTGAAGGATTTAATTCGCACTTGGTAGCTGGAGCTGCAACCCTTGACCACACCTTGTATTGTGACAGGGAATGCATGAGGGGTGCTGCCCTTTGACCTTGTTGGGGGCTCTGCCCTAGACCCTCACAAGGGACAAGGGCAAGGGGCTGTGCCCCCAAACCCCCATGAGTGACATTGCCCTTTGGGCCTACTGGGGATTTCCCTCCATAAGTCTACCCACTGTTGCTAGTGTTCAGTGCGATCATCCCAATATTTTTAATGTTTAGTTGTTTAAACTTTTCTTAGCATACCAATGTTTTCATTTGTATTTCTTAGGCTTATTCCACACAAATCTTTTTATATAAACCACTGTTGTGTGGCCTTGCAACCCTTGCCCAACCGGCCCTTTGCCATTCCCAAAATTAGTCTCTTGACCCCCCCCCCCCCCCATCCTTCCATTTTCACACTCCTTTCCATTTTCCTATTTTTAGAAAGAGCAAATGGCCACATTTTCACACCGACTACTTGACTTTAATTCCCTTACCTTAAATGATTTCTTCACCTTGGTATGTTGCAGAATCTAGTTGCTCCTTGTTAAAATGGTCCAATAAGAAGTTTTAAATTACTTGGTAGTCTACACTTCCAAGTTGGTGATATCTAAACAGATACTTACATGCTTATGGATGGAATTCTTTGCTGTGATAATAGATTGCATAAGTATCCTTGAAAACCAAGTTAAGCCTGCCTTCAAAAGTCAATGATACAAGTCTTGCCCAACGGGAGTGAGAGACAAATTGTCCAATTGGATTTTTCAATGAATTGCTCAAAATTTATCAACTTCCATGATCTATCCTCTTTCCAACATTTACAGTTCTGTTTAGGAGGAAACAAAACCTCGTTTGCTGTATCCTTGAATATTTTAATACACACGGTATTTTTGCATTGTATCAAATCAGGTGATGATCTATTGTGATCCAACTGCGTAGTTTTGAGTCAATCTTCTTCAATCCATATTTTATATATAATGTTTCAAAAAAACCAGCCATCATGACTATTTATGCTACTCTCAGCACATTGCATTTAAGTGACTGTACTGGCCCGTGCTTTAAGAATGGAGTTCCTTCCACAGTCAAGCCCACATGATAAATCTGCTTAGCCTATTAATTTTTGTTTAAGTGGTGTTTTCAAGTTTATGGAATTATGTTAGGGATTTACTAGGATTCAAGTATGTGGTTATTGAACCCTATTTCATGAGTAGTGGCTCACAAGAATCCATCTCTACTGACCATCAATGGTCCCACTTAGTATTCATTGCATCTAAGTGATGCTCATAAGGTGAAGCTCTGGAAGTTCTTGTGATATCGCTCATCCTATTACTACCCTGGCTCAAGCGTCCCTATTATGATCTTTTAAATTATATTCCCATGGAAAAATAGATCAAATTTTCCTTTATGAATAATGAATAATATTGATTAACCAGTCTGGGTTATCTGCTAGTTTTTTAACTATCAGATAGCATGTGTTTATTTTACTTAAAGCAGTAGAATTTGGACTTATGACAGTCCCCTCAGACATCCCAATTGCACTACTGAGGGAAATCTGGTCAAAAGAAGTCATCAAACTAAAGGAACTGAAAAATGTGGCAAAGCCAAGTCCTGCAAAAATGGTTATATTTGACTGTTTCCACTTTTGTTAAGGCCAACTACAAAAATCCAAGTGACGATGTCAGTCAATGCTTGTTACATTATCGATATGGGATCTTCTAGTATGAAAGAGGCAAATGCATAAAATTGCATAGCCATTACCTTCAAACTGCAGCCTGACAACATTACTGCAGTGAAATCATAATCCACAAAATAATTTCCAGAGATTAATAGGTCTTGAGTATTAGAGTAATATTAAATTATTAAAAGATAAGGCTTACAGTTATAATAAAGTCACCTTAATTGCAAGTCTTATTCCCATTTTTTCAGTTCTCTATTTTTAAATTTGAGTGATTCATGTAATATTTATCTGTTTGTATGGTCCCATTCTCTAATCTCTATATAAGGAGATGGAACTCTTTGTTATGGTATCATGTTATTTAATGGAATATTAAAATATTGTGTTCTGTTAATTTTTGCAATATTGAGATGGTAATTTAGTTATCCATCATAATTATCACAACCTGCATAAGTTCATCTACCACATTTCAAGATCAGATGAAAGTGCACCTGATGAAAATTTCTGGATATGAATAAAGTTTTGAAATGGGCAGATGAAAATTTTGTTTAATTGCCTTTCTAACTAGAGCAGTTTATTTCCACAATTTACCACTCATATTGTTTCCTGTTAAATCTTTGAGTTCTTTTTGAGATTTATACTCCTATCCTAAGTCACAAGGTTCGAATTCGAGTTCGTGTTCGACACCAATAAAATTTGGATGAAGTTCGACAAGGACAAGAAATTCGAAAAAAAATTCGACATTAAATTCGTCTTATATAAATCTTTTTAAAAAAATATATAAATGTTATATCTACAAAATTATCGAAATAGTTAACATCTATAAATCATGATAAATTTAGCAATCTTAAACAATAAACAATACTAAAAACATAAAAATAAAAATGATATTTTTAACTTAAAAATGAAAATATAATATTTATATTTTTTATCTAAAAAATAAAATGAAAAAGTTAAAACTTTATTTTAAAACATAAATAAAAAATATTTTAGCTTTAGAAAACAAAAATAAAAGATATTAAATTTTATTTGAAAACTATTATATATATATATATATTGTTTTAAAAAACAAAATTAAAATATAACAAATTATATATAAATAGTAAATTAAAAACTTGTAACCATAATTAAAATAAAAAAATTATATATATATATATATATATATATATATATATATATATATATATATATATATATTACTTTTCATTTTAAAAAACAAACTTGATTTAAAAAACTTATTGCCAAAATAATAAAAGGTTTATTTTCGAACCCGGTAGACATCATCGATAATCATAAAACCATTGCTTAAAATTTTATAAAACATAGGAAAAGTTAAATGAATTTATTAAATGAAATTGTGCTGTGCAGCGGTAGCGGTAGCTTCTTCACGGCGACAGCGTTTCCAGAGATTTGGAATGAGCAGCGGCAGCGTCTTCCCGTGGTGGAAACTGTGTTGTCCTGCACCAGAAAATGCATTTTCCTTTCCCTGTGCTCGTCGGCTGCTGCGACTGTTACCTTTCAGACTCTAGCCTGTGGCGAGAAGAAAGTCAGCGTGCTCTATCTGCTAGCAAAAGCTATGAAAAAACCCTTAAAAAGCACTCTGCAAAAAATACATTTAATAAAACTAACGACGCCCTGTTTCATACGAATTTTTGGACGAATTTTAACGAATATCAAATATTTTTTATAAGTTCGCCGAATTTCGAACTTGAAGCCGAAAATTCGGCGAACCTTGTGACTTAGCTCCTATCTACAGTAGATGTATAGTATAAACAATTAGAAATTGGTTGAGTTAGTTGCTAAAAGATTTCTGAACATTTAAGGATACAGGCAACCCACTGAACTCACTGTAACTGAATTCCTGAAAGTTAGTTCAGTGTCCAGCAGAAATTGCAGGGTAGGACATTTGATAGATTAGGAAATAGGCAGTTCTTTCTTTTTCCTACATTGGAAGGAAATCGTGAAACCAGAGAAGCAATAATCTGCAAAAAATCACTTTTATAACTGATTTATTGTGAATTGTGAAGCCAGCCGATTTTTCCCCTGAAAAATCCTTGATGTGTGAAAAAATCGTTGACCTAATCTCAATGATTTTTTTTGCATTTAAATCATGTTAAAATCGCTAAAAATTGGCAAAAAACATTAATTGCAAAAACCCTCAGAACCCTAGAAAAACTCGTGAAATTACCAAATCACTCAGAAATAGGTTCGATTCAGGGACAGCATCAAAGTCAATGAGGAATTGGTGTGGAAATAGGTTGTTATTTTGTCTTTTAGTTTCTTTCTGATCTATAGAAAACAGTAAATAGAGGAGTGGGAGGAATAACGGTGGTCATCAACTGAATTTGAAAGGGCCTCATTCATCCTAAATTGCAGGTGGGAGGTGAGATATTGTCGAAGCAGCTGATGAATCTACTCTAAATCGTGGCTTCAATATGGCCCGATCTCTCTGCACGCTCCACCCCATGGATATTGATGCAAACAATTATATATTTAATATCATACACTAATTTTAAAATTATAACTATTATGCACTATTATATATGACACTTTGACGGGGACGAAGCGAACCCCTGTAGCTTATAATTAATATTATAGAGTAGTTTTAAAATTTAAATTATTATTGACTATTAATATATTTAAATAGTTATATAATAAATATAAATTAAAAATAATATAAAATTTGTAATGTATATATTTAATTTTTAATAAATGATTAATATATTCAATTTTTAATATATATGTATATTTTTAATTAATATATTTAATTTTATTATTAACATTTGTTGCCACCGAAAATAACAGTTGCAAGCTAGGTGTTTTCCAAAACGAGTGGCTAATCTTCTACTTCAACCAAACAAATGCCTTTTGTGGAATTCTACCCCTTATAGAGGAATAAAAAGCATTGTAATTGTGGAATATGATTTGATAAGCTTTCTCAAATGTTGAACCACCCCTACAAAACTCCTTGCCTCAATCACAATGAAAGTCTCTTGGATCACTTTGAAATGGCTTCCACTAAAATTCCTAACAATAACTAGATTGCTGACTGATAAATTTTGATCTCAATCACTTCATAGACTTAGCTAATAATTAATCTAACGTAGACAACTTTTTGGTGACTGCCCTCTTAAAATGTTAACTGAATATTTGCCTATGTAATCAGCAATATGAATATAAACTAGAAAAATGTATTTTGTTTGCTCTCTATATCTCTATGCTATGGAAACACCCTCGAGTTTTTTAAAAAGGTTTTTGTCTCTTTTTCTACAATGTTTTACTGTTTTTTTTGAAAATTCTTTATTTTCCCAAATTTTCCCCCAATTTTTTTTATTAAATGTGATACTTTTGTTTTGCCATTTTTTCCCAAGCAATTTTTGCTGCTATGGTGAAAGCATTCTGTAATAAAAGCATGGTCTCCATGCTGAAGCTTCAGTTTACCGAACTTTTAGTTTTAACTTCTTATTATTCATGTGTAAATCAGAGTCTATGCATGAGTTTTGAATAGGTTGCAATTTTCAGCTGACCTTGGAATTGCAGTAGATGGAGTTGGGATGGATAAGCATTTCCTAACAATATTCAACTATCAAAGCCACAATCAAGGATTATCTTGTTTGATACATTGGACAACTTGTTTAGCTACATTACAAGGACTGCCATGGACAAAGTTGGCCTGCTATAGTCATTATACTGCTGAATATGAGCTAAGTCATAATTGGCAGGAAATGCCATTTTCATAATGCAGAAATACGTCAATCACACCTTGCACAGACAACTCATAGAACAATCCTATCTATTAGTATCCCAACTAAGATCAAACTGGAACATAATTGGTTATCTTTTTACTTAACCATTCCTCTTTGCTAATGAGTTTGACAACAAAACATAAAGTTTTGAAAGCTTCAAGAAAATTTTAGTTGTAATCACTCTCTTGAATATACTTACCTGTTAGGTATGTCTTTATTACTCATGCTCATATGTAAATATAAAGAACATCATAATTTCCTTTCAATTTGAATCACCCATGCTCACAAAGGTTAAATAATGTCTATGATGAATGCTTTATTAATGTAATCATATGAATATTTGAAATATTGTTATATTCTAAATTTTGTATAATATTTTTAATTGCTGTCCCCTGCGGTCCCCTTAAAAATGATAAAATCTGTACCAGAAACATGTCCTGCCATCATCTGCCATCCTTGCCCTAGAAATTTGGGGGAGCATGGATACATATTGACTTTAAAAACCATCCTAGAAAAGGTGACCTTAACATAACAATCCTTCATGTACTTTCCACTCAATTGGGATTGTAGAGCACCTAATTTCATCACATGCCATCTTCTAGAATGAACTTGTTTTTTTAGTCTTTTTTTTCTTTGGAGTATCATTTATGCACTGTTCCCTTGCACTTCTTGCCTAACCTTTTCAAAATCACCAAGGAAAGGTGGTAAGAGTATAATTTAGAGGAATTTCTTTCCTATTTTTTCAACAAAAGATAAAATTTCAATATCTATCTTATCTTATTCAGTTCTTAAGTAAATTGTAACATTTGAGTGTGATATGTGAAATGAAAGTTTATTGCATCTGTGTGTGTGTGTGTGTTATTTAATCTTTCTGACATGAGTGGATACTTTACAGGATTTAGCCATTGATGCAACTACAACTGTGAGTGTTGAAACCGGGAATGGTATGCACGAAGTTGATATCAAGAAATATGTTAAAGTTGAGAAGGTTCCTGGGGGCCAATTGGAAGATTCCAAGGTTCTCAAGGGTGTTATGTTTAACAAGGATGTTCTAGCACCTGGAAAAATGAGGAGAAAAATCTTAAACCCAAGAATCATTCTTTTGGATTGCCCACTAGAGTACAAAAAAGGAGAAAACCAGACAAATGCAGAGTTGATTAAAGAAGAGGACTGGTATGTGTACAGTTGTTAAACTTGCTTCTTTATTTGAAGTATAGTGATGTTTTCAATTTGCATCTATTAGCAATTTAGCATTATGGTTTTTTAACCATCCATATATTATTGCCTAGAGGATTTACATACTAAAATGCTGTGAATTTTTTATAAAGCCAAAAAATCCAAAAGATTATCTAAATACAAACAAAAGGTGTGTGTATGAGATCAGAGTACAGATCAGTTGCCAATTATTAAAAGTTAGTTTTATCACATTTACACCATCAAGCTTTACATGACATGAAGTTTTTGATTTAGCAATTCCCTGAAGAGGGATCTCAAGGGAGACTTGAAATGTTGGAATGAAATACCTGTACATGGTTGGATCCAGACACACACAATTATGTCTGGATATATATATATATATATATATACAAAGCTATTGCTGATGGAGAAATGAAATTATGAATGGTGGCTTCTGAAAAGTAAAAGGAAAATTTACAACTCTTTTCAAAACAAAAATAAAATAGTAGTATTAAGGAAAAGATACAAATAGCTTTAACTGTAAATAAAAATAGGAAGTAAAGCTAAAGAAATAGCCATATACCTAGGATGCAGAAAATAGTTAGTTTTCATTTGGTTTTTAAGTTTTTCTAGAAGAATAAAATCTCTTCAAGTAAAAACAAATAAGTTAAATAATGCAGATGAAATAAAATAACTCTTAAATGAAAGTTAAAATTGATGGTGTGCATGTGTATATAGCAAATAAAATGTGCTTAATTAACTTGTTTTTATTATAAAATATCTCTTAAATAAAAGATGAAATTTATGTGTCCTATTTACGCAGCGAATAATATGGTTCTGAGCTAAAATA
Source organism: Chamaecyparis obtusa (assembly GCA_027943335.1). Classification (NCBI taxonomy): domain Eukaryota; kingdom Viridiplantae; phylum Streptophyta; class Pinopsida; order Cupressales; family Cupressaceae; genus Chamaecyparis; species Chamaecyparis obtusa. The sequence continues at coordinate 1,302,551 of BSBK01004622.1, read as the reverse complement.
AAATAGCTCTTTTGGGACAACGTTAAATTTGTATGTCTGTGTTTTTCTTTTTTAAGCTATCTACTTACCTTTTTTTTCTATCCATGATTGTGTATGTAAGTAGTTTAAATATTAAACATAATATTCATATAGAAAAATAAAATAGCTCTTGAAGTAAAAGTTAGAGTGAACATAGATATTTCAAGCACATCTCATCTAAAAGATGCCAGAAAAATATCAGTCCAGGTGTGTATATTGAATTTGTTATATAGGAGAGATCATATAAGCATTTAATCATTTGGGGAATAAATTAGCAAACCAAAAGTTCAGGATTTTTTGAAAAAATCAGCAAAAAATCAGGTTTACAAAAAAACATAAAAATTGAAGAAAAAAGTCAAAAATTGTTTTTAAAAATAAATAAATTAAAGGGCATTTCCATAGCATAAATATATTGAGAACAAATAAAATATAGAGTTCAAGCCATTAATTGTAGAAAATAGAAGGGATTGTACAAAAGCCATTGAATTTTCAGATCTCAGTAGCCGATCCTAATCCTGATCCTGGTTCGGATCCGGATTTGGATTCAGGGGTTTGGTAAATTTTTTTTGGGACCGGATCATGATTCCGCAAGTATATATATATAGACATTTTTGAAATATATATATATATGTATGTATATTCATAGATTCCATACATGTAACATGTCAATGCTCATTTATCATTAGTTCCAAACTTCAAAGTTCAAACATATAATGATAGTAATAAGAAGTTAGAAGCATGATTCATCATAAAATGATAAATCCATAATTGTCAATAAAACATGTTCATACTTTGAAAACGTCTCAAAATGTCATTACATGCTGAAAATTTAAATCACGACATTTTTCAATGTTTCATATTTAAAAATTAAAACAGTGAACTTAATATCCAATGCCATATTCTTCTTCATCATCTTCATCGGAATCAAGGTGAACGTTTGGTTCCTCTTCAACTTCATTTGAGCTAACAGCTGTGGCACTCACCATGTCATGTAAAACAGTTGCTGCTTGATCATATACAGAGACATGGGCAAGTTGTGCAATCGTGGCCTCTAAATCAGAACACTCAGGCACTAGATCCCAATTCTTTGTCGCACCCGAATTGTGGTCCTCTTTCTTATGTGATGATAGGCAAAGGTTGTAGTGTATGAAGACCAAATCCTCTGCTTTTTTTGAACCCAAGTGATTGCGGTTAATCGAGTCAATGAAGGAGTATGTACTCCAATTCCGCTCAGCTGAAGAGGAACTCGCAACCTGTTTGAGTTAACAAACAGCATTTACATTCAGTATTTAATTTCAATATGATAGCATCACAATTAAATGAAAATTCAAAATTGAAAAACGATTAAAAAAAAAGATATATACTTGGGAGAGAAGTTTAATTGCAAGAGGCTGCAAAAAAATGAAGCGTTGACCATGTGCATACCACCATTCATCAACATTCATCCTATATTGAGCATGAAGAGCATCTACGCCATGATATTTGGTAGATGCAAATTGGGCAAACTCGGTGAGGACAATGTTTTGAGTTTCATCATCACCATGATATATATCTTTGAAAATGCAGCCTTATAACCAGCAACAACCTCTGTATCTCTATATGGTGCCACCCTGTTTGGTTGTAAAACCATCTCTTGGCTATAAAACCTTGGTGACAAAGCATACGCCAAGCGATGTAAGGGGGTGGTCATCTTGTTCCAATGGTCAACAACAATTTTTTCCACTTCTTTGGAAAAAGTATTATTATGTTCCTTGTCTACTTATTATTGTTTTTATGTGCTCCACCATTGTGTCCATGCCATCATAAATTTCACCCAAACATGGGTGATTAGTATCAATAAATCTCATCAAGCTCATGATGGGCTCGGTGAATTCCAAAACATATTCCGCACATTCCCACCATTCATCATCAATGATCAATGCTTTTACTTTTTGGGCTTTTTGTGTTTGATTGCCTCCATACACTCCACAAAGTGATGATAACCATAGAACTCAAGGCCTCTCGCACCTTCACAAGTCATCTTAAGACGATTGTGTGCGATGCAAATTGTGTTTCAGCAAACCTACGATGGCATAAAAGTTAAAACATACATGTCATATCAAGTATCTATAAAATTTAAAATTAAAAAATAAAATATAAAAAACAAAATTAAATTACCTTCAACAACTCCAATGAAGCGAAGGTCTTGATTATGGCTTGTGTCATGTGATGATTAGTCACAAACATTTGTATCTCCTCAGCCTCCATGTAAATTTTATTGATGCATTCAATTTGAGTGCCGATCTTTTGCATGATTAAATTGAGTGAATGGACTGTACATGGTGTCCACAAAATGTGATTATATGTGGCCTCTACTATAGCCCCAACTGTCCTACAGTTCTTAGCATTGTCCATTATGACTTGGACAACATTTGCAGCCTCAACCATCTCAATTGATTCCATGAGGATATTGGCAATGAAACTTGCATCTTTCACTTGCCCTTCACAATCCATAGCCTTAAAGAAAATCACCCCTTTAGGTAACACTGCTATAACATTGACCCATGTATCCTTGATCACTTTCAATTGTGTCTCTACCGAGGCTTTCTCCCTTAACAATAAGGTGGCTTGCACCTTTTCATACCCAACACAAACATAATCAGTAGGTCCCTTGCAAAGGGTACTCATCATATCCCGCCAATAAGGTGATCTAACAAGGTTGAATGGAAGCCCATTTGTATATAAGCAACAACCAATACTTTCATCACAAAGATCTCTCATTTCATTTTTGAAGGCCACATCCAATGGGCCTCTTTTCTGTGGAACATTTTCTGGTTCCAAAGGTGGTGGCATTGGCATGAAAGGATGTGGGCCAGCAGATTTTAACAAGCCACTAGGAGGTCTCCTTGACCTTGGCTGGGAATGGGATGGAGCAGACACTGTCTTTCCTCTGTTGGTTCTCCTATCAGCTTCATCTTGTTTTCTTGCATATTGCAAGATTATATGAGTTGTTACCCTGTTCCCACTTTCCCCCTTACAAGGTTTCATTCCTTTTCCAGGGCTAGGAATGAAGTGAGGTTTCACTCGAGAATTTGAGCTGGAATACTCTATGTTGCAATAGTTACACCGCCAAATAAAAGACCCACCACCAGGCACTGCCCTAATCAATGTTGTATGACACCAAAGTGGTGAACCTGCATCAATTTTAAAAGAGTTTGCCCCAGCAACTGAACTAGAGCTTTCACTTCCACTTCTAGCCATTCTGTCTAACTCTGAATAATGAACCTGAATGGAAAAGAAAACACAACACTTTATTGCAAAAAAATTAATTGAATTCTTTTTTGGCATTATAACCCCTTAACCTGCATACAATGTATAAAAAAAGTATTTAAAACTTCAAAAAAACTTAAAAAAATCTTGAAAAATTTCATTAAAAATTTGAACAAAATGAAGATTCACTTACCTTTGCCCACTAAATCTGCCTTCCCCAATGATTCCCAAGTCTCTGATGCAGGTCTTAGTACTCCAGAGCGTTCACTTCGGAAGAAAAATGCTACAGCTGTAGAACAAAACCAAAATGGTGAAAAATGCTTGAGAGATGAATGAATGACCATCAAATGATTTTAGGCAACCTTTATTGGTCAAATTAGGGTTTGGATGGGTCAACTTATGGTTGAGTTTGACTTTAATGTGAAAAAAAATATAAAAAATGTTGAAGTGGGCCTTTTTCCTTGCCCACAGGTCTGGATTCCCGCGGATCCTCTTGGATCCCCCTCGGATCCGGGCAGGATTCTGGAATGGAATCTGGATTCTCTGCGGATCCGCAGAGAATCCAGATTCCATTCCAGAATCCTGCCTGGATCCGAGAGGAATCCAAGAGGGATCTGGATCTGGATCGCTTTGGAATCAGGATCCGGAGCTTTCCAGAGGGATCTGGTAACTTAGAATTATTTTCTATAATGGGTTTGCCATTTCCTTTCAGCACTAACTGCAGTTACTCTAAACCTGCATTAAGTGCATTACCTTGCTTACCTTGTGGTTCTCTCTGATAATCACTATCCAATTGGAGGAACTTAAACTTTTCTTTAGGTCTTAACTCCCATTTACTTGTTTCTCACTGCATGAAATCTGTGAAGTTCCTGGTACCTTAGGACTACTTGTACTAGGAAATCTTGGATCTTGATGTATTACATATTCTTTCTTCTCTGATCTTCCTAAGCTGGGAGTCTTTCTAATGAATGGATGGCCACTCTCTAATGCTGAGATTCATCACCTGTCTATGCAAAATATTATTGGTCTCACAAGCTTGTGTTGTACTGGAGTTATTGTGCATCATTGCATCATTATGCATTTGATTGCACATTTCTTCTCTTGACGACAAATTTACCCATCATGTGGTTTCTCCATCACTGTTCTTGGAGGCTTCATTGACCTTGTACCACTTCTACACTTTAGATTGCACATTTGTATCAACCTTTTGACAAGAACACAGGTTGCAAGGCTTCCATTCACTGTTTTATGACAGTCAATAGGGATGTTATGCATATTGATTCTCTTTGTCATGATAACATGTATCCTTGTGCATATTACTAAGGTACTCTTTATGACTATGTCTATTCATTGCCTAACATATGTTCATATCTCTATTCTCTTCTAACAGTGAATAGATCTTATCTCTTGACAGCGAATATTGCCTTCAAACAGTTATAAAAGGTCTTCAAGAACAGTCAATCAGGGTTACTTGGGGACGCGTCCCCGGCCTAAATCCCCAAGTTTCGGGAACGGGGACGTTTCGGGGACTTGGGGATGGCCAGGGGAAGTCCCCTCCACGTCTCCATTTTTGGGAATTTTCATGGGGACGTCCCGGAAACTTGGGGACGCCACCCAAAAAAATCGGGGACTTCTGGAAGTACCAGGGACGGCTGGGGACGCCGTAGCCGTCCCCCAACCGTATCAGGGACGGACAGCCATCCCCAATTCTTTTCACCCGAAAAAGTCAAAATTAAATTTTAAAAAACATTTTTTTTCCACAAGGGGGGTCAGTTTGTGGGCCCCACCTTCTTACATGCCCTAAAAAGCCAAAAACATTTAACATGTTGTAAACTGTTATCTATGTAAAGATACTAATACTATCTTCTTCATGCAATAGTATTGTAGCACATTTAACAAAATTATACCACTGGAACTAGCCATCAATCAAGTTACCAAAGTGCTAAGGTAGATAATGTTTGTAGTAAATCTCTAATTCACGGAACATAACACCCAAAATATGTAATATATACATAAGATACAACGTTTCATATTCCTTTTTAGAATAGAAATACTGCTTGGCATAGGAATCTATGTAGATATTTTCTAACATGATGACATCCCGTTGACGTAAAAATTCTATAATAGAAAGTTTGATTTCTGAATTTCAATCAGTTGAAAATTTATATCAAATTGCAGAGATCTTAACATTATTAGTTTAAGCTCATTGAAGAACCACATCGAAGAGAAACTAAAAGTCCAATTTAAAGTAATAAACTGTAATTTGATTTCTTTTATATGTATATATTACATTAAGTAGTAGAATTAGACAATGATGGAAATACTAAGTTTAAGAGCCAATCTCAACCATGAGAAAACAAAAAGCTGTATTAATATGGAGAGAATAGACCACCACCAGAGGCAAAATGGCATGCTTTATCCATATTTTCATATGAATGTCATGTATATTTGCAAATTTTCCTATATTTTATATAGACGTCCCCTTTGCCGTCCCCCCCCCTGTCCCCAAAATCGGCAAAAAAATTTGCCGTCCCAGGAACTCGGGGTAACCTTGCAGTCAATCACTCTTTTCATAGAACAGTCATTCACCTATGGGTCGGTCTTTTGATTTTCAAAACAATCATTTGATCATTGATAAGACAGACCTTCAAAACATAAATATCTCTTGAAATGGAGTATGAAAACTTTGAAAGAAGGGTGAAACCCTTATCTAGAGTAGTTTAATAAACTTTTATGGACACATCCAAGATATCTCTGCCCAAATAGAAACATTTGTTATATGCACCCTATAAATGATGCAATATTACCAACACTCCCCCATATTGCATCATTCTCCAAATGGGGATACTGGACCAACAATACTTGATGACCACTTTTAGTAGTTCATCATATGAGTAGGGACATACACATCTACTTGTGACAAGCAATAGTGGAACTAGTCTACACTTTCTTTCAAGGATAGGGACAAACACATCTATCCAAGGTCTTACATCAAATTTGGATGGGGACAAATACATCTATTCAAGATCAAGGTTATGAACAGGGACACACACGTCTGCTCACAACAATTATGATTTGGGGCAAACACATCCAATCATAATTACCAACTCATTTGACTAGGGACAAACACTTCCAATCGCTTACATCATTCTGTAAATGGGGACAAACACATCCATTCACAATTTCCCACACAATTGAGAGTTGTGATTGGGGACATACACACCCAACCACAAATACAAAGTTTGAGAACCAAGCCTTTGTCGTGTATGAAGCCACCATTATAGATCATTGCCACCCTAAAAAATGATATGAGATAGTTGCCACTGCTACTTGGAAACTGATCTTGGCTTTAGTCCTAAGTTATTGGGTTTGTACCCATAGGCCATGAACCGGGTACTTGTTTGTTTTCATAGCCTTTGATGATTGATGAAAATTGAATCATATTTCATGAACTACATTTTGTAATTTAGTAATTATAGTGAATTTTGTTGGAATTGTGAACATAGACATATATGATATGGCTTATTTGAATATTTATCTATGGCATTTGGCATTGATCAATGATCAAATATCATACTATGAAATGATTTAGTTTTACAATTTTGTATATTTCTCTTATATTTTTGTGTATATATATACACACACACACATGTACCCTAACCCCCAAATTTTTTTTTCTCGTACCCATGTATCGGGTTTGTGTAATCGCATCCATCCTTGAACCCGAATTGGTAACTTAGCTTTAGTCATTTTGGCATAAATATTTTTGTCACCAATGCAATTTCACTACCTCATCACTAGTGATTGACGAGAGGTCGCTGAGTGTCCTCTAACCTCCATTCTCCAGTAAAATTGCTACTTGGCAAATTTGTCTTTTGAGGCTTTTTTCATCAATAGTGAGGAAAGAAAATATCTTCCCCCCTTGATGTGAACTTCTTACAAGGAATGTCGGGTACCACCCATCATGCACACTCTAGTTGACAATTTTTTTTATTTAAAATAATTTTTGACACTTTTGCATTTTAATATGACAATTAAAGACTTGAGAAATGGACCCTATTCTAATAAAAAATATACACTTTGCTTTGACAAGACACTATGTTTCTAGTATACTTTTGGACTATAACTCAAATATCTATGTGAAAAACCAAGAAGACATTTTGAGGTATTAGACAATAATAAACTATTGAAATTAATTTAGAAGCTATTAACTCACCTTTTCCCTTAATTGGCAGCTTCTTTGATCTATTTAAGATATCTCTTCAAATCTTCAAAAATCTACTCTTTATTTTGTATATCCTTTCTTATCAGTGGCTCAATAAACTGATCCCCTTTTCAAAGTGGCCTCTTCTATATACAGGTTTTAAAATAATTTTTGACACTTTTGCATTTTAATATGACAATTAAAGACTTGAGAAATGGACCCTATTCTAATAAAAAATATATACTTTGCTTTGACAACACACTATGTTTCTAGTATACTTTTGGACTATAACTCAAATATCTATGTGAAAAACCAAGAAGACATTTTGAGGTATTAGACAATAATAAACTATTGAAATTAATTTAGAAGCTATTAACCCACCTTTTCCCTTAATTGGCAGCTTCTTTGATCTATTTAAGATATCTCTTCAAATCTTCAAAAATCTACTCTTTATTTTGTATATCCTTTCTTATCAGTGTCTCAATAAACTGATCCCCTTTTCAAAGTGGCCTCTTCTATATACAGGTTTAAAAATAACAACGATCTCTTTCAACAATCCCTTTACACCATCAAATCTTCAGCTGCGAACTTCTGTTGCTCTCCCTTTTCTAAAGTCAATAGATGGCAATATTGGTCTATGAGTAAGGTGTTGTAACTGTGGCATACGAGAGGAAGAAAAAGACAATATTTTTGAATTATGGATATAATCATTCGAAAATTTTGAGATCAATTTTGATCTGCTAAAACAATAAAAGATTTTAACTAATTTATTTAATGAGAATGAATAAATGACGAAGAAAAAGGAAGGTATCATCAAATTCCCAAGAGGTTGGATATCTTCACCTGAGAAATTTGTAGCTACAAAGAACAATAAATTATTGGGGCTGTTTGGGGGTTTAGTAGTTTATCTACAAGTCCTGTCCCTGTTTGTTATTTCTACCTCCACGACAAATGATGAGAAATAAATAAAAATATTGTGTGTGATAGTCCTTCCATCCCAAGTGATGGAAGTGAGGATCCCAAGGTGGTCAGGGGCACAGCAACAAAAGGGCTACAATAATCATGAAAGGATTGAGAAGAAAGCGAAAATGAGAATAAAAGAACAATATCACCTGAGAAGCTTGAAAAGACTAGGAGACAAGAGAGCTTGAAGAAGAATGTGTTAGAAGCCAATACAAATTAAGAGCTGTAGGAGGCTACAAAAATGTTATAGATAGCTTAAGGGTACCAAAGTTGCTAGAAGAGAGCGAATGAGTCCAAAGAGAACCAAGAAATTGTTCCAATTGAAAAAGATTGATTTCGAAAATGAGAAGAGGCAAGAGTAAGAGATTGACGAGCCACTCGGATTTTCCACTGCTGACTTGGGAATGTGACAAATAGTGAAAAGTTTGGTACTAACTGCCATAGGACGCTAGTGTGTATGAATGTCCATGCATCACATGGGAAAGAAAAGGGCTATAACAAGGAAACACTAAAGAATGGATACCGAAGCAAGCACAAAACACAGAGTGAAATTGTAAGGGCTTGCGATTTTCAATGTTACAGTTGGTACTAGAAACCTTTTTCCATGCTTCATATCTGTACTTACGAGTGCTGGATCCAAGTTCATATAATGCAAATAATGCTGAAGTTAAAAATGTGGCAGTTGCTCTACCTGTCCTTGCTACACATGCCTATGTGTAAACCAAACTATTATAGATATTAAGATGAAACTAGGATTCTACAAGGACTTTCCACTAAGGAGTTTATGAGTTTGCCACAATGCATGGATCAGACTAGTTATTTGCCTGCATTCTCTTCTTCCTCACGAGTTATCTCTTTATCTCCGAGTTAGCTTCCTCCTGTTCTAATTCTGTGAAATATTGTTCTCATGATGCTGAGAAAGAAAAAGTTTCCAATAATGTTTCAAAATTTAATGTCTCCATCTAATTGCAAACGGGATAGATAAGGAATCAGTGTTTTGAAACTCGGTCTCGGCAAGGAGTTGTAGATCCCAATCTGTATCAGGTTCGGCAAGTCTGTAGCCTCAACAAGCAAGTCTTGTTTGTCAGACTCAGCTAAGCATGAGTCGTGACAACCAGGAGTAGCAAGTATTGTCTGTCTGACTAGGCCAAGTCTGTCAGACAGCAGTCGTTTCCTGAACTGTATGTATCTCAAGGTTAGTTTCCTCCAATTCTAACTTTGTGGAATATTTTTCTCATGATGCTCAGAAAAAAATGTCTCCAATATTGTCTAGTTTCCATTTATAAACCAGTGTGCTGAAAGTGAAACTTCGCAAGGAGTCACAGACCCAAATCCAATTCAGGCTCAGCTTGTCTGTGGTCTCGATCGCAGTTTCTTCAGAGTCTTGAGTCAAAATCAGCTAACTAGTTTTGATCAAGTCCAAGGAAAGCACTATGGTTCAAATTTAAAAACATTATGTGATAAAAAATTATTTGTATACTGCTGCTCTGATAGAGGTATTTGTGAGTTCTGTTAATATGGTCAGTATGTTTTTGAAGTCCGCTACAGTGCTATAAGAACAGAATAACACTGCAAGACACAGTACGGACATTCCCTCTTCAGGCTGCATAAGGCTGTTTGGAAAGAAAAGAACTCTCAAATACTTGATGGTATCCTATAGCCTAGGAGTATAGATGCTTATTACAGTGTATCATGGCAGAAATAAGTATCATTCCAAGTTCACCACATGCTACTTATACAGCTATTTACCTCTAAACCTGCTGCACATTAGCTGATCTTGTAAGAATAATGTGCATTGTAAAACAGATTTCTCGTTTAGGATTTGTGCACTGTGCAAAACAATAGTCAACAGGTTGCGGACAGGATATGTTACCCTAGGGGTGAAATCCTTTGAGAAAGTTGCATGTTAATATTGAAAGTAATTTTTTCTCCACTCTGGTGGATGAATGTAAGGTCACGTTTTTGTTTCCTGAATTTCCTTGGCTATCAGGTGCTGTTTACTAGACCACACCCTTGGGATTACTGTTTCAGAGTTTCCTTGGAGGAGAGCATGACATGTACATTTTAGTCTTTCAAATGAATTTCATCATATTGTTCTATTATTTTGTTTTTTGGTTTGGTTTGCTAAATTTTAAGGAGTATCTGAATAAAGCAAATGCCATTAGATATATGTTTTTACTTTTAATACTGGTAAGATTTTTATGCGTTTTTATTGTTTTTTATCTATACAAGATATCTCAGGCATTTAGTTTGAACATTTTGTAGGGGTGTCCTGCTGAAGATGGAAGAAGAATACATTGAAAAGATATGTTCCCAAATATTAAGCTTCAAACCAGATTTAGTCATCACTGAGAAGGGCCTTAGTGATCTTGCAGCTCATTATTTGAGCAAAGCAGGAGTGAGTGCAATTCGAAGGTTGAGGAAAACAGATAACAATAGAATTGCCAAAGCCTGTGGAGCAACAGTTGTAAATAGACCAGAAGAATTACAAGAAAGTGATGTGGGAACTGGAGCAGGATTGTTTGAGGTTCAAAAAATTGGTGATGAATATTTTAGTTTTATTGTTGACTGCAAGGATCCGAAAGCTTGTACAGTTTTGTTAAGAGGTGCAAGCAAAGATTTATTAAATGAGGTTGAGCGAAATCTTCAGGTAATTGTTGTTATTGTTTAAGATTTTATCATTTCTATGAATGTTTTCTTATACACCAAATCATTTGAGACATTGGGCACAATAAACTTAACTACATTACATTTCTGTGACACAGGATGCAATGTGTGTTGCCCGAAACATGATAAAGAATCCTAAGCTTGTTCCAGGTGGTGGTGCAGCTGAGCTTACTGTATCGGCCACATTGAAGCAAAAGAGCTCATCAGTGGAGGGTGTAGAAAAGGTATGTTGATGATCAAATATATTCATGAAATTTGGTCGTCTTATGTTTGAAGTGATAAAATTGCTTTCTTTTATCTCAACAGCTTCATTTGTATGTGTAACAGTGGCCATATGAAGCAGTGGCACAAGCTTTTGAGGCAATTCCAAGAACTTTGACTCAGAATTGTGGTGTGAATGTTGTTAGAACCATGACAGCATTGCAAGCAAAGGTGTTTTTCTTATCTGAATTATCACTGCTCAATTTTCTATCTTAATCGAACCTTATTATTTTTTGCTGAAGGTTATTCACACGTTTTCTATTGCTTTTCACAGTGCTTGTTGGCCTGTAATAATTTTGGATTGTGCACCTTTTATTTATTTTTGTACATGTAGCATGCCAATGGAGAAAATGTGTGGATTGGGATTGATGGAAACACTGGAGAAATCACAGACATGAAAGAACGTGGGGTATGCATGTTCAAGAGCTGCTTCCTTTGATCTTTTTAATGATTTGGTGGAGTATTATATGACATGATATGCTTTTTTCTTCTGCAGATATGGGATGCTTATAATGTGAAGGCACAGACGTTTAAAACAGCCATTGAGGCAGCCTGTATGCTTCTGAGGATTGATGACATTGTGAGTGGCATAAAGAAGAAACAACCTCAAGGTGGTCCAACAAAAACAAAGCCTCAAGTAGAGGACGGTGAAAATGTTGACAGTGAACAGATGATTCCAGAGTAATTGGGTATATAGCTACAATGAACCAAAGTTCAAAACCAGCAGTTAACCTTGAGCTTGGAACGATGACTTATTTGTTATGAATAACATTAATAGCCTGAATGTTGAACATAATTAAGTGTTGAAAGGTATCATTTTATAATGATTAAAATTGAGAATGAGAGGACTACTGTTTGCGGGTTAGTATTAAGTTCTGCCTGTTTTAGGAGGGTTTGCTCTCCCGGTTTTGACTTGCAGTGGGACTGTAAGCATGTATTTTTTTTGTCTTACCTAATTGTGGGGAAGTATCTTTTTGATGATTCAGTTTATTTGATTTTGATTGTCATTTGGATGAACATTGTTGATGTATTTGGTGTGCTAACTGCGTCACTTGAAAAAAGTATAATAGCTTGAAGGACTTGTTTCAAAATTGTTTTAAATGAACTACAGTTTTTTTCCACGTTGTTGGAAGTTGGGTTGAGATTTTGCCCTGTTAAGAACAGGGATACACTTGTTGTGCATATGCTTGATGTTTTTTATGCTCTTCTATTTTTGTGAAATTTCTGGATGATCATATGAGGTATTCTAACATTTTTCAGTACAAACACTATATTTCTGTAACTGCCTAATAGGAAAATTGGTGCATTAAGAAATGGTGGGGACATCAAGCTTCATGGATAAAGAGGAATCTGGAGGTACCTTTTGATTTAAGTTTGTAGTTAAATGTGAAACCTGTCACTGTAATGCTTTGGTAGCCAAAAACTTGAAACCGTCAGAACCGATGTCAACTCGATGCTTTTGCATTGCATGTCACAAAGATGTTCAAAGATCTACAAGTGCATTCAACTAGATGTTGGATAGGATATGAAAGGTTACAATCTTTATCAAATATTTTGAGGGATTATGAATAGCAACAAGTATAAAATGACCATACCGATAAACTGTAAAATCTGTAATTGATTAACTTAATTCACTCCTGATATGATCATAAGATAACTATTAATTCATTTTGATTGTCACGTGGGATTGGAGTTTTATAAAGATTCATTGTGATTGTCATATATGATTGTGTGGATGGCCGTATGTCTTGATTCATGTGCAAGGTGGTCTACTCATGAAAAGTTGAGTATGCCTTATTCAAATGCATTATTGGCTAGTTATAACATCCATTAGTACATCGAATTCGGTGTAAGTAAGGAGATTGGTGGCATTTGCTTCATCGGTATTTTGGATGAGTGATTGTGTTCGATCCATGTAGTGTTTTGTCCATTGTTTAGATTGATGTTGTAAGGGGGAGCAAAAATGTTGGAATTTTTTCATACATTATATAGGCTAAAAAATAATTATATAGATGTTACTTTTTATTAGTTTGACAATATTAGTCAATTTTGGGATTTATATTCCATTCTATAGTAAAAAGTGATGTTTATTTTAGCCTTCTATACTTGATAAAGGTATTTCATTTTATTAAAGACCATGCCTTGGATGCACATGAAATAGTTGAACAAGGACGTTTTTATGCAACATAAGGTGCAAACATCAAGGAGAGGGCAAACAAAATGTGTATGTTGACATTCCTCTCAAATTGTGGGAAGATTCCTATTATGAGGCCATAGGCAACTCTATCGAATGATTCTTGAAGGTTGAATCTACCACTTCTTACATGAGTCACTCTAATTCACTTATATTTTTAGTGGACATTGACATCTCCAAGCCTCTTCATAAGGATTGTGGTTTAGATAGTGGTGGATATGCTTTGGTCTTAATCGCTTGACAACGAGGGTCTCCCCTCTCAATGTAGAAGATGCTTTACCATTGACCACCTAGCTATTGATTGTTCACTCAACAACATAATAGAAAAATTCTCACAAATATCACACCATTATTTTGTTGGACATTAATAAATTTATCTTATCTTATCTTATCTTAGGACAACAAGTTTTATGAGTGTCAATTTTCTAGCAGCTATTGCAACTTACACTTACTAGTCCACTGGCTCCCCATGGACTATTGTACAAAGGCAAAAGAAAGGTCTACCAAAATCTATCTACCAATCTCATACTAGAGTGAAGAGTGTGAGATTGAATAGGATCTGGTTTATTATTGTTTAATTTGGGTCTCTAGGTCCTATGTTGTTTCTTTTTGATTGTTGTGTATGGCAATTAGGCTACAACTGTGTATCAATCTAACTTATTTTGTTTGGTTTGTGTCATCTCATTGTACATTCTTTGTCTTCCATCTAGTTGCTATATTGTACAAAGTTTTGGGTCTTTTCAATCTCACTTTTAGTAATATCAAAAATATCAAGGATAGAAGAGAAGGAATGTTGAGAAGTGATAAGAAAAGGACAATAACCTATCAAAGCCAAGTGATATTCTAAGCAAAAAATAGCAGAATTCTTCTCCCATCTCTTTTAATTTATTGACATTAAGGGATCTAAATTCCCTTAGATAGGGAGGTCTGATCCACATCAAATTATGAAATAAGTTACAAATGGCTCAACTATACCACTCTTCATTCACTAATTAAATTTACTCAGTCAATAACCAAAACTATTAATGTTTGTAATATAATGCATTTCAATAAGAATAAAGTATATAAGATTGCTTAGGGTTTGACAAAGATTGTAAATGATTCCAAGATAATCTAAGCACTTTAAAGATATACATTGTTGATGGATGTTCTTAAAAATAGAGACGATTAGAGAGAAATGTAGCTATTGACAAAATTTTGACTAGATATAACAAGCACAATTGCATTATTATCATGATAGTTTCACTTTAGTGTGGTCATCATTATCATGGTAATAACAATTGTAATCTAGAAAATTTCCTTGACATCTATGACCTAGTTGTTTACAAACTAGACAAATAAAAAGAGTAACAATTGGAATGTAGAGAAGGGGATTTCCCCCCTCAAGATGATGAAATCCCAAGGGGTGAATAGCCATCACTTAACTAGTGCTCTAGTGAGCTAGGAAGATTAACTAAATGAAAGAACAACTAATTAGACAATACAAAGTGATACAAATATTTTGATTTTAGAAGTTGAAAGGACAAGTCACCGAGACCAACTGATAGGCTTTGTGAGCTCTTGTCCAAGGCACACATGAGGTAGGGATGCCAACATGAATCGTGGAGGTAGTGCGCTATGCACCTGTCCTATACGGATATAGTACATAGGCTGTATGTGAAAGGTACAAGGCTGGTCAAGCTACTCAAACAAGATGCTAAATAACTAGAAATAATGATAGGTAACATAAAAAAATTAGAAATGTAAAGATTTAAAGATATAGAAGGAAGATGGAGTTCTTACAACCACCTTTGATGAAGACCTCTAGCACACTATGCCATTCTCTTCTTGAAACCTGCACACAAAGTAGACGGGGAAAATGTTTAGGTTGTTGCTTAGAGGCATATGCCAAAGTCAGACCCTTGCTATGGTGTTTCCACCTCCATGTGAAACCAATATTGATAGATATTCAATTAATGATAATAGATACATGTTAAAAGAAACAATAATATTGATATTACTTCAAAGGCAATGAAAGTGAATGCACACAAGATAGAAATGACTCCCTTCGATGCTAAGAAGTTGGAGTTCACTAGAGAGGAGGCAAGAGTGAGTGCTTTGGAGTGACAAAGTTTTAGCAATGGCGAGTTGAATGATGGTATGCAAAGAAAATGAGTAACAAACAATATGGAGTTGTGAGAGTAATCAAGGAGCAGTGAGAAATGCGAAGAAGTTGCATAAATGACCCACAAGACCCAAAATGAAGCCAAGAGAAAGCTTAAAACTAAATCAAAAGAATATTGACATTGGTGTCCTAAAAGAGGAGGCATTACACTGCCATAATCAACAAAGTAATGCTCCAACAACTATCTTTAGACTACAGATTTGTAGGATGAATGTGCACTGCATAGACGTCTCCATGGCGCGCATGTGTCCTTAGTCAAAATAGTTCACATGGTTAGAATTTTTAGGCAAAAGTGGTGACAAGCCAAGCAAAGGTTTAGGTGGAGACTTTGATTTGGCTAGCCATGCAATGTGGAATTGCACGAGGTGAAATTTACGACACTAGAAGGAAACACTCTCTTTACATTGATTTGTGTTCCGATTGATTGTTTAATTCAATCTCTTTGGGTTTGTGTACATACATCCTTAAGGAATTATTTTGTTCATTCTTTGATTATTGTGTACAAGTGTGTTGAAGCAAGTGGAAAACATAAAAAATATAAGAGCATTATTATTTTTGCTAATAGTATTCTTAAAGATTCTAAATAGCTAATTTGTTTCGTAAAGTTGCAAGAGAAGGCATAACCTTACTCTTTTGGAATTTTCTCATGTTGGATTTCTCAAGGATAAATTCCTTACTTTAAGCATTATTTTTGGCATGTTCCAAGTTCTTGCAAATTTTCTTTTTATTCAGAGAAAATTTTATAATAACAACACTAAAAAAATTAATTTCTAAGCACAATATTACATGTTTTCTCAAGAAAAATCCAATAGAATAAAATACAGATCACGTCATTTGACTCATAAGGTAATATTCACTCTATGTGAATAGATTGACTATCTTTGATACTTATCAATAAGCTTAATAATGTTTTTGATTATAATCAAAACCTAACAAGGAGGCTGACCCTTACACAATCACAACCTGAAGGTGTCGAAGAGAACAATAACACTAAAACAAGGGGCTGGATTTTATAGGCCATCAATGACTTATTAACACATGAACAAAACATGTGCTGTGAAAAACAAAATAAGCAATACACTAGCACAAAGGCTAATAGCCCTCCTCAAGAGTGGGAGGGCCACTCACTTACCGCGTGTGGAGAAGAGTGTGATTTTGAGAACTATTTTTCTTGTGCCGTTAGACAATTGTCCAAGCAATGTTGTCATTAGGATCCCCACCACAATGAGGAGCCACTAATGAAGCACCATTTGGACTTTTGTTAGCACCAAGGCAAAAGTGCTGAAGAAAATGCACATAGTCAATTGAAGCTTGAAGCAAAGCTGGAGTAGAAGGCGAAGAATGGTTCACATGGCTAGAGGGGGCCACACTAGTAGGAGTAGGAGTAGTATCCTCATGGCTTACAATAGGGGTATCACCTAGATTTGTAGCAGGAGCACAACCTAGGTTTGTAGCAGGAGCACCACCTAGATTTGCAATAGGAGCTTCATCCTCATTGTCAGCCTATGAGGAGTCGTTAGAGGTAGAATCAAAGAGATAATCAAAAGCTCAGACAATCAAATAATCATCATTTTCATCCTTCCACAAAGTGGCAACACCTTTACGATTCAAAAAAGAACAATTTATAGCCAAATGTCTAGTGGAGAAGCATTGCTGAGACCGAAAGGGGAGACCCTCATATTCCAATGATTTCAAGGCCTATCCCCAGCAATGAGCACCACATCCCCTGGTAGTGGTGTGGAGATATCTATGTCAACCAAAATGTGAGCGAATGTAGAGCGGCCCAAAAAATCCGTATGTCAATAGCCAATAGCATTTCCAATGGCTTAAAATCAATAAATCTCCCAAAATGGAGTGAGAGATTGGGGAGACAAACCAACATAGAGCACACATTGAGCGGTTCAATGAGGGGGTTGATGGAGACTGTCCATGGTTTGGAAGAAAGAGAGTGATTCCCTCGAACCCACAAATTTCTCAACACCAAATCATGGTCTTCAGAGGAAGAAAATGCAATAATTAAAACTACCTTGGCACAAGGGAAAAGTTTGATGTCACCAGAGACTAAGGGTTGCCAAGAACTTGTTAGCCAACGATGTAGATCTAGAGTAGAAGGCCAATGACCAGTGAATCTATAGACCAACCCACAACGTTGGTAGAAATCCACATCATCCACCAAATCTGGTCCACACACCACCATAGGGGAGGCCTTGGAACAATCAATGGGTCAGGCTTTCACCTTTGGAGGAATAATAGTAGTAGATTTGGTAGCATGAGCATAGCTTTGTCCACCAACAAAAGACTTTGGAGGGGGTGGGTAGGAAACCCTTCCCTTAGCTACTAGTAGTAACAATCCTCGAACCACCCACAGCTAGGTGTGGAGCCAACTCTAGCCTAGGAAGAGCGTCAATAGAAGCAACCCCATCAACACCATCATTGTCAGGTTATCAAATGCCATCACAACACCATGAATTGCAATCATAGAAACATCATTAGTTGTTGTTTGTAGAGCCATTGAATCCTTCGTAGTGCATAGACCCATTGGACCAACAAGAGTCGTTGCAGAGAGTGAGGCAATGCCTTCCTTGTACGAAGCCCCAACATGTAGCTCCCCCACAAGATGTCCAAACATAGGACCCGTTCCAACGAGCGAGCATGCTGGGCGAGAGAAAGTAGCAGATTGTTTTTTGAATTCTTTTAATAAACTTAATTTAATGTTTCCCAATCTAGCAAGAGTAATTAAGAACAATTATGAATCTTGTATTTGCCAAAATGAATTGCTATCATAGCGATTCCTTATATCTCACTCCTATCTATCTTGTAGAATGGCATGTGAGAGTGAAGGGTAAATTTCTGGTCTAGGAATGTAACAAATAAAAATAATATTTCTAATAGAGGACCGTGGGCATATATGAGAGAAACATGGAGTTGAATGTAGTAGTAAGTATAAATCATAGTAGTAGTTAGGTAAGGATATGCACAACTATTTGAGACAAAACTAATCCTAATTAATGATATAAGATTTCCACAATCAATAGTTTCATTGTTAATGCTATTCGTTTTTGCTTAGACTGGGTGAGATTTTTTGTATCAATATTTTGGATTACACTCTTGTGATCAACATTAGCAGCTCACACACTTTAATCGACCCATCATTACTAATAAAACTAGTGCTAGTTATAATATGAGCAACAACACATCCAAACTAGTTTTGTTGTGCATCTAAGGACATGAGTTATGGTTAAATTTAGTCCTTCACATATAGAAGAAATAAGTTATCTCAAAATTTGTGTCATGGATAAAAAAAATTTAATGGAAAAAATGAAAATATATAGAATTTTGTCAATTTACTTTTAAAATTAAAAATAATAATAGTAAACTATTATTTATCATTTGATCTAATAAATTTAAAAGATTATTAAAAGTGAATTAAAAAATAAATTTATTTTCTTTTAATATTATTTTTAATCAAATAATTTTTAATAATATCATCTAATCAATTTAATGATATTTATTTTTATTTAAAATTATATTATTTAACTCAAAAGAGGTACAAAGAAACTTTGAAACAATAAAGGCTTGTAAAAAAGTTCAAGAATGAAAATATAATAAAGGTTGTTAAGAAGATAATAATGTTTTTTAATATAATTTTTAAATTATTTTTTTCTTGGAGATTAATTTTGGAGATATTAATTCTAGTTTGAGTGTTATTAGTGATTTTTGATTAATTGTTAATGTTATAGGATTTACATAAAGTTTATAAGAAGTCAAAATTTTCTAATATAAAATTGGTAGTGTTTTAAAGAAATAAAGTTTAAATCATGTTTCAAAACTCTTTAATCCAAGAAGTATCTTTAATTTTAATTTAAAAAGATTACATTAGTTTGTACAATGTTAATTACTAATTTTAATACTAATAAATTACACATAAAGATAAAATTTTTCTCTTTACATGAAATTTCAAAGTTTACTAAAAAAAAATTAAACTTCCCTCCAATTAAATTTAGGACAATAATAAAAGGAATTCCATGATAAAAATTGAATCTTAAAAAGGTCATTTATAAAGGTTTGTAAAGAAAAGTGTAATAATTCATTTTAAGAAAGTTAATAAGAGTCTTTATGTGATCACTTACTAGGCATGACATGTTGAGCGATTTACCTGTTAATTATGAGGGATTTTTTTTTTTTTAAGAAAAAGGGGTAAAAATTTATTCCGATCAAATCAGAGAGTACAAAGTAAAAGGTCGAAGGTCAGATAAAAAACAATTACACAATTTTGTCCTTTATAATTAACCTTTTCAATGTCTCTATATACAATCAGCCACTCTATTCCATTTACGAAAAATCTTTTTTATGTACACGACATATTCTCAACATATTTCCGTGCTAGTATCTTGTGCTATGGCTGTAATACATGACAAAGAAAACAAATTATTTTAACACTTAACATAAATTGAGTAACAGATAAAAGAAAAAGAAAGTGAAAACTATTGATTAAAAATACTGGATGTTCTACAATCATTCAAATATGCAGAATTTCTTGAATGCAATGCATTTAAAGATGTGAAATTATATATGCAAACCATTTATTGAATTGTAGCTCAGAGGCCATGCAAACACATGAAGAGAGAATAATTTGTATTCCAAAACATGCCGAACAAAGAGGAAGAAGAATTTAACAATTCTGCATGATTTTTAGCCGGTCACCACCAAATTCTATGCCTCAATTTCAGTTTCATTTTTAGAAATAAAAGTGGTTTTCTATAGATAGATTAGAAGTTGATTAACAGACTTGAGTTATCAATTACTTCTTTAGCTTTTTCATTTATAGTTTACAGTGTAGTCTTCAGTTTATTTTTCAGAACTCTGAGTCTTTTATAGCGCGTGATCATGCAAATTTTTGAAGTATTGAATATATTTGTCAGGATTGTTTCTATCATCAGTTGGTATTCTTTATGAATGGTTGGTTACAGTCTATTACATTATTTTTATTGGTGATAAAAATTAGTTATGTGGTTTAATAGATTTTATGTGGTATTTCTTTGTATTGTAGGTGGAAAGGTTAATCAAAAGTGGTGTAATAGTTTAATTTTTTAAAATAATTTTTTATATCAATAATCTTTTTTCCTTTTTTCATAGTAAAACTTATCTAAAATAGAGAGAAATTGACTAATTATGAAAGTTATTTGGAAAGGTTGATTCATTTCTACTAATATTCTTTTTTTTCAGTTACTTTAATTTCAACAATCTCTTTTTCTTTTCCTAGTAAAATTTATCTAGAATAGAAAGAAATTAACTTACAATCTCTTTGTCTTTTTATAGTAAAATTTATCTAAAATAGAAGGAATTTGACTTATTATGGAGGTTACTTTAATGAAAGTGTCTCATAATAGTAAAAGTTTTCCACATGGTGTTGAATTATGGGTGTGAAAGAGGCTAGCAAGCAATTTTTGATTAGATAGTTTTAGTGGACAATTTTTTTTATACTTAGTAGGACCATGGTCTATGCAACAAGATTAAGATTCTAATGAAGGTCTTATCCATTTACTATATTAAGTGCATGCTTTTATTCGTTTGTTGACTATACTGAAGAAAGAATCTGTACACCCATGAGAAGAATTTGAATACTAATTGAGCTAATCTAGAAGAACAACTTTTCTAAGACTTAATAATCTGAGAAGGCCTTGTTCAAGCTAAGTTTGTACACCCAATCCTAGTAACTCAAGTTGTCCCTTCTAGCACAATAACTCCATCATGTAGAATCAATATGACTATTACTAGTTTCTGTCCTTTTGTTACTATTGATGTAAACAAAGATAGATATTACCTAATTGACTCAACTTCTAGGTCCTATTCACATTGGTCTAGTTAAGTTTACTTAGAGTAGAAATAGGACACACATCACTTTTTGTATCATAAGATTAAGCGACTTGTTATAATCTTATGGTAACTTATGCCTTACCTTGGCATGTGTATAACCAAGGGCCTTCATACATTATTTGTATTGTACATGTTCACTCCATTTACATTATATGGTAGAATATGTTTATTCTTCTCATTTCTTTGTGCTTTCCATCGGGCTTCTAGATCTTGGGAGACTATCTTCATTTCCAAATCTTACGGTCACTTGGAACAAGGGTAGCTCTCCATTGTCCATGCATGAAATGCTATTCCATCTTTCATTTTCAAGGTATCACATTACTATTTTTAAGAAAATTACTTAAAATTTATATTGACATATTCAAGATGTGGCCAATCTTGATTTTATCTTTGATAAGCACAAGAAAATATTTTGCTTTGACTACTTATGATGGGATTGTTGTAATCCTCATCATTTAATTCATCAATCTAAGGTGGTGTCTATGGATGTATGCAAAGGAGAACTAAGAAAACTTGCTTGACATTCTATTCTACAACACACTTGCATGAAATCAATTCTACTCTAGAGAACACTTGCATTAAAGGAAACACTAATCTACTTCACAATTGCTAAATTGAAAAGACTAATCTCATTCACACTTGCTGGAAATGAAATATTTGCTTGAATTAAAGTTACGATAGAAAATTGGAAATTGCGTTGCTATTGGAAATGAAACCAGACTATCCTCTTTCCTCATGCTAAAATAAACCTTTCTAATCCCCCCCTTTGCTCAAAGATTACAAAGTATTTATAGAATACATATTCTATATTTACCCAACCAATCCACTAAGAATGTGGATCTAATATCCTACTTTTGAGGGGGCATAAATACAAAACTCTAAGTAAACTAAAACTTGTTGTCCTCCATCTTGCCAACTTTTGTTTAGTTTGTTTCAGTCATTAGCTAATCCTTCATTTTTGTGATTCATGTCAAACCCTCAAAAGGGTTTTACCTCTTGTTGTCTTCTTTCCAAATCATTTTGAATTTCTCAAATTCATTAAGGAACAAGGGAGATATTGCTATTTTATCGAGATTGAGTTTTTAATTGAAATTGTTTTCATTCATTACACCTATCTATCTCAGTCATATTCAATCATGAACTACTCCTTCCCTATTGAGAGTCACACCAAATTCTCAAAAGTGTTGTTAAATAGATTCTAGTCTAGTTTCCAGATTATTTTAAAGTTTTAAATTTAATTAAGAAATATGCGAGATATCACTATTTTACTGGGACTGCATCTTTTACTATTTTTGGGCGCTTGATTTTAGGAAATCTCCAAGTTCTCAACGTGAATGAAGGAATTAATCATCAATCTATTCGATCAAATCATTGCTCCTTATCATGAATATCATGCTACAATCATGAAATTAAATTTATGTGCTTTGATAACTTGTGTTATGTTTATTGGAGAAAGATAACATAGTGTTTTGTGTAACTACAACTTGCATGAAACAAATAATTTTTCCATTGATTTATGAATGATTGACGCTCCATGAATGTTGGAACATGTTGGTAGTCTAAAGGAGCCTTATTTTTCTTGTCATGATGTCTTCAAAGCCTTTTCGTACGTATGAGAATACGAGTACATATACAAGTACGAGGAAAATATTATGAGAATATTGGGTTAACCCACAATAGTGGTTTACACTTTTTTGCCTAAACGGACACTAAACTCTATATTTTGAAAAAATATTTCACATTCGGATGCATATTTTCATTAAACCATTTGAAATCAGAAGATGAAGTAAATTAGAGTCTTTTAGGATTTTCTATCTAGATTCTAAATAAATTTTTTATTTTTATTTTTGAATTGATTTCAATGGTGTTTTCTTTCTCCTACAAAAACTAGTATGTTGTTGAAAATGTCATTTTCAAAGAGTTACATTATTTTCGTAGAGCATAATTTGTTTTTTTTCTAAAATAGATATCAATGTGCTTCTATCAAATTTAGTTTTGTAACATCCATACACAGGGCATGCAATTGACTTGACAAAATTATCATGATTATTGCATATTTTATTAACATTTGAAGTTGACTAACAGTAATTTTTACATACCTTGACTAATAGCTTATAACTTGTCATGTATTTGTCCAATTTTATTTTTATATTTTTTGATAGGAAGATAAATTCAATACCTAGGGCATAGATCTTTTTTAGAATTTTTTCTCTCATTTACTATTTTTCCATAAGCATCAAACATAGAGGTAGACATACGATGAAATATCTACGTTTAGTAAAACTAAAAATACAAAGTCATAATAAACTTAATATATATTAACATTATAATCATTGGAAAGATTTTTCTTTGTAGTACCTTACTATCTAGATAGGTTTGTCAAATAGATTAATTTGATCTGCCAAAAGATAAAGTCGAAGTGACTTTTTGTCAACATTTTAATAGGTGTGAATGAGACTCCATTGTAGGTATGAATGAAGAGTATATATGTTATATCAATGTTTTTTTTTATCTAAGAGGCTTTGAGCTAACCATTTGTAATTAATTCCTTCAAATAGAACCTCTCAAGGCTTAAAATCATCATATTTTATTAAAATGTGTTATTTCAGTAAAAATCAACATGTCTAAAAAAGTGTAACCCACTATTGTGGGGTCACCCTATTCTTTTAGGGTTAGGGTTAATTTTGTTAATTGACTTTGTAAACTCCCTCTAAAGGCTTGATAAATAAGTGGTTGTGTGAGGTGAAAATATCATATTGTAATTTTCTCTTCACTAGATAATAAAATAAGTGGACAACTGTTTCTTTAGTGGATGTAGCCCATATTGGGTGAACCATGTTAAATATTTATGATATTTGTTTTTTTGTCTTCTCTATTTCCACATTATATTAATATTGTTTATTGCCCATATCTACCTAAACCCTAACATCAACCTTATATATCCTTAAATATTGTTAAAATCTATATGAATCAATCATAAATATTTTGATTTTGTGGTGTATTTAGCATATCACAATCTTTAGAAAACTTGAGACTATGCCTGATAGAAGTGATCCAAATGTATTAAATTCTATAAAAAAAGAATATTAAATTTTAAATGTTTGAAATTTCAATGAAATTTTACACCTTTAAATGCAAAGGTTGTATCCCTTATTAGGGGAAAGGGCCCAATTACCATCGATGTTCCAATAACTATTCATTAAAACATACTAATTCAAGACCAACTAAAAAATCATCTATGGACCAATAGTTGTTGACTTGTATACCTAGTAGCTAAGAAAAAAGTTACTAGTAAGAGGAATTTGTGCAACTTTATAGATACCCATAGTGCATGATTAGATGGTCATTTGTGCATAAGTGTTGGATTGGTTGTAATTTTGGTGGTGAACAAAGTGAACAGTTAATTGAGCAATAGAGGATATGTATCAAATGGTACCTAGAAATGACCACTTTTTGACCGTTCACACATAGCAAATTATCTCATGTTTGTCATAACTACCCAAAATCCAAAACAATATCTATAAACTCTTAAGTTTCATATGAAGAAAACAAAAAAAATATATCAAATTTTGATGTACCATTTAGCAGCTTAGGTTGTGCAAAAATAGCTCTAATAGCTACCAAGACCCTTCCCTTATAGTTGTGATCCCCCCACCCCTAAAAAATGATAAGGAAAAATACATGGTCACAATTCTTACCCCTGTCCCACCCTACAAGGAATGTTAAACCTCCTTTCATATGTATTTTCATGGTGCCACCCATCATTATTCCAAGTGAACATGGACTCATTGTGAACTCTATTGCATTTCATTTTTAATAAGTAATTTGTTTAACAATTTATAGTCCACCTAATTATCATACCACTCTTAAAGGAATTAGTAAAACCATTTATCTATGTGTGGCTTTTGTTGATTTGGATGAAATAAACTAGCCTTAAAATTAGTTATACTATTTTAGAAAGGAAATAATTTATTCTCTTATATAAAGGGGTCTAGGTTTAATAATTAAATAAGATGATTTTATAACTAGTGGACTTGACATTAGGATAGGAAGTTGAGAGATGGATTTGTTGACATATAGAAAGAATAAATAGTCTATTTGGATTTTGATACAATGTTTTTGATTAAGGAAAATAGGTTTTAATGGGGCCCTGAAACCCTTACAGATTTAAAATTTTAATAGAGAAATAACATTGTAAGTTTACAACAACAAAGTAGCCATAGAAAAAAAATAAACAGTCACAGTCCACCAGCAATCAAACGATAAAACTAGAAAACAGAACCAGGGACAGAAACAGAAAACCAGGACGGGCACAAAGCCAGGAGAGAGGCTCAGGCAAACTCTCTGAGGATCTCCACCACACGAATCTCAAGCTCAGACGCCTTATCCACCACCTCCTTAAGGTCAGATAGATCTTTATCAGGTTCTTGGGTGTCCTTCTTCATAGTGCTGGATCTGGTTCTCTTCCTCGGACCATCCTTCAGAGATTTATCTTTGCCGCTATTGGGAGACTCCTCCTTGCTACCCCCGTGTTCCTCTATTTTACTGATCAACACCTTTATGTTGTCGTTTGAAGCTTTGAGAATGCTGTAGCTTTGTTTAGCGATTTTCTGCAACGTTCCCTCCACGCTCTGAACTCTTTTCTTCACTTCATCCATTTTATTTTCCATATCATTCTTCTCCTTAGTAAACCTAATCTTGCTACTGCTATCCTCCCTCTCCAGTCTGCCCACCTTGAATTTTAACTCCTGGATTTTGTGGTAGGTCCATTTAGTAGTTCTATAGCTATCAATAACACTATTTTTAGCATTATTGAGCACATCCATCTGAGGGTTTTCTTTTGTGATGTCACTCAAAATAACCAGGGTAGGGCCAATAAGGTCCTCCATTTGAATTTTTCCCTCCTTATTCTCCTTAACCAAAGTTTTCATCATTTCCCTCTTTAGACCCATCCTGACAGAAACATTATGAAAATTTCTCCAGACCACACTCTTCTCTTTATCTGTGATCTTGCAGGTGTACTGATCATTCCCATGATCATCACAGTCCTAGTCATGGTCATCCTCTCTCCCCTGACTCTCCTCTTCCTCTTCACTATCCTTCCCCTCCTCTTGTCCTTCCTCCTTATTTTCTTCTTCAATGTTCTTCCTTTTTTTTTGCTTCCTGACAGAATTGACATCAGGATCCTCTTCTCTGTTCGCAAGCATCTTAATTATAATGTTTCTCTTTCCTTTCTTCTTCTCCTCAATTTCCTTCTCCTCCCCAAACATATCTTTCTCCTCATCAAAACTTTCACCCTCCGTTTCCATACCCTCTGCTTCCTCATCATAATCTCTATCAGAAGAGATCTCAATGCTTTGCTTAGGTTCAGGTTTCTCCTTTTTCTCCAATTTCTCTTTTTTAATCTTCTTTTTCCCCTTTTTAGTCTGAGGAGTGGCCTCTGCATCCATGTCCAAATTCATATCTTGGCTTTCCTCAGTATCAGAAGGGATATACTCTTCTTCTCTCGAATCTAACTCCTCATCTAAACCCTCCTTCCCCACTTTCCCCTGCTTAATTTCTTTTCCTATAGTCCTAGCCTTGAAAAATTCATAAATCAATAGCAAGAGCCCCTCATGGAAAGTAGGGTTTCCAATAGGCTTCTCCCTGTAGTCATTTATATTCTCATTGATAGACGAATAAAGGTAAAAAGGGATAGAGATTTTTGCCCCAGACCTGAAATGGTTAAGAAGCACGAAGTGGTAAGAGTAGATGCAGTCGAATCTTGTGTCCAGGGAGATGTACTTGATTATCACCCTTAGCAAAAACCTCCACAACGGTTTGATGGACCTTGGTAGGTAGTAGGTGCCCTTCTTCACAAGAGCCTTCTTTTCCTTCGCTCCTTTGGCAAATTCCAACACCACCTGACCAGAAATGCACCTGTCTCTATAGAATTTCTTCCCGACAATGGGGATGCCTGTAACCATAGAAATAACCTCCTCCACCACTGTGAACTCGACCCCATCAATTTTGACACTCCCCTTGTTCCAGTTCTTAACCACGGTTTTGGTAACAGAGGGTTTCCACCCATGCAGCCGTTCAATGAAAGAAGTAACATCACCTTTGCTCAAAATGCCCCACACCTTAGAGCGTCGTTGCCACTTCTCAGCTTCAACCTCTGGTTCCCTCCCGTGTCTTTCCCCCACCATTTTTTCACTCTCTACAAAAAATTCTTCTGATAACAATGTCTTTCAAAATTTGGGGCCAACAGATAAAATGAATGGTATTCTCGATCCTTCTTTTGAACTTATGAAAAATAAACCCAAAAACGGGCCTCAAAGTGCAATGATGGCAATTGCTTGGGTGATTCATACTTTGGCTTGCGTACTTACACATCATATTTTGACACATTTCCCATAACACATAAACTTTCATTATTAGCCTTTAATGTTTCCCAATCTGCCCGAGATTCTCTCTCTTTCAATTAAATCTTTGATTTCAAGCGGAATATTGTGTCCGTCCATCCATCTTTTCATCTCATCTTTCCTGACTGCCCAGTTGGCCAGCCTGTTAGCAACTTGATTTGCTTCCTTGTATTCATGAGCCACGTAGACTTTGTCAAAGGACTTGAGAACCTGAATACTCTCGTTAATTATATTTGCAATCGTCCAGGTAGGCAGATTTTTCTTGTTGAGACAACCTATTATGTTCTTTGAGTCTCCTTCCAGCCACAGTTTTCTGACTCCTATATCCCTGGCAAGCTTTATAGTTTGATAAGCTGCAATCATCTCCGCATAGTGATTAGTTTGCACCCCCAGAGGAGCTGAGATAGCAGCAATGCCTTTCCCATGATCATTTTTGATGATGCCCCCAATCCTAGCCTGGCCTGGGTTGCCTTTCACAGCCCCAACAAAGTTAGCTTTACACCAGCCCTTAGGCGGAAGATGTAATACCTCTCCTATAGTGATACTATGATTTGACTCTTTTCAATTATGATGGTTAGAACTATGCACTCATGTTTATGTTTCATGGAGGATTATATGTTCATCAGATGATATTTATATGCTCAGTATAGTTACATAGATTATATGTTTATGAGATCCTAGAAGAATGTATTAGTTTTACATGTTGATGTAATGATTTGAATACTAACCCTTATCATGATTATTTTATGGATACATATGCCTGATGTGTTTTCATGACTCAGGACGAAGTCGTAGTTACTCACTCAGTGAGGTCCACACGATGTATCGATCCTGGTCATCTGCTTGTATATAGTTGTTTTGTATATCTATATGTATATGTATCTCTTCTTGGTGATGCAGGATTTGCAGGTACCGGGTATCGTCTCCACCTGGCTCCACAGGTCTGAGCGATCCCTTAAAAATCCTCGATCGTTGTTGTTGTCATGGAGATATCACCAAGCTTCACAAAAGAAAACCTTTACCCTTGATCATTCACCTTAGGTGGGAAATGCCAGATCAGTTCCTGATAGGGAGGTATTATGTGGTTATCAGTATTAGGGTTTGGTCTTGATCTTGCTATTAGGGTATGCTCAACTTTGTCAGTAGGTTATCTATGTGAGTCCTTGTTGATCGATTTCTGTTTCAATGACTTATCTCTGTTTAGATTTTCATGTTAGTATTAAGATCGAGTTTCTATTTGTACCTTGCATCTTCTGGTTATATAGTTATAAAATGTTAGAAAAATGAATAATGAGTTATTTATACTATATGTGTCATAAACATATGGGTGCACACATATGCTTATAAACACATATATGTATATTAAGGTATGAATATATATTCATAAATATAAATAAATATATACTTAATTATATTAACAAATAGCACTAACTTTATGGTTATTGATAAAATAAATTAAGAAATAAATAAAATAAGATAAAATAAAATAGCTTTTGGTAATAAAACTAACTAGCTAGGAGGGAGTTGAACTCGAGACCTCCTAGAAGTTGGGGCTAGTTAGTTACCAATTGTGCTATGTGAATTCCTTGAGAGGTAAGTAATTAAATTTATTATTAAACCTTATTTTAGAGAATATTTTAATTAAAAAAAAAATATATAAACAAAACTTTATTGTGTTTACGGGAGAGATTAGTTCTTCTCCAACCGACTATGGAAGTTGGAGAAGTTCCTTCCCGTAAAGAAACTTCTCCAACCATATAGTCAGAGAAGAAATTATATCTCAGGAGGTTCGGATTGGAGAGGGGGTGCTGGAAGATTATTTGGAAATGGAGGATTGAATGTGTGCTGGGAAATTATTCTTTTAAACGGAGGGTTGAACGTGTGCAGGGAGAAATTATTTCTTTGAAACAGAAGATTGAACGTGTGCTGGATATCAGTGGGAATTCGGGAGAAGAAGTCTCATTCGGGAGAATTGCGGAGGCTGAAGAATCCATCTGCAACAGCTAATCCACGAGTCCAGGTTGGATCCGGAACCAAAATGAATTTAAAATTTTTAGATTCTGTAATGTCCCCAATTTGGACCTTACTTGATTTGTCTTAAAATTCATAATTAGCATTTGGATTTACCTTGGGAATGGTAATTTGTAATATTGTATACTAGGAGGATGCCAATCCTTAATAATTATAATACATCATTATATAATTTTATACTTATAATCACAAGAATTCATAATTCTTTATATAATGTATTTATTTCATATTATATATTAGTTAGTTATTTATCAATATATTTGAGTTAAATTATTTCAAATGCAAGTTTACTTCATAACAATATTACTATATTTCATAATTTATTATTTAAATTTTCATAACTTATTATTCTAAAGTTTATTTCATATTATTGTTAATATCTAATTCATACAATGCTAATAAATAAATTAACTCAAAAGATATACTTACCTTCTTTATGCCTTTATTTTTAGCTTATTCAATATTTATTTCCTTTTAATATTCTCCTACATTTCCTCCTTGATCTTCTCCTATATTTTCTCCTTGATTTTCTCCTACATTTCTTTTCTTGTTTTCGTTGGAATTTGAATAATCACCTCTTCTTATTCTTCTTCTCATTTTTATTTATTTCTTCTATGTATCTATCCTCCGGGAGGAATGGATTTGATATCCATTATATACATTTGCATGTTGAAGGGTTGCCACCTTTAGATTTAGAGACATGCCTCTATATTTTTATTTATTTATAATAATAATAATTATTTATTATTTATTTATAATTTATTTTACTACTTTATAATTATACTTATTATTTATATTAATTCTATTGATTCAATTATTATTATAATAGTCTAGGTTTCATTATAGAATGAATTTAATAATAAATTATATTTATTATTATTTATTTGTCTATTAACCAATTGATTGTATATTGATCAATTATATATTTGATTAATTATTATAAATTGATTAAAGAATATTGTTGATTGTTGTAATGTCCTTATACGTTTTCAAATGTATGATTATATTAAATATAGATATTATTAAAATTTATTTGTTTATTACTAATATTCATAATTATTTCAATAATATATTATTATTTATTAATATTTAATAATATATTATTTTATGGAGTGACATTAATATTATTATTGAGTAATATTATTTAAGGTTAATATTCTATTTATGTTATTATTAATATTAATAATTATTAATTATTAATATTATATATAACAATTATTCATAAGGACTCATATATTTATTATTATTCGAATAATGTTCAAATCAAGTTTACTCATTTGTATCATCAATTACGGCTCATGACAGATTCCTAATGTAAAAGAATTTAATACTTTATTTGTTTGTAGTGGTATTAATGTAGAAAATATTTGTTTAAATTTGAGAAGAAATAAACTATTGTATTGGCGGCAAAATAAATATGTACTGTGGTTGTAATTAATTTTCATCTATATATATATATATATATATGTGCACATTTATATATATACAAATATTAATATTTGGGCTTTAAAATATTCTGTTCGAAATTTATTAATAAATATATTTCGTTGAAATTGGATTTCTTTTAAAACAATGTTATAAACCTTTTTGCGTTTCAAAAGGATGACCGGCGGTCACCACTGCGGCGGGACCCCTTCTTTTTTTGTTTGATGTGACTTTTGTTTGGTGTAAACACAAGGTGCCATTTAATTTCGGCTTTTGATCATATTATAATATATATATAATATGTATAATATTATATATATAATATAATGTGTAAACATATAAAAAAAATATATTTTGTTATAAATAAATTATGTTATATATGTAATATGTAAAATATTATATATATAACATAATTTAAGTTTTTATATATATATTATTAATTTAAATTTGATATTATATTATACATATAATAGATATTATATGTACAATATGATATGTATTTTAGCACATGGAATTTTCATTAACTTAACTTATATAATATCTATATATATATATATATATATATCATATATATGATATTATATATATATATATATATATATATATATATATATATATATATATATATATATATATATATATATATATATATATATATATATATATATATATATATATATATATATATATATATATATATATATATATATATATATATATATATATATATATATATATATATATATAGAGGTATCCACTTTAAGACACCTAGGAGGCATATTAATTTAATGAGAAAAATTGTATCAACACTAATTTATGCATAGATAATGATAATATATTAGATACAAAATCATTCATTTCATGGGGCAAACTTAGGAATTAGAGGCGTATTTATTCCTTGTTTTAAATTGTGTAAATTTTATTTAAATACAACTAAACCATAGATTTCTTACTTCCATGTTTAGACAAATGTTAGGATGGGGGTTAGAAACTGAAACAAACTCTTGCTTTCAATCTTATCAACAATCAAACTAGTCAAACTTTAGGACTCCTAAGTGTCCTAGGATAGATCTGTTATAAGGTTGAAAATGTTAGTGGTTGCTAGAAAAACCTAACGGAAATAGGTTAGGGTTAGGAAACCTAGGAACCCCTAAGTGAGTGGCTCTCAGCGCGGGGCCGGGGCCCTAAAGTGGCTAGACCAGGATAACCGGCTGAAGAGTTAACTAATCAAGTGATAACCTAATAAATTTATGGGATGGGGTTAAAATATTAAAAAGATTAATTGTGCCTCGCCCATGCCATTAGCGCTAGGACAGGCTATGGATGGGAGTGGGAGAAGGTACCTATGCGTAGGTACAAATCGAATGGCGCTTGTCTGTACGAAAGGCATTCGATTCCGCATGTGCCTACTTGGGGGCCGGGGCCCAGTGTGGCTAGTACCAGGACAACCCAAGGGGTGAGGGCTATGCGATGACACTCACTTAGGTTGTTGCTTAGGATTCCCTACCCGAACCTTAGAATTCTCTTGTGAAATGAATTTGCCTATGTGTAATGTTATCCAACCTTTTGTAAAACCTAGTAAGTTCTTCTTTGTGGGCTTGGTGTTTATCTCCTAGCACGGGGGAGTGGATCCTTTTGGGTATTCACGTGGTTGGGTGGTAAATCTTTTTATCGAGGTATCTTGTGCAGATGTAAACAACTGAAGATTCATATTTATCTATGCACCTGTTGAAGAATGAAGACCTGTATTTATTCATGTATTGAAAACTTATGTATTCTCCTATGAGGAGTTTAAATGTAATGTAATTTTCAAATGATGTAATAATGGGTAGACGTAGGAAAAAGGGTTATATGGGATGTTTAATGTATGTTGGAAAGATGTAAATTTTGTTATGTATCAAGTTGTGCAAAATGTTGGTGAATCATTTATTGTTCTATTGAAATATGTTAGTTAGATGAAATGGAATTATAGTTATTGAAAAGTTTTAGATGGAAATTATCTTTAAATGTGTTTAAGTATTTTTCAATAAAGAATCTGAAATGGAATTTGAATGGTTAGTAAATGTTGTTAAAATGTTTATCAATTTTCAATAAGTTATACATTTACACTTAAGGGAACCTTGGAAAGAAGTGATAAAATGTTTTGTTTATTATAAACTTTAAAAGTTCAAAATTTTTCGTTAAACTCTACTTAGGTTTTCTTTTATGAAGTAAACCTTTGTGTATTTTCCTGGTTCCCTTGCGGGGCATGACATCTTTGGTATCAGAGCACTAAGTTGCTACACTGGGACCTAAAGAAATTGGGTCCATGTACCTTAAACTTGCACTACATCTTAGGAAAACTCAAAATGAAAATCAAAACCATAAACTCATCATTCTTCTTAAACTCATGGCAGGATGCCACCCGTAACCCGTGGTCATAGAGGAGGTGCCCAAAATGCTCCTCCTAGATCCCAACACGAAGATTCTCAAGAAGAAGAACAATATGAGGAACAAGGGGAACAATCTAACAATCAATCAGGAGGTTTTCAAGGAGCCCAAGTAACTGAGTTACTACAACAAATCCTTCAGAGGTTAGAGGCAGGGCAGGATAGAGGCCAGCATGGGGAGAATAGCACTCACCATGAGGAAAGAGAAAGAAGTCCTAGGAGGAGAGACCAGACATTGGAAGAGGATACCCTACGAGCTTCTCATATGCGGGATCTCCTTAGAACCAAGACAAACCCATTTAAGGGAACACAAGGTGGAACTTCCGCACAAACTTGGTTGCTCGAATTAGAAAGGCTTTTCTCCATGCACCCATACCACAGTAATACCAAAGCCCGGTTTGCAGTTATTCATCTTAGGGACTTTGCATCCACATGGTGGGAAACAAAAAGAGAGAAACTTCACTTAGACATCACCACCCTTTCTTGGGAACTATTCCTAGAACTTTTTCGAGCCAAATTTCTGTCTGACCATTGGAGGCGGGAAAGAGCCGAAGAATTTCATAATCTAAGACAGCTTAATATGTCAGTGGATGACTATGAGAGGAAGTTCTTAGAACTCAAGCCATATTCAGGGTTTAAGGATGATGAACCTATGTTAACTCAACACTTTCTCAGAGGACTCAATGGTCGTTTGGCCTGCAGTGTAAGAATGTTTGAACCTCAGACTATAAATGATGCAGTCATTAAGGCTCGTCTTGAAGAACAAAACATAGCCTTGGGGTTAGGAAGCCGAACCAGTGGTCATGGTGGCAATACTTTCCAGGTTGGGACAGGGAATCAATTTCAAGGCACACCTAAGAACTATTCGCCTAAGGGGAATCAGAACCAACAAAAGAGGAAGTTTGTCAGCAACAACAACAACAACGACCAAAATGGAAATAAAAGTAAAAGTGGGGGTTCTCAATTTAATAACCCTCGCAACTGGCAATGTGCAAAACATTTCCCAAACCGTCAGCCAGCTCAGAGTATGCCTCAGAACTCTAGTCAGGGTAGCTACCAGCAATCTAGTGCACCTTCTGCAGGAAGAAATTTTGTCAAAAACACTGGATGTTACTCTTGTGGGCAGCATGGGCACATTGCAATTAATTGCCCTCAGAAATCTTCTCCAGCAGTTAGCTTTAGACAGGCCACTTCTGAACCTACAGTAGGTAACTCAGGCAGATCCCATCAAGCGTTTTCTGCTGTAAACCATGGGCAAGCCAATAGTCAGGGGATAGTCTTTGAAACTCCAGGTAGCGGATGGGCAGCTGGCTTTAGAGCCAATACGTATTCTGCAGCAGCGGACACTGACCCTCAGGGGTCGCAGCATAGAGCAGGAAAGGGTCCAATGGGACCCCAATGATGAATCTTCCACCACATGGGAAG
This sequence comes from Chamaecyparis obtusa, assembly GCA_027943335.1. NCBI lineage: Eukaryota > Viridiplantae > Streptophyta > Pinopsida > Cupressales > Cupressaceae > Chamaecyparis > Chamaecyparis obtusa. Next base: position 1,267,240 of record BSBK01004622.1, on the reverse strand, counting down.
GTGCCACTAGGATTAGAGATTCTTATCCATACTTATTTGTAGGCTTCCAGGAGTAAGCCTAACTCTAGGGGGGGAGGATGTAATACCTCTCCTATAGTGATACTATGATTTGACTCTTTTCAATTATGATGGTTAGAACTATGCACTCATGTTTATGTTTCATGGAGGATTATATGTTCATCAGATGATATTTATATGCTCAGTATAGTTACATAGATTATATGTTTATGAGATCCTAGAAGAATGTATTAGTTTTACATGTTGATGTAATGATTTGAATACTAACCCTTATCATGATTATTTTATGGATACATATGCCTGATGTGTTTTCATGACTCAGGACGAAGTCGTAGTTACTCACTCAGTGAGGTCCACACGATGTATCGATCCTGGTCATCTGCTTGTATATAGTTGTTTTGTATATCTATATGTATATGTATCTCTTCTTGGTGATGCAGGATTTGCAGGTACCGGGTATCGTCTCCACCTGGCTCCACAGGTCTGAGCGATCCCTTAAAAATCCTCGATCGTTGTTGTTGTCATGGAGATATCACCAAGCTTCACAAAAGAAAACCTTTACCCTTGATCATTCACCTTAGGTGGGAAATGCCAGATCAGTTCCTGATAGGGAGGTATTATGTGGTTATCAGTATTAGGGTTTGGTCTTGATCTTGCTATTAGGGTATGCTCAACTTTGTCAGTAGGTTATCTATGTGAGTCCTTGTTGATCGATTTCTGTTTCAATGACTTATCTCTGTTTAGATTTTCATGTTAGTATTAAGATCGAGTTTCTATTTGTACCTTGCATCTTCTGGTTATATAGTTATAAAATGTTAGAAAAATGAATAATGAGTTATTTATACTATATGTGTCATAAACATATGGGTGCACACATATGCTTATAAACACATATATGTATATTAAGGTATGAATATATATTCATAAATATAAATAAATATATACTTAATTATATTAACAAATAGCACTAACTTTATGGTTATTGATAAAATAAATTAAGAAATAAATAAAATAAGATAAAATAAAATAGCTTTTGGTAATAAAACTAACTAGCTAGGAGGGAGTTGAACTCGAGACCTCCTAGAAGTTGGGGCTAGTTAGTTACCAATTGTGCTATGTGAATTCCTTGAGAGGTAAGTAATTAAATTTATTATTAAACCTTATTTTAGAGAATATTTTAATTAAAAAAAAAATATATAAACAAAACTTTATTGTGTTTACGGGAGAGATTAGTTCTTCTCCAACCGACTATGGAAGTTGGAGAAGTTCCTTCCCGTAAAGAAACTTCTCCAACCATATAGTCAGAGAAGAAATTATATCTCAGGAGGTTCGGATTGGAGAGGGGGTGCTGGAAGATTATTTGGAAATGGAGGATTGAATGTGTGCTGGGAAATTATTCTTTTAAACGGAGGGTTGAACGTGTGCAGGGAGAAATTATTTCTTTGAAACAGAAGATTGAACGTGTGCTGGATATCAGTGGGAATTCGGGAGAAGAAGTCTCATTCGGGAGAATTGCGGAGGCTGAAGAATCCATCTGCAACAGCTAATCCACGAGTCCAGGTTGGATCCGGAACCAAAATGAATTTAAAATTTTTAGATTCTGTAATGTCCCCAATTTGGACCTTACTTGATTTGTCTTAAAATTCATAATTAGCATTTGGATTTACCTTGGGAATGGTAATTTGTAATATTGTATACTAGGAGGATGCCAATCCTTAATAATTATAATACATCATTATATAATTTTATACTTATAATCACAAGAATTCATAATTCTTTATATAATGTATTTATTTCATATTATATATTAGTTAGTTATTTATCAATATATTTGAGTTAAATTATTTCAAATGCAAGTTTACTTCATAACAATATTACTATATTTCATAATTTATTATTTAAATTTTCATAACTTATTATTCTAAAGTTTATTTCATATTATTGTTAATATCTAATTCATACAATGCTAATAAATAAATTAACTCAAAAGATATACTTACCTTCTTTATGCCTTTATTTTTAGCTTATTCAATATTTATTTCCTTTTAATATTCTCCTACATTTCCTCCTTGATCTTCTCCTATATTTTCTCCTTGATTTTCTCCTACATTTCTTTTCTTGTTTTCGTTGGAATTTGAATAATCACCTCTTCTTATTCTTCTTCTCATTTTTATTTATTTCTTCTATGTATCTATCCTCCGGGAGGAATGGATTTGATATCCATTATATACATTTGCATGTTGAAGGGTTGCCACCTTTAGATTTAGAGACATGCCTCTATATTTTTATTTATTTATAATAATAATAATTATTTATTATTTATTTATAATTTATTTTACTACTTTATAATTATACTTATTATTTATATTAATTCTATTGATTCAATTATTATTATAATAGTCTAGGTTTCATTATAGAATGAATTTAATAATAAATTATATTTATTATTATTTATTTGTCTATTAACCAATTGATTGTATATTGATCAATTATATATTTGATTAATTATTATAAATTGATTAAAGAATATTGTTGATTGTTGTAATGTCCTTATACGTTTTCAAATGTATGATTATATTAAATATAGATATTATTAAAATTTATTTGTTTATTACTAATATTCATAATTATTTCAATAATATATTATTATTTATTAATATTTAATAATATATTATTTTATGGAGTGACATTAATATTATTATTGAGTAATATTATTTAAGGTTAATATTCTATTTATGTTATTATTAATATTAATAATTATTAATTATTAATATTATATATAACAATTATTCATAAGGACTCATATATTTATTATTATTCGAATAATGTTCAAATCAAGTTTACTCATTTGTATCATCAATTACGGCTCATGACAGATTCCTAATGTAAAAGAATTTAATACTTTATTTGTTTGTAGTGGTATTAATGTAGAAAATATTTGTTTAAATTTGAGAAGAAATAAACTATTGTATTGGCGGCAAAATAAATATGTACTGTGGTTGTAATTAATTTTCATCTATATATATATATATATATATGTGCACATTTATATATATACAAATATTAATATTTGGGCTTTAAAATATTCTGTTCGAAATTTATTAATAAATATATTTCGTTGAAATTGGATTTCTTTTAAAACAATGTTATAAACCTTTTTGCGTTTCAAAAGGATGACCGGCGGTCACCACTGCGGCGGGACCCCTTCTTTTTTTGTTTGATGTGACTTTTGTTTGGTGTAAACACAAGGTGCCATTTAATTTCGGCTTTTGATCATATTATAATATATATATAATATGTATAATATTATATATATAATATAATGTGTAAACATATAAAAAAAATATATTTTGTTATAAATAAATTATGTTATATATGTAATATGTAAAATATTATATATATAACATAATTTAAGTTTTTATATATATATTATTAATTTAAATTTGATATTATATTATACATATAATAGATATTATATGTACAATATGATATGTATTTTAGCACATGGAATTTTCATTAACTTAACTTATATAATATCTATATATATATATATATATATATCATATATATGATATTATATATATATATATATATATATATATATATATATATATATATATATATATATATATATATATATATATATATATATATATATATATATATATATATATATATATATATATATATATATATATATATATATATATATATATATATATATATATATATATATATATATATATATAGAGGTATCCACTTTAAGACACCTAGGAGGCATATTAATTTAATGAGAAAAATTGTATCAACACTAATTTATGCATAGATAATGATAATATATTAGATACAAAATCATTCATTTCATGGGGCAAACTTAGGAATTAGAGGCGTATTTATTCCTTGTTTTAAATTGTGTAAATTTTATTTAAATACAACTAAACCATAGATTTCTTACTTCCATGTTTAGACAAATGTTAGGATGGGGGTTAGAAACTGAAACAAACTCTTGCTTTCAATCTTATCAACAATCAAACTAGTCAAACTTTAGGACTCCTAAGTGTCCTAGGATAGATCTGTTATAAGGTTGAAAATGTTAGTGGTTGCTAGAAAAACCTAACGGAAATAGGTTAGGGTTAGGAAACCTAGGAACCCCTAAGTGAGTGGCTCTCAGCGCGGGGCCGGGGCCCTAAAGTGGCTAGACCAGGATAACCGGCTGAAGAGTTAACTAATCAAGTGATAACCTAATAAATTTATGGGATGGGGTTAAAATATTAAAAAGATTAATTGTGCCTCGCCCATGCCATTAGCGCTAGGACAGGCTATGGATGGGAGTGGGAGAAGGTACCTATGCGTAGGTACAAATCGAATGGCGCTTGTCTGTACGAAAGGCATTCGATTCCGCATGTGCCTACTTGGGGGCCGGGGCCCAGTGTGGCTAGTACCAGGACAACCCAAGGGGTGAGGGCTATGCGATGACACTCACTTAGGTTGTTGCTTAGGATTCCCTACCCGAACCTTAGAATTCTCTTGTGAAATGAATTTGCCTATGTGTAATGTTATCCAACCTTTTGTAAAACCTAGTAAGTTCTTCTTTGTGGGCTTGGTGTTTATCTCCTAGCACGGGGGAGTGGATCCTTTTGGGTATTCACGTGGTTGGGTGGTAAATCTTTTTATCGAGGTATCTTGTGCAGATGTAAACAACTGAAGATTCATATTTATCTATGCACCTGTTGAAGAATGAAGACCTGTATTTATTCATGTATTGAAAACTTATGTATTCTCCTATGAGGAGTTTAAATGTAATGTAATTTTCAAATGATGTAATAATGGGTAGACGTAGGAAAAAGGGTTATATGGGATGTTTAATGTATGTTGGAAAGATGTAAATTTTGTTATGTATCAAGTTGTGCAAAATGTTGGTGAATCATTTATTGTTCTATTGAAATATGTTAGTTAGATGAAATGGAATTATAGTTATTGAAAAGTTTTAGATGGAAATTATCTTTAAATGTGTTTAAGTATTTTTCAATAAAGAATCTGAAATGGAATTTGAATGGTTAGTAAATGTTGTTAAAATGTTTATCAATTTTCAATAAGTTATACATTTACACTTAAGGGAACCTTGGAAAGAAGTGATAAAATGTTTTGTTTATTATAAACTTTAAAAGTTCAAAATTTTTCGTTAAACTCTACTTAGGTTTTCTTTTATGAAGTAAACCTTTGTGTATTTTCCTGGTTCCCTTGCGGGGCATGACAGAAGAGCCCATCTGCAATCCTCCCTCCTGCTTCGATCATTCTCCTTAGCATTGAGAAGAGGGTTATAGCCTTTGATGATAGTATAGTTTTCTACCAGAGCGTTAAGGCTTTTGTGAAAGACCACCATAGCCTTTGATTGGTTAGATCTAGAGGGTCTTGACATCTATTAAAGGAGTGGGTTCTTTAGATGGAAATTATTATAATTTCCTTGAGTTTGTAATAGGTTTACAAAGCCTAAAATTATGTAATGGATATGATCCTCAGAGATATTTTTTAAATATCTAGAAAGTAACGAATCAACATATTTGAGTAGACAAGGATTGAGAAATTTGATTCCTATTATTTAGGGATTAAGGTGTGTGAGATTAGAAATCAATTTATGACTTGTAGGAGTTGTTAATATTGAGTTAGAAGTGTATCTTCCATGCTTAAAAAAATCTATAAACCTACGGGCATGAAAGAGGAAGGCTAAGGGCGCATAGAAGACCGATATTGTATACTTAAGCCATTCAATGTATAACAAAATTTGTTTCAAGTAAGAATTTATGTAGCAATAAAATGTGAGTTCCTTTGATTTAATCGATGAATAATTAACTATTTGTATGAGTGTTTGCTCAGGAATTTGTGTAATTTATGTAATAATAGATAGGTGTGTGAATTATCATGGTTGGGTGATTCTCTGGCAATTGATATTTACAAGAATATAAGTGGAGGGTTGAAATTCCATTTAAGAATGGACTCTATATTTACCGTTATAAGTTGATTCTTATCTATATGGACTTTTCTAGATCAAAGCTTGATGAGTGGTATCGACTTGAGGAGTTAATTTGCAGAGGATTGATTGTGTTGAAGAAGAGTGTTGATGCCAAGACAAGTTCTCTAATGTCAAAATTCTAGGGTGAGATGTAGAAAACATTGTTTAAGACCTATGACTACTAGAATGTTGAGTAATAGAGAAGGTATTTGGTTGAAGTTTCATCATTTTTTGGTATTAGATCCAAGTAAAAGGTTGTGGGTGATAGAGGTTTGAGAAGGTTAAGAAAGCAAGAAGGAAGAAAATGGTTTGAAGTTGCCACAATTCTTTTGCTTGAGTTGTTACAAGAGTTCACAACTTTTAAAAAAGATGAAGATTGATGAAGATATGTTTCTACCTAGTTTGATGTTGCTACTTTGGCGTAGATCGTGGTAGGATATTAAGACAATATTGAAAGGAGGTGCAAAAATTTAAAATCCTAGACAACTAGCATCTTGATTTATTAAAATATAGAACCATTAAAGGAAGTCTTAGCGTCTAGTAAAATATTTTTATCCTTCAAATATATTACTTGTTGATATATATAAGATGCCTAAGATTGTAGAGGATTGAGGTTGAAGAAAATTGTGAGGGTTTGTGGTTTGAAAATATCTAAAGGATTGAAATCTGTGCATTAGAAAAAAGTTTTTTAGTGGTCAAAGTGAAAGAAGAAGTTTCGAAGTTACAGTTGAGTAAATTCCAAGCTCGTTCTTACTTTGTTGAAGAAGAGTTGGAGCCATTGCACACATTACTACAAAGAGGGAGATTGTTTGTTTGAAGAAGTCATGACTGTGAAAGGCTAGTATAAAAAAAATTAGTCTTAGTAAAATGCTCATAAATTTCTTATTTCTAAACAAAATTGAGAAATTTAAAATATCCAAAAAAAGCTAGGAATGAGCAACATAAAACCTATAAATCATTCTGAATGATTTGTTTTTGTGAGTGAACAATTATGTGTAGAATATGACAAATTTTTCTGTTGCAAATTCAAACTATTTATGTGGTTTTACAGGTAGCAGAAAATAAGACTTGAGGTAAAGAAAGAATCTTACAATAGAGAAGTTGCAATGAAATCTAGCTAGGGTTTGGGTAAGGATAACAAGGGAAGTTCTTAGGAGAGTGCGTAAAGTATATAAGCCTGGAGCATGAATGCTCATAAGGTTCTAAAGGAGAGAAACAAAGTATACCAAAAGATTAACTTGTTAGAATGTGAAGTTGATGCTATTCATGTTGTTGTCATTGATGTCAGCATATCCCATGCATTTTGATGTTTTGGTTGTATCGGCTAATGTGTATCGATAGTCTTGGTGGTATTCGTAGTTGTACTGATAGTATGTGTATTTTGGTAGAAGTGTTAACTAAAAGATGTGCTTCAAATATTTATCCTTATCCCTTTCCGGTGGTGGTTTTACTTTGTGTACAACATATGGTGGATTGGTTGTTTGGGGTCGATCTTATTTGGAGCATGTTCATTTGTGTTTTGTTCCCAGCAGTTATTATGCAACATGTTCATCATGTCCATTGGAGCTGATGGCTTTGGAGATGGTGTTGTATTTCAACATGCACGAGGCGAGTTGTATTGGTCAAAGTGGTCCAAATTTCATTCCTTACCACTGCGGGAATGTGTTGGTGTGACCTATTTCAAATTATTTTTGGCTGACATGATTGATGTCATCAAGTAGTATAAGAAGAGAGAGGATTTTTGTTGTTTGTGTGGCTTATATGTTGCTTGCATGCGAAGTGATTGTGAATATGTTTCAAGAGACCTATGTGTTGATTAGGTGCATGAAAGATTGATTTTTGTATTACAGAATGTTGGTGATAGTGATCTCAATGCTGGATTCAATATCTTTTCATATACTCTAGCAGTAAGCCTCTTTGTACTGGCAGTGAGACAACCTGCAGTGAGAACAATCGACAATGAACCTTTGTAAAAATCACCTTAACCATGTCACCCTAGAACAAGTGTTTCATTTCATGAGAATTATCTTCTCCGTGGTTTTTCCTTGCTTAATCGATAGATCATAAGTTGTTATTGCTATTTTTTAATAGTTTACTAATAGAGAAAAGGTTTTATAAAGTGTGTGGGAATAACTGATTCGCCCCCCTCTCATTTATTCGATCTATTCAACATAACTTAGGGGAGAAGTTTAGTGAGGTATTGTAGCAAGGTGAATTAGACTTATTATTCTAGAGGCTTCGAGTAAATCAACACTAAAATTAGAAGCACTAATGTAAGAAAAGTATGCGAAAAATAACAAAGTAAAGTATGGGATTTTGGTGAAGTTCAAATAGTAGTAGAGCAAGGGTACAACCAAGCAAGTGGACAATAATAAAAAAATTGGGATCTCGAGGATTTGATCCATTGAAGACTTATGACAAGGAGGTCATATAATTTATAGTCTCCCAGTTTAGCTTTGATTGATTAGATCTAGAGGGTCTTGACATCTATTAAAGGAGTGGGTTCTTTAGATGAAAATTATTATAAATTTATTGAGTTTGTAATAGGTTTTACAAAGCCTAAATTTATGTAATGAATATGATCCTTAGAGATAGTTGTGTAAAGATCTAGAAAGTGACAAATTGGCATATTTGAGTAGATAAGGATTGAGAATTTGATTCCTAGGATTTAGGGATTGAGGTGTCTGAGATTAGAAATCAAGTTATGACTTGTCAGAGTTGTTAATATTGAGCTGGAAGTGTATCTTCCATGCTTAAAAAAACTATAAACCTACAAGGATGAAAGAGGAAGACTAAGGGGGCATAGAACACCCATCTTGTATAGTCAAACCATTGAATGTGTAACAATATTTGCTTCAAGTAAGAATTCACGTAGTAATAAAATATGAGTTCCTTTGATTTAATCGATGAATAATTAACTAGTTGTATGCATGTTTTCTTAGGAATTTGTGTGTAATTTCTTTAAATATAGATAGGTGTGTGAATTACCATGGTTGGGTTATTCTCTGGTAATTGATAGATACAAGAATACAAGTGGAGAGTTGAAATGCCACTTGAGAACATACTATATATTTTTGGCTATGAGTTGAGTCTTCTCTATATTGAATTTGATAGATCAAAGCTTGATGAGTGGTATCGACTTGGGGAGTTGATTTGTGGACGATTGAAGTCGTGTTGAATAAGTGCATTGATGCCAAGACAAGTTCTCTGATGATAAAATTCTAGAGTAAGATGTGGCATACATTGTTGAAGGCTTATGACTATTGGATTGTTGAGAAATAGAGAAGGTCTTTGGTCAAAGTTTCATCAACATTTCTACAAGAATAAATGGGCAAGGTTATGCGAGTCAACAGTTATCAAGAGAAAATTTTATAACAATATTCTTGCAAATGAAAATATTGGTTTGTTTAGACCATAAAACATAATATTTTATTTAATTGACTTGAATCTACTACATGGAGAAATGGAGAAATAATAAATTATCATTACACAAATTATAACTTTTAACCGTTTATTGGTTTACCTAATAGTTTGATTGGTTTTACACTTCCTTTCATAGGAAGAAATTATGATCACATAATTATTTACTCTTTCTTAATTATATTGTTAAATTTAATAGACTTGAAAAGTTATATATTTTCATATGAGAAAAGTTCCTTCCTAATTTTCCTTTGATTTTATATGTATTTAATTGGTGTTTGATGAATTCTTGATGTATTTTAAAGTGACACATACTCTTGGATAATATTGAAAACTTAAAAAGTCACGCGAATCTTAAAAGAAATGCATTATTTTTTGAGCTAATTTATAACTAAATTTAGTTAAGATGTATATTATAACTAAATATTATTGTTTATAAGGATACACCTTTGATGTTGCATGCTAGGACGATTTAATTGTTTTCCATCTCTTTTTAATTGAAAATGTAAAATTTAAAGATTGATTTGAATGTTTATAGAAAATGATTATGATGGTTCTATTATCCTTGATCATATTATAAACAATTAATTCATTTAAAAGACTAAAGTAATGAGGAAAGAAAACCTTATATGCATGATTTGACATGAAGTTTGGTTGAACAAAAAGAATTAAAATTTGATCAAGTTCATGTATTAGTATAAAAAAACCTAGATTTAAAGCAACTATTGTACTTTAATCACATGTTTGTAAAAAAATATAAGTTTGGGTAAGATTAATCATGATATACCAAACACTCTAAAATACAAGTTATTATCATTTTATTCTAATAAAATATTGTTTGGACAACTAATATCATGAAATTCAAAATAGAACTTTGTAGACAAACTTTATTTCAAATTATAAATTAGATGAAACTTGATTTACATTGATTAAGTTTGATTAAGGTCCAACTCTAAATGTTGCATTTTGCTTCTAAGTGATGGAGGAATCAATACTATTATTTAGACAAATAAATGTGGTAGATAAATTCTATAAATAAAAACATGAATTGAAAATAGTAATTTTTGTTGGGAAGAACATTATGGTTCATGTTGAAGGGTATAACAAACTACTAAATTAACCTTTTTCAATTTTGAAGGTTATCTAGGGGAAGACTACCAATAATCAAACACACTCCAATAACCGCATACTCCACACACACTTGACCTCCCAATTATTTATTTTAAAGGAGCCCCAAAAATGATAACACATGTACTAATAGTCAATTATTTTTTAACTTCTTTGGTTGGTAATTGGCCCATTTTTGCACCACTATTAGGGCATTTGTACATGACTACTAGGACATTTGTCCACAAGTATTGACATTTTTGAGTGAATGGTTATTGGTGCATCTTTGAGTGGGTATCGAGCGACACTTTAAAATGATCACTTTTTAACCCTTTGATACTTGATGATCTATATAAGGATTTTTGTTAATACCCAAAAGCCAAGAAATATTTTTGAAGATGTAAACTCACATTCAAGATTAACAGAAAAAAATCATCAAAATTTGACCTATAGTTTAGGCTCTACAAGTGCGTGAAATTATGGTGTGCAGGTAGTGATATAATATGTCATTTCTCTATATGTATTATAATAATCATTACATTCAATCCCTTGTTAAATAACTAAAAGATGCTAAAATAGGTAGACAAATGTTTGATTAAAATGAAGCTCTTGATAGTAAGTAGAAGGTTTGAGAGGCCCTTTCCAAAATTAAAAAAAAATAATGAATTTTGATGGAGCATCTTAAGATAATTTGGGCAAAGTAATTGTATGATTTCTATTAAGCATAATTGTATGAAGATGTGTCCAGAACCCCTTGGGATGTGTCCAAGAGATTGGGACAAATCTCCCATCTCGAAGACTGGTTAAAGATAAAGGTCTAATGGCTTTGGATGCCATTTCAAGGGTTAATAATTTAAGAGCAATTGTAACAGTAGAAATGATGGGAATGAAGTGTTGATAGGGGGATCTTGGTATTATAGTGTCTGCTATATTTTCAGATTCTCTATAAATTATAAAATTATATTAAAAAAAGGTCTCTCCCTGTATCCCATTTGCTATTTTGGAAAAATAAGAATACCAATACCAATTTTCATAATCTCCAAATAATCCGTCTTCATACAACATTAATATTAAGAAATATAAATGTAAAATTTATATATTGTAATTCATTCTTAATGGATATAAAACTTCAAACTTGTTCAAATGAACTTATAACCTCAACTTATTCAAACCATAGAGTTTCATTATAATATGCAATCCTATATGCATTGACTAAAATAAATTGACCAAACTTTATTTTACAATAAATTTAGTCAAATGTTTCAAAGTCGTCATTATCATTATCGTTAGACAAAAAAAGGCATCCTAAACTTCTAAATATTAAAAAAATCTGACAAAGAATATATTTTCAGTTCTTATCACGGTGTGTAAGTCTACTTAACCTGTCTGAATATCTGTGTCTCTTCCACCAATGGAATGATGCCACGTATGGAAAACCAGCGAACGGTCAGATGTGTTCCAATCTCATCCGACGGCTGGCAAGGACATATACTAGCCGAGGATTTATGTCCAAGAGATGAGCGTTTCATTATGTGGGCGATAACCAGATTCTTTGTATATAAAGCATTGCATATAATAACATTTTGAATTTTATTGTTTTTATTATAGTTGTATTTTTTTTTTGAATTTTTTTATGAATAAGTGTAGGTTTATTATTCAGAAAATATTATGTTACATGTGTTTTCAAATGAAGATTGTGGGTGGATTTCTTAAAGTTCAAGTGGGGTTGATGTGGATTTCATTTGTTTTATCTTGTTTTTCATAATTGTATTAATTTTTTAATAAAAATATTAAAATAAAAGTTATATATATCATATAAGAATACAAATATTTGAGTAATTCTAATAAAAACATGATCAAGAAGTTGTCTTGGGTATTAGGTTTTATAAGAATGTGGTTGTTGATTCTTTGAGACAAACTATTTTGATGAACAGGGAAATGTTACTATGACATCATGTTACATTTTGTTTCTTTATGTTCTCAGTACAATAGATTTTTGGAAAGAGATCAAATACTATTTTTTACAATTGCATGATAGACATGTAGATGTTAGATTTTCTAAACAACTACATAAACTCTTCAAGGTTCATTTGTATATTATGTTTCATACTCGATGGGTGACCTCCCGAGAATGCCCAACGCTTCACCTGTGTGAGTAGTACCTAAATGCAATGAGTTTTAAGTGTTCCATTCATTCTCATTAGAGATGGGTTCTTATGAACCACCACTCATGAAACATGGGTCAATGAGTTTGAATCCTGATAGCAATATCACAATTTGACTTGCGGTAGAAAATATGTCCTACTTATCAATTTGATAAGATTAATCTCTTGATCCATAATATATTTATACTAGCTTAAATACAATTATAGTGTAATATTGTAAATTTAAGAATTGATATTTAATAAGAATTAAAAAATAAGTAGATAGTTTGAGTTGAAATCTTAATGAATTTGAATACTTGGAATGATTTAAGTTCTTTGATGTCTTGTTATATAAAAAATAATGAGATGAGAATATGCATATTTTTTCCAATAAAATTGCATAAATGTATTATATTTTTAATGAAAAGATGATTTTTTTTTTTGGGAAAAAATGGGTAAAAATTTATTCAATAAAAGACTTGTGATACACAGTAAAGGCCTTAGATCCACCTAGAAAAGAACAAAACAACCAAGCGACACCACCAACCAACCAATTGCATATTCCTGTCCTCAAATAGAAGCCTATCTAAGATTTCAAGGTGATCATGAGGTAAACCATCCCTCCCTCCAATATCCCAACCCTCCACATTCTTAGAGGCCCACTTCGCCAAGCAGTCAACAACTCTATTCAACTCTCTGGGAATATGACAAAAATAGATAGATTCTAAAGAACTACACAGATGAAGAATCTATCTAACCACAGAGGCTAGTTGCCAACTAACATCCCCCAAGTTCCGATTGTTCAACATATCCACAACAATCTAAGAATCCAAATCCCAAATAATCCTCTTCCATCCTAAGAAATAGCCACACTCAATAGAAACCTTAATAGAAAGAGACTTCGTTAGATTGTTAGAGTGTTGATCCTTATAAATAGAGAAGAAAAAAAAAACACAACCATCATTACCTCTCCCTATACCTCTAATACTTGCATGCCCAAGATTCCCATGAGAAGAGTCATCTGTGTTGATTTTTATTACCCCCAAAGGAGGAGGTATCCACCTACCATTTATACTGATTCACTACTTGGCATGTCAGGGTCTATTACCAGTAGCACACCCCACTATATTGTTCCCCAGTTGTAGTTTTTGTACAAAAACATAATCGTCAGAATCAACATTTTCAGACATATCACACTTTGTAGAGATAGTCTCCTAGAGCTTGTTAACTATCTTCTGCCACAATTGAAAGCTCCCAAGTCGTGAATCACAAAAGACCCTATTGTTCCTTTCCAACCACAAGTTCCAGATGATAAGGGCATGCCCAATAGTGTAAGCCACTTGAAGAAAATAAGTCTTCGCTGGAGATCTTCCCAAGCTCTCCCAAAAATTAATTAAGGAGGTAGCATGAATACAAGCTTTTTGCCAAGCCTCCCACCACCTATGCCAGATCTCTCTAGAGAACAGGCAAAGAAAGAATAAGTGGGATCAACATTCCTCACTATGCAAACAAAGAAAGCAGATAGAGGATCCTTGGAAACCTCTCTTGTGAAGATTCTCTCATGTGAGACATTTCCTCTAAGCCACCAACCACAAGAAAAAAATACATTTAGGCCATGAGAAGTTGTTCCATACCTTCTTCCACCAAGGTACATTTGTCAAACCATGTAATTGTCTATCCAACTTAGCATAACCTTCCACAACAGTAAATATACCTTTTGGATTGGAACCCCAAGCCAAAATATCCCTCTCTTTAAGGAAATTGCTTAACCTACCCTCCAAGTTAGAAGAAAAGACAACACGATCCTCCTTAGAACAACCTAGGGGCCACTCAAAGGGCTCCTTCCAACAAGTCATTTCCACCTGACCTGTATGCCTAACTATTTAAAAATTTTCCACCTTAATCCATCTAGCTTCAGTGAAAATGTTACAAAGAGATCAAAGTTGTGGATAGCTAGAGAGAATAGAAGGGTGACCATCCCAAGACTCATGCCAAAATAGAGCTTCAAAACCTCTATTACAAATCCAAAAAATACCATCTGTAACAAGTTGAGCTCCCTTTTTAAGAGTGTCCTAGATACAAGATCCCCTACCCAACAAATTAAAATGTGGCACCTCATGACAGTCAACACCAGGGAGGTACTTGTGGGTTAAAATCTTGGCCCATTCCTAATCCTGACTATTACACCACCTCTAATACAACTTGGACACCAAGGCCTGACTATCCAGAGTAAAATATTGAAGACCAAGGCTCCAAACATGCTTCGGTCTACAAACATACTCCCACTTAACTAAACTCCACTTAGAAGAAATAAAATTGCTAGACCAGAGAAATTGTCGAGCAAGAGCATCAAAATATCTCACAAAGTTGGAGGGGGGAATCTACACAAAACATTTGTAAATGGGAAAATATTGCACCACCGTCTTCATAAGAATCACTCTTCGAGTAGAGGATAACCACCTGTGAGTCCAATGACTAACCTTGCTTCTAAAATTGTCCAAAATTCCCTGCCAAAAATCTCTACATTGAGCCCCATAAATCAAGAGAATCCCAAGATACATAAGAGGAAGAGAGCCAATCTGAAACTTGAGGATTCTGGAAATCCTATTCTAAATAAGATGAGGAGTATTAAAGAAATGCATGGATGAATTTTCTTCATTAATTTTTTGACCATAGGCTTTCAAGTAGATATCCAAGGCTCTCCTAAAATTCATTGCCTCACTGACTCTAGCCCTTCCCATAAAACCTATGTCGTCCATAAACTAAAGATGAGAATAGGGAGGTAGAGCATTGCCCCAACTCCATCCTTGAATCAAACCCTATCTCACTTGGGAAGTAATAAATATGTCTAGTCACTTTGCTATGATACTGAACAAATAGGGGGATAGGGGTCCCCTTGACAAAGTCCTCAAGAAGCACTGAACAGCTCTAAGGGCTCAACATTAATAAGAACTGAGAAGGAGGTAGAAGTCACACAACTAAGAACCCAATTCACCCACTCTTCTTCAGAACCAAAGGCCAATAGAATTTTTTGTAAGAAGTCCCAATTCACCCTATCGTAAGCTTTGGCCATGTCAAGCTTAATAAACATAGCTTTCTCCTTGGAGGTTTCCATCGAATGAATATCCTCAATTTCTATCACAACACCATCCAAAATTTGTCTTCCATTACCACCTTGTTCCTTAGAAATCAGAGTACCAAGGAAAGGTTTAAGCATTTCAATAATCAATTCAGTGATAATCTTGTAGACCACATTACATAATGCAATAGGCCTAAATTGAACCAATCTATTAGCCCCCTCCTTCTTAGGAATGAGAGCCAAGAAACTAGAATTGATAGACTTAAGCATTTTCTTATTTTGACGAGATTCTTGAACCACATCTAAAAGATCATATTTTATAATCTCCTAAAACTCCTGAAAGAACTCAATAGGAAATCCATTAGGGCTCAGAGCCTTACCTTTTTTCATATGAAACACAACTTCCTCCAATTCAAACATCAAAATGGGGCATAAGAGAGCATTGTTCATTTAAGCAAAAACTAGAGGGGGAATACAATTCAAAATGGACTTTTCTTCCTCCATGGCTTCAGTATCCTCTTTGGTAAACAAATTTGAAAAATAGCTGGTAGCCTCCCTGGAAATTTCCTCATTAGAGGAGAGAAGATCTCCATCTGTAGATATGAAAAATTTAATAGAATTAAAAAATCTCCGAGCCTTTATAGAGTTACGAAAGAAAGTTTTGTTATAATCACCTTCCTAGAGCCAATCCACTTGAGACTTGTGTTTCAAGAAAATATCCTCACACAACTCCCATTCTTATAATTCCTTGAGGGATAGGGACTCGGGAATACTAAGATCAACAACCAACCCATGATCCCTAATCTAATGAGTGACACCATCCAACTTGGACTAAGCCACCATCTTTTGTACTTCTAGGTTCCCAAAACATTGTTTATTCCACTTCTTAAGAATGTATTTCACATGCTCTAACCTCTTCCCAAAGGTATACATAGCCCATCCATGAGAAGGATTCCCTTCATACCAATAGTCAACCATAAGATCCTTTAAGGATTGATCACACAACCACATCAACTGGAATTTGAAAGAAGGATTTTTTGAGATTCTAAATGAGGTGACAAAAAAATTGACAGGCCAATGATCATAACCCCTACAATAAAGAATTTATGAATTGGTGTACCACTTCTCACTCACCCAATAGTAGGAGACTAGAAATATATCAAACCTTTCTGAAATAGCCTCATCACCACTCCTATTATTCCATGTAAAGACACCATTAATTGGATTCACATCAATGAGATTCAAGGAATCAATATTGTCTCTAAGAAAATTTGAAGAGGGGTCAAACATGCATAACCCACCTCATTTTTCATCCAAGATAGTAACAACATTAAAATCACCAACCAAAATCTAAGGGAGAAAAGGATCTAGGGACTAGACAAAATTGATATGTTCCTAGAGATGCGACTTGCCCAAAAGATCAGTAGGAGCATAAATGTTAGAAAAGATGCATCTTTCTCCAGTCTAAAATCTAGAAGCACCCAAAAAAAGAGAAGACTTGTTAGAACTCCACCACAATGGGGAGATCTTCCTTGGGTTCTAGAAGAAAGAAATCCCCCTTTAACTTCCATGAGAACCTACCCCCTTCCATTGGCCCTGGGATAAGAAATGAAGAGCACAATCAACCAAACCATCCACTGAAAGCATGGTTTCCTAAATAAAAACAACATTAGGAGACCGCGATTCAATTAATATATGAACAACCATTTAGGGATGATGTTCAACCCCCTTACATTCTATGATAGAAAAATCATTTATGAGGTTGAGAGAAGTGGGAATCAATGGGATTCACAGACCTCAACTCAACCAAAGTATCACCAATAAGCTTCACCTTTTCTTGATCTATTTGTTGTCCACTCCATAGGGGCTTGTGTTAGAAT
Source organism: Chamaecyparis obtusa (assembly GCA_027943335.1). Taxonomy (NCBI): domain Eukaryota; kingdom Viridiplantae; phylum Streptophyta; class Pinopsida; order Cupressales; family Cupressaceae; genus Chamaecyparis; species Chamaecyparis obtusa. The sequence continues at coordinate 1,249,582 of BSBK01004622.1, read as the reverse complement.
AACTGAGAGGAGAGGGGGGGGGGGGGGGTGAATCAATTAGATCAGTTATCCTACAGTCCCAAATACAAAGATGTACCTTATAAAACAATTTCAACAAATTATGCAGCTCGGTAACATAAAATATCAATCTATCTTTCCAGTTTACCGATTACCAGTAATTATCCAACTGTGATTACCGACTAAATCAATTATGTAGTATGTAAAGTATGATATAAAAATAATCATCACAAATAACACATAACACAATGATTTAACGTGGAAACCCTACTAAGGGAAAAACCACCTGGGACCGGTAACCCAAAATAATTCACTCTTTTGAAGTGAGCTTGGTGAAGAGCCAACCTTGTTAAAGGTTACAATACACACAGTTAGGTGTGACCTAGTTAGAGGATTTATCACTAACAGTTAACTTTTGACCAGCATTCACTATGGGGTCAACAAGATAATACTTTACATTCATTGAATGTCATAGGGTAGAACATAAGATTGTTAAGTCCCCTCGGTTAAGAGATTTTCTGAAGCAATGGTTAAAATAATACAGTACTGATCTGATTCAAATACAACTCAATTGAAAATATTCAGATCTATGCTAAGCCCATACAAAAAATCCTCTGATCATTAATCAATTCACTTCCTCAATATTTCTCAACTTACTTTCACTTGGTAAATGATTCCCTGATGCTCGATAATGTCTGCAGTTTCATTTCTTTCACTAACCAGTTTGATCAGGCATGCATGAATAAAGTCTTCACACAAAATCTCTGCAGTCTTCTTCTTTCCGGCATGTTTCAATAGTTAAACTCATATCTCTTATATAGACAAGTAAACCGTTTTCATATCAACCATTAGATTTTGCCTCTTAATCTCCTTCATCCATTTTGCCTCTTAAACCTTCCTCGAAAGATGTGTCATTAACACATTTCAATCTCATCCTTTAGATCTTCTCCAAATTTTGTCAGTCATGGATCTCATAACAAACTTCATCCTTAATCTCGAAATCATAACAATTTCCAGCTCATCAAATTCAGTCAGTTGTTCTTAGCATTTAATGTTTTCATCCATACTCGGTTGATATAGAAATGCGTCGGTGATAACTAGTTAAACTAGCTCGGTTAACACTATCAGTCGGTATACACTACACTGGCTTGACGTATACAAAAATCTTCAATTACCGACCACATTAACATGTTCAATTTCAAATCTCTTCTTCATAGTAGATTAATGTAACATGCTCAAGTCAACAATATAAAGCCATAGACTCACCAATAAGTTACCCAATGTTTTCCTTATCCTTATCTATCATATCCATCTTTTCCTTATGTAGATATCTCAGTTCTTCATCTTTTCTTCCTTCAACAGATGTTCAGATGTTTGTAACTAACATGATAAGTACTGTCAAGACTAGTTGACATCAATGCCAACATATTGACTGATTTAATCATCTTACATATCATTTCAGTAGCTTGGTGATATCTAATCACTATTCCTTCAGTTCATTCAGATACTCAATCAGTTGTAGTTCACCAGCTTGTCTAAGGAACCATTTTTAAGGGACTTCTGTTGAAGGCCTAAAGAAGATGGGGTTTTGTTACTCTTCCCAGAATCTAAGGTCACCTTAGTGGAAGGAGGAGAAGAAGCCATCACAACTTCACCCTCTGGAACCTGTGACCCACTGAGATCCTTACTATCTTGAACTTGAGAATGCAGGTCCATGACCATCTACCCCTCCTGTTGATCCCCTAAGGAAGGAACCTGATCCACTTTCTTTGAAGCCTCCAAAATTGGGCACCTGAAGATACTTTAACTAGAATTCATTCCTCTTGGATCAAGTCATCAAGAGCATCATACTTGTTTAGAGTAACATCATTCGGTCTATTCAACTAGGTTCTCTTCTTTCCTCTACCTCTATTCCAAGACTTAATAGGATTGAAACCCTCCTTATCTACATGACCAATATCAGATATAGGGGTCTTCTCCTTATCCTCTCTGAGAACAAAGTGAGGAGAACACCTCTATTGTAATTGACCATATTCATGACAAATTTGACATCTAAATGGTAAGGTCTAGTAGTCCAACTATTGTATCGAAGAAGATATCCCCAAACAGATTTCCATAGATTGGTAAAGGGTTATTTAAATCAACTTCTGCACAAATGCAAGCATAATTAATTACTTTTTGATCCCGAGTTTGCGTAGCTAAACCCACAAGTTTACCAAGAAGCAAAAAGATTGGGTGAAGAATGTCTTCCTTCTATAATTCTTGTAGAAGCCTCGACTGTCTAACCCACATAGGCACTATGTCAAGGTTTGATAAAGAGTCTCAATTGGTTGAATAAGTAAGGACCCCCGCCCTCAAAGGCCCTATTCCTATAAGAAATGTTGGAAAAAATACCATAAAATGGTTATTGGCCTCCATAAGTAACTCCATATCTCCTTCGAGGTTCTAGATTCGATGCACCCATGACTCTAAAATAGTTAAAGAGAGACAAAGACCCATGGAATTACATATGAGGGCATGATTACACCAGTATTCGACATCCCTTAAAACTTTCTTGGGTTGAATAACCAAAACTGGAAGATCCTGGGACCTCTCCAAGCAACCATTCACCCTTTTTATATGAAAAGCCTCTTTTGAAAAATAATCTTCTTGCCTTGGTCGGGATTTACCTATATGCTCCTTCACACAAGCATGCATTGATGAATACATATCATCCATTTATAAATCTCTAGAGATCATCAGAGTAGAGGAATTTCCTCTATTCTCTCTGGATAAAAGAGAACCCAAAAAATAAATAAGAATGAGATGGGGCCGGTGACCCACACCCCAAACCTCCATAGTCCCCCTGCAGCAACAACACAAATCTCGACCATGACATAGAGCAAAAATTCACGTTGGTGGAAGAGAAGCCCAAACACGGGCTTGAAGAAGATAAAGGAATTAATCTGTAAGTTCTAGAACCTATCTATGCAGAGAAAGGATTTAATCAAGTGGATTAATGAAAATTGGGTAGAGGTAAATGATGTAGGTATAATAGATTATAAGCAAGGTTTTTTTATTGTCATTTTCAAATCCAAAGAAAGAAAGGATAAGGTTTTAAAAAATAAACAATTGGTTCTACAATAGTTCAAGATTACATATGCAACCTTGGATCACAAATTTTAGTACTAGCTATGTAAATATTAAATATATTCCTTATTGGGTTCAACTTTTGAATCTTCCCTTAGAATATAGAGAGGTGGGAAACTTAGAAGCTATTGGGAACAAAATAGGGATCTTTCTAAATGTGGATCTTGTACCATTAGATATATCTTTTCTCCCCATTAGGGTATGTCTTATTATGGATACAAATAAAACATTCTCGTCTTCATTGAAAATTATTTCTAGAAATGACAACTGGATCCAAAATATTCTCTCTGAACACTCCACCGTAGTTTGTGAAACTTGCTTTCTATTGGAATATTTGGTGACTAACTATTCAAATAAGGATAGATACCATCTTTCTTCAATTGTAGGAGATGGAGATATGATAGATTTGTATTGTTCAATGATAGTTAATGATAATCCAACCAAAGCAACAATGAAAGAGTTATTTTTTAAAATTGAAGATGAGGAGAGGGAACTTCGGGAAACAAAGTGAAATAAAATCAATGAGAGGTCAAGTATACAATCTTATATGAAAGAAGGAAGTTGGGATGAATCAATTATAAAAGCTTATATTTTGATCCTTTTATGGAAAATATTTTGGGTATTGTTTTATTCTTGAAAGGAAAACCATGGCTTTTTCCTTTTAAATGAGGAAAAGGATTGGCATAACGATAATAAAAAATATGCAAGTTGTGAATTGGATCAATTAATTGAAGAAAATAACCAGAACACACATGATAATCTTTTTGAAGAGGTGACAAATACAAAGAATGAAAAAATACTAGAAAATTATTTTATGGATAGGAATAGAAAGTTTTCCATGTTCTCATTACAAAATTTATACCCCCTCAAGATAGATAATATAACAAATTTTTTTAAGTTAGTTGCAAAAAGAGCATTAAATATAAGGGAAGAGAAAGGAGATGTAATAGATTTGAAAATAATAGTTGATAAGTATAGAGAAGCAGAGGAAAGAGTTCAAATGATAATAGATGAAATTCCACCAAGTGAAATGGTTAAGGAGATAGAATTTGAACGAGTTAATATCTCCTTGGTAAAAATAAAAAATTTCCTAAAATCATGTTATGAGGAGGCCTAGGAATCATTCATTGAAGAAATAGTGGACCAGGTAATGACGAAAGAGGAAAAATTGACTAATAAAAATACTCATCCAGACAAGGACATAAATGAGGAATTGATCATTACCCCTATCAAATACAAAAGAGGAAGATCTCCAGGAAGCACAAAAAAGAATCCTGCAAAAAAATCTCATAGTCCTCAAGTGATGAGTTTAAATGATGGATGGAGAAAATCAACAAGACACATGGAAAAATATAGTCAAAATGGCTCTAGATCAGTGCCATTAGAAGTCAAGGAAAAAAGGAATTTTTATAGTAATAAAGAGAAATAAATTAGAAGAATATCAGGAAAAATATGAGTACATACTTAAGGATATCAATAATCAGAATACAGAGGAAGGGAATAAATATCATAGGGAGAAAGGACATGAAGGCATTAGGATTCCAAAATACACACCTTGAATAAAACACTAAAGAGAAGGTTTTAAACGAGGGTGTTGATCATGCTGACATATATGTACAAACTAATATGCCAATAGAATTAGAGGCAATATGTGATATTTTTGGGTTCTAAGACCCTAACAAAGTAATGAATAAAGAGATGTTAGGAAAGAAACATGCTATGATTGAGAGAATCCTAGAAACATATGACATAGAGGAGGAAATAGATTTGTTGTGGGAGGAATCAAACCAATAAAAGGATGAGGAGAGTATTGGAAAAAAATAAATGTTAGGAATTCACCAATATGCAACCACCAAGGGAAAACTAGAATGTGGAGACAAATAAGTGAATAGGAAAGATAGGAAATCATTGACAAAACTATGAAAGTTAGATGGGGAAGCTAGTAACTAGACCAAAATAACATCACTCTTTAAAGTAGGGAAGGGGAAGGTCCTTTCCAAGGAGTCATGAAAGTAATATCATGGAATTTTGGGGGTTTATATTCCCCTAAGAAATGATATTTGGCCAAACATTGTATCATTTCAAACAAGGCAGATTTGATTATTCTATAAGAAACCAAACTTAATAGAGATAAGTGGCTAAACATGATTAAGAAATTGGGGTTTGGGATGTAAATGTAGTAGAAGCTAAGGGTGTTTGGGGTGGGGGGGAAAACATTTGGAACCCAAGAATAATCCTACTTGAATACTAGAATGAGAATAATAACTGGTAGGGAGCCTTAGTTAACAACATTAATAGAACTCTAAAGTTGGTGATCATAAATATATATGGGCCAACTCATAATAAAATAAAAGTTGAGTTATGGAAAGAGCTAGATCACTTCTTTTACAAAAATCTAGATCAAAATATAATAATAGAGGGAGATTTGAGGCATAAGTAGGGAGTCACAATCTCAAATGGACTTCAAAGACTGGATCTTTATAAATAATATGATGGAAATTGAATTGGAAAATGAGGTTTTGACTTAGAAGAATACGATACTAGGTTTTAGTCATATAGCAGAGAAACTTGATAGATTATTATATAATGAGGACTTATCTTCATTTCCCTTTGATTTTAGTTCATCCTTAATTCCAATCTCAAGATCAAATCATTTTCTAGTTCATTTAGAAATTCTTGAGGAGAAGAAACCATTGTAATTTCCATTCAAATTTAAAAATATGTGGATGAAGGATCATCATTTCATGGAACTGATTGACAAGTGGTGGAAATAATTTGAGGGATTAAAATTATTTTTCTTTTTCTCAAAACAAAAAAATGATAAAGAAGAACCTACTAAAATAGAACAAGGAACAGTTTTGAAATATTTTTAACTCAAAAAACAACATTAAATAGGAGTTAAGTGAACTCGATGAGGAACTGATTCGGTATGGAATGGATACAACAAGATTTATTAAGGAAAAGGAATTATTAAAAGCTTTGAGGAGATGTTGGCAAAAGAAGAAATCGTTTGGAAACAAAAATTGAGAGAAACATGGTTAGATGAGGGTGATAAAAATTCTTTTTTTTTCATAATAGCATGAAATAGAGATGTATTAATAGAATACAAAAAATTAAAGAAAATAATGGATTTATGGTTGAAGAACGAGAAGCAATAGCAAAGGGAACAATTGCTCACGTCACATAAATGCTAAACAATTGGGAGGGTTCAGACCTTAAAGCCCAAAGAATATTGGTAGAAAACACTCTCCAAGTGGTAATAGAAGATTAAAAAAGTATTAATAGCTAGATTATTTGAATTAGAAATTGTCTCAACACTAAACCAATTACATCTAAATAAAGCCCCAAGGATAGATGGATTTCCTGCTGGCTTCTTTTAGAAACGTTGAAACATATTAGGCGCAAAAATGGTAGAAACCCTCAAACCAACAAGTACCCCAGAAATATTTTTAAGGGAAATTAACAATACTTTTATTTTTGTAATTCCAAAGAAGGAAAATGCAATCTTATTGGATGACTATAGGCCAATATTGTTATGCAATACACTATAGAAGGTCTTGGAAAAAGTCTTAGCAAACAAACTTAAGAAGCCAACCATTCAATCCAAAACAATAAAGAAGTTAGTATGATTATCAAATTGGACATTAAAAAATCTTATGAAAAATTGGATTGGAAATTTCTATATAAATGTATGGAGGCTTTTGAATTTAGTAAAGCATGGATAAATCTTATCTTCTATTGTATATCCAATCCAAGATTTTTGATTTTAGTGAATGGTTTAGTAGAAGAATTTTTTTGGAAGTGCCAAGGGAATTAGACAAGGAGACTCGATCTCACAATTTATTTTTATTATCATGGTAGAAGCTTTGGGCAGATTGATGAACTAAGTTCAGGAAGATAGGACTCTAAAAAGAATTAAGATGACTAGTTCAATCACAACTATTACTCATCAACAA